>CAHIKZ030004648.1:3130000-3542500 GCA_903632075.3 Acanthosepion pharaonis
TTTGATTTTTATATGTAACAAAAATATACCCTCTCTGTTACACCTCTCTTTCCCTTTCCCTCTGTCACTCAGTGGTATTCCATAATTCCTTTTAATCCGGTCATAGACAGGTTACTTCTGCTAGTGCATATATATATATATATATATATATATATATATATATATATATATATATATATATATATATATATATATATATAAAAAAAAACAGTAAGATATATAATCCGGTGTTCTTATAGATATTTTTATTTTTACAAAATAGTGCTCAATGTAAATTTACAGAGCATTAATATTATAAATTAATTGATTTAAAATATGTTTTTTTCGCTACACAGTTCTAACCATGTTTCAAAAATGGAAGCTAAAAGCCACGAATTTAATTTTGCAATTAAATTAAAGACATTAGTTCCATTTCATCAAATGAATCCAATAAAACGCCTACTGAAAAATGAAATTATAACGAAAATCTAGATGATGTAGGCCTGTGAACGACCCATGTCCTTTGTACATACATATGAAACTTTATTACTTAGTTTATATATATGTAAAATAAATAAATTAATTAATTAATAAATAAAGTTTACTAAATCTGAGAAATGAATTTTTTATAGTTTGATATGGAAATATTTAAATTTTTAAAAAAATCGTAATATACTATATAGTTTGATTGGAAAAAACTTACTATAAGTAATTTCAAATCCTTTATAAAGTAATATAGTCTATTAAAACTAACAATGAAAATATTTTAAAGTTGTAATTAAAATTGTAGTTAAATAAAGTGAATTCTAATCTAAACTTCTTTTACTTAGTACTACACGCACTTAAACGAATCCAATAAAACACCTATAGTAAAATAAATTAATATGAAATGCCAGAAGATGTAAGCTTTTGAATGACCCATGTCCTTTGTACTTACATGAGAAACAATATATTATTAGGTTTATATATATAAAAAATAAAAGTTTACTAAATCAGTGAAATTCAGTAACTATTTTTGCCGTCATTGTCATAAATTTTACTTAAAAAAAATGTACCCTAATATACATACTTACACTTGATGTAAAAATAATCCTACATAATATAAGGGATTCTAATACATTTAACTGTTCATAAAATATATATATATAGTATAATAAAAATTAAAAATGAGAATATTTCAAATCGTAGTTAAATAAAAAGTATTCTAATTTGAACACCCCCGAAAATCTTTAAATTTACAAATAGAAAAAAATGCCGTAAGAATTTTTTTGCCGTTAACAATAAATTTAAAAAAATCCAGACGACATACATTCAACGGATGTCAGTTTTCATTGAAAAATACATCCCTACCCCTTACCAAAATGTAGCTAATAACCGATACAATGATACAGACATGAGGAAAACCCAGACACCCCTTGTCCAGTTGATGTAGATTTATCTGTAACCATGGAAACGTGATTTTAGCTGTGTCTTTAAAACCCAGTAATTTACTCCAAAATTCGCTTGAGGATGACATGGAACTAATGTCTTTAATTTAATTGCAAAATTAAATTCGTGGCTATTAGCTTCCATTTTTGAAACATGGTTAGAACTGTGTAGCGAAAAAAAACATATTTTAAATCAATTAATTAATTATATATATATATATATATATATATATAATTATTTATTCGAAAATTATAACATAAATGTTATTAAAAACACTACAAAAACAGCTATTGTGTTTCAACACTTCTGGTGTCTTATCAAGTGATGGTATTAACACAATCACTTGATAAAGCACTAGAAGTGTTGAAACAAAATGGCTGTTTTTGTAGTGATTTTATAACATATTTATGTTATAATTTTCGAATAAATAATTATATTTGCTCTACTCTGTATTGAGCACTCTTTTAAAAATAGTATTTGTTGGTTATTGGAATTTATTCCGTATACACAAATCCTATACTTATATATATATATATATATATATATATATATATATATATATATATATATATATATATATAAACAGGAAGTATAAGAGCAAGAATAATAAAATAAAACCATAAAAGAGGTGAGTCGAAACAATAACGAAAATATCAAAAAAGAGGATAACCGATTTTCGATCCTCGCTCTTCAGAGCCAATAGAGGACAAAATGTAATTTGTGTGTACAACATTTTTA
This sequence comes from Acanthosepion pharaonis, assembly GCA_903632075.3. Lineage (NCBI taxonomy): Eukaryota > Metazoa > Mollusca > Cephalopoda > Sepiida > Sepiidae > Acanthosepion > Acanthosepion pharaonis. The sequence continues at coordinate 3,132,146 of CAHIKZ030004648.1, forward strand.
AAAAAACCAATACATTAAGAAGTCTCAGTAAATGGGCAAAGCGAAAAGATATAATTACATTCTGTTTACTATTTTCAAATGGTGATCAGGGTACGCTCTACTTATTATGTTAAAGAAGTATCTTGTGACAATCGAAAACTTTTTAGACACTATTTGTTATTTTTCTTGTTTATTTTCCTCATTTTTTGCTTCACCTCATTTTGGTGATTTATTTTGTTAGCCTTGATCCCTTTCCCCTTATCAATGACATCTCATTTTAATTACGTAAATTGAGATGAGTTTCGTAAACTGAGGAAAGTAGCTCTTCTAAGTAAAAAAAAAAAATAAAAAATAAAAATAAAATAAAATAAAAACACTGATTTAAGGCCTCTGCTGCATTCTGGCGATAATCACTCATTGGAAAAGCATTGGGAGTCAACTCGAAAGAAAATTGCACAGCTGAAGTCCCAAAGGCAGTTTGTTGGTGTATTCAGCACCATCTTTGCAACTACTGTGATGGGGTTGGAACTATGTATCAGCATTTGTCTTTCCATTGGACTGTTTCAGTGACATGAAAAAGGGGTACCTACTGCATGGGTAACAATCTGTCCCTCCATATCTCCCTACCCAGATTTTGCTCACTGCTGGAGAAATGGGATTTTTTTGGTGGGGTGAGTTTCTTGGTCGGATTGTGAACTTTTCAATACCCCCTCTTAAATAGTTATCATTCGTATAAAGTTTAGCATCTTTATGATCAAATCGTGTAAAGTGAGGTAAGTATATCCATATCTCATTAGCTTTAACCTTGCAGTAGAACTTTTAAGATGGCATCTGCGTGTGCAGATAGCATAGTCTCATAGAATCGTATCTATCGTACACTTTATGTATAAGGCATTACCATAAATTTGTAAAGGCATAAGGAATTATTTCATGTTCTTATTTAGTTTTTGTTATCATCTTTGTTGTTAAATCTACATTTGGGTCGATGATCTCTAATCTTCCTAATGCTTTCTAAAGTTCCAAACCGAAGGGTTTTCATTATTCGAATCCAGATAAAATCTAAGATATCGAATGCTGGTTCCGAAAGCAAGCAATTGACGTAACCCAATCCTGCTTCATTCATTTCTTGTTAGAACAGATGACATTAATTAGCAAATATCTACGTATATACCAAAGCATTCTAGAAACTTTCAAGATGTGCTAATTTCTGACAATATTATTATTTGTACTGTTACATTTAATTTTTATTTCAATAAAAGATTTCTTTTTTATTTTGATTTTTATTTTCCATTGTTACTTTGTAAGTGTTATTAACAATAAAATCTTGTTCGACAAAACTGATATTTCAATTGCGGAGCGGTTATTACGTCACGCATGCGCATTTAGCTCCTCTCACGAAAGGTAACTTAATGCTTTGTTTAGATTCTTCATGCTCATTAAATTTAGATTTTTCATTTCATTTTTTTAATAGGAATGGTTGCTGCTGTTGGAATTTCTAACCTCAGGCATGTCTCTCTGGATTCTTCCCGAAACCTCTTCGTGATTGGAACTTCTCTCCTTGTCGGTTTGTCTTTACCAATGTGGATACAAAAGAATCCTGGAATGATAAATACCGGTAAGTCAGGAAAACTGAATAAAGAGAAAACCCATTTGAATTATAATTTATTCTTATTCTCCAATCATGCGGGAATGGTTTATATGCTAATGAAAGAGATATTTTGATATATTTCAAAAATAATTATACAAATGCCTCAAATATCAGATATTCTGTATAGATATTTTAGCTTAGATACATCTAATCTTTTAATAATAGATATAATAGATGTGCTAATTATTATTCATTACAGTAAAAATATTTGTTGCAAAAGACAGAATTAACTAGCTAAGGTTTATGATGAAATGTGTTAACATCAAGAAAGTAGGTTAGTGCAAAAATAGAAAATACAAGATGCATTTTCCGTTAAACCTTCTAGTCGACAAACTAATGACGCCTTTAAAAACACCCTAAGGCAAATTTCTAATCAGTTAAGAGAAAGCTAACTCAATATATACAGTCGTGTACATTCTCTGTTGTTTCTTCGTATGTGTGTGTGTGTGTTTGTTTTGTCTTGTTTTGCTTATTTTCATTTAATTTTTTTACTTTTAAACTGTACTGCGAGAAAAGAAGCCCCATTTACCGGTTGGCCAGACGCACTTAGGAAATTGAATTTTATCAATGAAAGTTCTCTTTAAATATAATAATGTTCATTTTAGTAAATTTATTTTAGGATGTGCGATCATTGCAACGGTTATCGATGTGGAAAGTTTTTTTTTTTTAATCATTTCACATCAAGCAAGGCAATAAAGCCACTAGGATGCAAGGAGTTACTGAGTGTTAGAAAATATGAGAAAAACTACTATTAAAGAATGATGACAATAAAAGAATAAGAATTAAGAAGACAAAAGTTAACGATTGACATTGCATTTAAATTTTTGAAGATCAAAGTTGACTGGAAAGCAAAAAGCTGGAAGAGAGTTCCCCAAGTGAGAAGTGCGGAAGAAGAAACTGCCAGCATAGAAGTTACGGTTACATCTAGTCAGTTCAATTGTAAATTGGCGAGACATTGCCGTCAATCTAATACTTTTTCGTTAATATTTTAACGATTGCAGCATGTTTCACCTAATTAAGTGCATGTTCCTATTCAAAAAAACTAAACAAATATATTTTTTATATTTTGTTGTTTTTTATTGGGTTTTTTTTTTTTGTATTTTGTTATAATTTTTGTTTTGTTTTAGATCTTTCAATGTACGTATTCTCTTCATCTGAAATATTTTTAGTCTCCACTCCTTAAACCAGATTCTTCACAAAACTGGCTTTCTTTTATACTATTTCTTCGTCTGTAAGTACTTTTAAGAGTAACTTGTATATGGTTTAATAGTAATGTGATCTATTTATATAAGTTCAATAGTAATGTGGTAAATTGCCTTTATATTTCCTCTTTTATAACGTTCGTCTACTATTCCTAGAGTGAAATATTGAGGTACTTTATCGAATACTCTGTTTAAATAGTGAGAATCCTTTATGGGTTACTTCTCATGAATATGTCAAAAGATGTGTTACTGTGCCATCTTATCTTGATATTTTGCCGCATTCATATTTTGTAGCACGAAATTTATTTATTTATTTTACCTCAGAAATATCACTAGTATCTGTCGGGGTGACTGTTGGTAGTATTTTTAGATTTCGAAAAAGGTCAGCACTACTTCATGATTATTCTTAATATCTTATCCCGACATTGAGTAACTTTGCTGTTTCTGCTTTTCAAAGCAAACAGTTGCTTTTCATCTATGCGGGTTGTGAATCAATCACGTTTCAATCTATTCCCTTTCCTGTAGCTTCTATTCTTTGTAAACTCATCATTCTTTTTCGTGTCTCATTTTTTGTTGATATGTTTAATTATGCACTTCCAATTTTATCTTCCAATCTTATTACCTGTGGAACACCATTTCCGCCTAGAAAAACATTATGTTAGAATCCATGCAAAATTCATTTTGATTGAAAAAATAGAAATAAACAGAAAAGATAACCTTAGAAAAATACTAGAGGAACATGAAGACAAATGGATTTTGCGCCTCAAAACTCAAAACACAAATTTAACATAGATAGAATAACTCCATAAATCAAGCCCTACCCACATTTCTCACCCACACAAGACAGACATGCTTGCAGAGGTGTTGAGGTCTCACACGTATACACACACTCATACTAATATATATACATACACGCCTCATACACACTCACAAAAAACTAAAATATAGCATTCTCTTAACACACACATTCCATTCCCAGCAACCAATAAAACTGTCAAAATGACCAAGGAAATAATTCTTAAAGTCAGGAAACCCCTTCTTCCATCTTAAAACAACTTGAAAGAGGCAATTTGACCAACACAAGAACTGACCAAATTTAACAATAAAAAGACAAATGAAAACTACAGATAAAGTTAACTTTGTTCAGAAACAGTCATTCACTCATGTAGTTCACTGCTACTAACAAGCAAGGATTTTTTTTCTCCTGATGATGGCCATTGCTGGCTGAAACTAGTCGAGGAACCTAACTGAAATAACAAAACAAAAAATATTAATATACAACCCAGTGTATCTGAAAATTTTAATTTTTTAATATTTTTTATTGCTCAAAACATACTCTCACACACACACACACACACACACACACATATATATATATATATATATATATATATTATATATATACAGAGTGAGAGAAAGGGAGGGAGAGAGTGTATTGTTTACCTTCTAGAATTCATTTAGGTTAAGGAGCAGTTAGACAGTGTCGGATTTAGGTAAAGTGAGGCCATAGGCTCATCTACTTGTGAGTTCCTAACACTCATGACTTGATGAAAATGTAAGTGTTTAAAATAATTGCACTATGGTCAAGATGACGGATGTTTAAAATTGTGCACTTTACGCTTCTTTCTCGAAAGGACACAAAATCATCTTGTTAAAAATCGTAGCTATGCATAAATGTTAAAATTAACACTATGGAACACTTTGTATGCATTTCTGGGAATAAGGAATTTTCTGGAAAATAAAAATGAAATGTTAAGTTTGCAGATACTGTTATATAAAAAGTGTAAGATTAAAAATGTTATTTATTGGTATTTGTTTAAAGTAACTGTTTGATATTCTACTTTATGTTAAAATACATATTAAAACAAATTCAGAGTTCCTTGTAAGTTACCCAGATCAATATACACCTGAGGAAGGCCGGAGGACACAACAGCCGAAACATTGTGATAAAAACAACAAAGATGAGGACAATAGTTCGAATATAAATAGTGTAAATAAAAGATTAAGACATAAAGAAATTAAACCTAAAGATTTTTTATTGCCTTTTTCATAATGAAATTATCCAGTCAATCACAATGTAGCCTACTTCTCTTGTTAGACTTTGTGGCCCTTGATTTATTTTTCTTTGCGTTTGTATCTTGAAAATGGCCCATCTCCCGAATAGGGACCACTAACCCTTTGAACCCTGACCACCGTTTTACCAGTGGTAAAGAAAATTGGCGTAATACCCAGCCACCGATTGAACAGTGGTAGAGAAAAATGACTTAATGCCCAGCCACCAGTTGAACGGTAACTATTTTTATATATATCGTGAAGCATTACATACCAACTATTTTCGAATTTTGACTCAGGAGCTCAGGCAGAAAGGTAAAAGATGTTCTGGAACGCAAGGGTTAAACTAAAAAAATTAATTGTTGTCTTTCAAAATAAATGCATTCATATTTTCATAATAAATGAATTCACTACGTAGAGGATTTTTCATATATATTTATGTAAAGGACAAAATAGATCACAAATTAGAAAATGGAAATTATATTTACGTGTATGCAGATAGCTAAAAGAAAAAAAAACAGTATTTATGGTTTTAGAGGTTGTGTGTGTGTGTGTGTGTGTGTGTGTGTGTGTGTGTGTGTGTGCGCGCGCGCGCTACGTATTGGTAAAATTAAAGTCGCCGGCCAAGGGACTGTTTTCACGGAGGGAACAAGACTTCCTGACACTAACGCATCCTTGGGCTAAGAGGGCAAAAGAGAGAGACCGAGTTTATGCCCTTTCATTTTATACAGCTGGTTGGCACACCATCTAGTGAGCGTTAAGCGAAGTTCTGCGCCAGGCAAGGTGGGGTATTGTCTGTATGATCGAGTTCTCTTCTGGGAGCCTATGTAAGTTCGTCAGGGAGTTTCATGTCAGCATATTCACAGTATGCTTACATAAAAAGTTTAACACCTTGCTGGATTTCTTCCTTAGAAACGGTCAGATGCGCAAAAAAGTAAAAACATTTATGCAGTATCATTTCATAGAGTGGCTTTTCTCTTCAAGTGCATCTAACGATAGGAATAAGGCATTTTATCTTACTTATTCAAAAGAGTTCATCGAAAGCAACAGGTACATTTCCATCGTTTCATTACGGTTTTCTCACTTTTTACCTCCTTGTCTCTCCAATTTACATTTGCCACCTTGTCTCTCCAACTTGCATTTGCCTCCTTGTCTCTCCAATTTGCATTTGCCTCCTTGTCTCCCATTTGCCTCCTTGTCTCTACATTTGCCTCCTTGTCTCTCCAATTTAGCCTTGCATTTGCCTCCTCCTTGTCTCTCCCATTTGCATTTTTGTCTCTCCATTTCCTTGTCTCTCCAATTTACATTTGCCTCCTTGTCTCTCTAACTTGCATTTGCCTCCTTGTCTCTCCTTGTCCTTGTCTCTAACTTGCATTTGCCTCCTTGTCTCTCAATTTAATTTGCCTCCTTGTCTCTCTCAATTTACATTTGCCTCCTTGTCTCTCAACTCTTACATTTGCCTCCTTGTCTCTCCAATTTACATTTGCCTCCTTGTCTCTCAAACATTTGCATTTGTCTCTCCATTTGCCTCCTTGTCTCCAATTTACATTTGCCTCCTTGTCTCTCCAACTAGCATTTGCCTCCTTGCCTTTACATTTGTCTCTCCAACTTGCATTTGCCTCCTTGTCTCTCCAATTTATTTGCCATTTGCCTCCTTTGTCTCTCCATTTGCCTCCTTGTCTCTCCAATTTACATTTGCCTCCTTGTCTCTCTCTGCCTCCTTGCAATTTGCATTTGCCTCCTTGTCTCCAATTTACATTTGCCTCCTTGTCTCTCCAATTTACATTTGTCTTCTTGTCTCTCCCACTTGCATTTGCCTCCTTGTCTCTCAAATTTACATTTGTCTCCTTGTCTCTCTAACTTGCATTTGCCTCCTTGTCTCTCCAATTTACATTTGCCTCCTTGTCTCTCCAATTTACATTTGCCTCCTTGTCTCTCAACTTGTATTTGCCTCCTTGTCTCTCACTTGCATTTGCCTCCTTGTCTCTCAATTTACATTTGCCTCCTTGTCTCTCCAACTTGCATTTGCCTCCTTGTCTCTCAATTTGCATTTGCCTCCTTGTCTCTCAATTTACATTTGCCTCCTTGTCTCTCTAACTTGCATTTGCCTCCTTGTCTCCAATTTCATTTGCCTCCTTGTCTCTCCAACTTTTGCCTCCTTGTCTCTCCAATTTACATTTGCCTCCTTGTCTCCTAGCCATTTGCCTCCTTGTCTCTAACTTGCATTTGCCTCCTTGTCTCCTTACATTTGCCTCCTTGTCCAATTTACATTTGCCTCCTTGTCTCTCCACATTTGCCTTTGTCTCTCCTTGTCCTTGTCTCTCAATTTGCATTTGCCTCCTTGTCTCTCCAATTTACATTTGCCTCCTTGTCTCTCCAATTTACATTTGCCTCCTTGTCTCTCCAATTTACATTTGCCTCCTTGTCTCTCCAACTTGCATTTGCCTCCTTGTCTCTCCAATTTACATTTGCCTCCTTGTCTCTCTAGCTTGCATTTGCCTCCTTGTCTCTCTAACTTGCATTTGCCTCCTTGTCTCTCCAATTTCCATTTGCCTCCTTGTCTCTCCCACTTGCATTTGCCTCCTTGTCTCTCCAATTTACATTTGCCTCCTTGTCTCTCTAACTTGCATTTGCCTCCTTGTCTCCAATTTACATTTGTCTCCTTGTCTCTCCCATTTGCCCTCCTTGTCTCTCCATTTGCCTCCTGCCATTTGTCTCCAACTTACATTTGCCTCCTTGTCTCTCCAATTTACATTTGCCTCCTTGTCTCTCCATTTGCTCCTTGTCTCTTGCATTTGCCTCCTTGTCATTTCTCCTTGTCTTACATTTGCCTCCTTGTCTCTCCATTTGCCTCCTTGTCTCTCCAATTTACATTTGCCTCCTTGTCTCTCTAACTTGCATTTGCCTCCTTGTCTCTCCAATTTACATTTGCCTCCTTGTCTCTCCAACTTGCATTTGCCTCCTTGTCTCTCCAATTTACATTTGCCTCCTTGTCTCTCCAATTTACATTTGCCTCCTTGTCTCTCCTTGCATTTGCCTCCTTGTCTCCATTTGCCTCCTTGTCTCTCAATTTACATTTGCCTCCTTGTCTCTAACTTACATTTGCCTCCTTGTCTCCTCCATTTGCCTCCTTGTCTCTCAACTTGCATTTGCCTCCTTGTCTCTCAATTTACATTTGCCTCCTTGTCTCTCAATTTACATTTGCCTCCTTGCTCTTTGCCTCCTTGTCTCTCCAATTTACATTTGCCTCCTTGTCTCTCCAACTTGCATTTGCCTCCTTGTCTCTCAATTTGCCTCCTTGTCTCTCCAACTTGCATTTGCCTCCTTGTCTCCAACTTGCATTTGCCTCCTTGTCTCTCAATTTACATTTGCCTCCTTGTCTCTCCAACTTACATTTGCCTCCTTGTCTCTAACTTGCATTTGCCTCCTTGTCTCTCCAATTACACATTTGCCTCCTTGTCTCTCCAATTTTTACATTTGTCTCTCCATTTGCCCTTGTCTCTCTAACATTGCCTCATTTGCCTCCTTGTCCTCTCCAATTTACATTTGCCTCTTGTCTCTCAATTTACATTTCCTTGTCTCTCAATTTGCATTTGCCTCCTTGTCTCTCCCAATTTACATTTGTCTCCATTTGCCTCCTTGTCTCTAACTTGCATTTGCCTCCTTGTCTTGTGCATTTGCCTCCTTGTCTCTCCATTTGCATTTGCCTCCTTGTCTCTCCAATTTTTGCATTTGCCTCCTTGTCTCTAATTTGCCTCCTTGTCTCTCAATTTTTGCCTCCTTGTCTCTCAATTTACATTTGCCTCCTTGTCTCTCAACTTGCATTTGCCTCCTTGTCTCTCCAATTTACATTTGCCTCCTTGTCTCTCCAATTTATTTTTCCTTGTCATTTGCCTCCTTGTCTCTCCACTTGCATTTGCCTCCTTGTCTCTCCAATTTACATTTGCCTCCTTGTCTCTCCAACTTGCATTTGCCTCCTTGTCTCTCCAATTTGCATTTGCCTTGTCTCTGCATTTGCCTCCCTCATTTGCCTCCTTGTCTCTGCATTTGCCTCCTTGTCTCTCCAATTTACATTTGCCTTCTTGTCTCTCCAATTTACATTTGCCTCCTTGTCTGTCTAACTTGCATTTGCCTCCTTGTCTCTGCATTTTTGCCTCCTTGTCTCTCCAATTTACATTTGCCTTTGCTCTCTTGCTTGTCTCTCTTGCATTGCCTCCTTGTCTCTCATTTGCCTCCTTGTCTCTCTAATTTAACTTGTCTCTCCAATTTGCATTTGCCTCCTTGTCTCAATCCAATTTACATTTGCCTCCTTGTCTCTCAACTTGCATTTGCCTTTGCACATTTGTCTCTCCACTTGCATTTGCCTCCTTGTCTCTCCAACTTGCATTTGCCTCCTTGTCTCTCCAATTTACATTTGCCTCCTTGTCTCTCCAATTTACATTTACATTTGCCTCCTTTGTCTCTCCTTGTCTCTCCACTTGCATTTGCCTCCTTGTCTCTCCAATTTACATTTGCCTCCTTGTTGCCTTCTTGTCTTTGCCTCCTTGTCTCTACATTTGCCTCCTTGTCTCTCAATTTTTGCCTCCTTGTCTCTCATTTGCCTCCTTGTCTCTCAATTTACATTTGCCTCCTTGTCTCTCCAACTTGCATTTGCCTCCTTGTCTCTCTCATTTGCCCTTGTCTCTCAATTTGTATTTGCCTCCTTGTCTCTCTAGCTTTTGCCTTTGCCTCCATTTGCCTCCTCTCCCAATTTGCATTTGCCTCCTTGTCTCTCAATTTACATTTGCCTTTGCCTCCTCTCCAATTTACATTTGCCTCCTTGTCTCTCTCTAACTTGCATTTGTCCTTCTTGCATTTGCCTCTCCATTTTTGCATTTGCCTCCTTGTCTCTCCAACTTGCATTTGCCTCCTTGTCTCTCCAATTTTACATTTGCCTCCTTGTCTCTAACTTGCATTTTGCCTCCTTGTCTCCAATTTGCATTTGCCTCCTTGTCTCTCCAATTTACATTTGCCTCCTTGTCTCTCTTGCATTTGCCTCCTTTCTCTCCAATTTTGCATTTGCCTCCTTGTCTCTCCAATTTGCATTTGCCTCCTTTGTCTCTCCCCCCCAACTTGCATTTGCCTCCTTGTCTCTCAATTTACATTTGCCTCCTTGTCTCTCAACTTGCATTTGCCTCCTTGTCTCTCCTCCAACTTGCATTTGCCTCCTTGTCTCTCCAATTTACATTTGCCTCTTGTCTCTCTAGCTTGCATTTGCCTCCTTGTCTCTCAACTTGCATTTGCCTCCTTGTCTCTCCCAATTTACATTTGCCTCCTTGTCTCTCCAACCCACATTTGCCTCCTTGTCTCTCTAACTTGCATTTGCCTCCATTTGTCTTCTCTCCAACTTGCATTTGCTTGTCTCCATTTGCCTTCTTGTCTCTCCAATTTACATTTGCCTCCTTGTCTCTCCAACTTGCATTTGCCTCCTTGTCCTCCAATTTACATTGTCTTCCTTGTCTCTCAATTTACATTTGCCTCCTTGTCTCTCTTCTTACATTTGCCTCCTTGTCTCTCCTTGTATTTGCCTCCTTGTTTCTCCAATTTACATTTGCCTCCTGTCTTGCATTTGCCTCCTTGTCTCTCAATTTACATTTGCCTCCTTGTCTCTCAATTTAACTTGCATTTTGCCTCCTTGTCTCTCTACATTTACATTTGCCTCCTTGTCTCTCCAATTTGCATTTGCCTCCTTGTCTCTCTAACTTGCATTTGCCTCCTTGTCTCTCAATTTCCATTTGCCTCCTTGTCTCTCCAATTTGCATTTGCCTCCTTGTCTCTCCAACTTGCATTTGCCTCCTTGTCTCTCTCAATTTGCATTTTGCCTCCTTGTCTCTCCAATTTACATTTGCCTCCTTGTCTCTCTGTCTTACATTTGCATTGCCTCCTTGTCTCTACACTTGCATTTGCCTCCTTGTCTCCTCCAACTTACATTTGCCTCTCTCAATTTACATTTGCCTCCTTGTCTCTCAACTTAATCCTTGTCTCTCCTTTTGCCTCCATCATTTACATTTTGCCTTCTTGTCTCCAATTTTACATTTGCCTCCTTGTCTCCAACTTGCATTTGCCTCCTTGTCTCTCCAACTTGCATTTGCCTCCCTTGTCTCTCTAGCTTGCATTTGCCTCCTTGTCTTCCATTTACATTTGCCTCCTCCTTGTCTCTCAATTTGCATTTGCCTCCTTGTCTCTCCAATTTACATTTGCCTCCTTTGTCTCTCTCTAACTTGCATTTTGCCTCCTTGTCTCTCAAATTTACATTTTTTGCTCTTCATTTGTCTCTCAATTTACATTTGCCTCCTTGTCTCTTAACTTACATTTGCCTCCTTGTCTCTCCATTTTACATTTTGCCTTCCTTGTCTCTCAATTTACATTTGCCTCCTTGTCTTCCCTCCATTTGCCTCCTTGTCTCTCCTTGCATTTGCCTCCTTGTCTCCAATTTACATTTGCCTCCTTGTCTCTCTCCACGTTGCCTCCTTGCATTTGCCTCCTTCTTGTCTCTCCAATTTACATTTTCCTTGTCTCTCCCTTGCATTTTGTCTCTCCAATTTACATTTGTCTCTCTTGTCTCTCTTTGCCATTTGCCTCCTTGCATCTCCAATTTACATTTGCCTCCTTGTCTCTCCAATTTCATATTTGCCTCCTTGTCTCTCTAGCTTGCATTTGCCTCCTGTCTCCCAATCTGCATTGTCTCTCAATTTTTTACCTCCTTGTCTCTCCACATTTGCCTCCTTGTCTCTCCATTTCCATTTGCCTCCTTATCTCTCAATTTGCATTGCCTCCTTGTCTCTCAATTTACATTTGCTCCTTGTCTCTCCAATTTGCCTCCTTGTCACTTGCATTTGCCTCCTTGTCTCCAATTTACATTTGCCTCCTTGTCTCTCCAACTTGCATTTGTCCTTGTCTCTCAATTTACATTTGCCTCCTTGTCTCTAGCTTGCATTTGCCTCCTTGTCTCTCCCCACTTGCATTTGCCTCCTTGTCTCTCCACATTTACATTTGTCTCTCAATCCTTGTCTCTCTAACTTGCATTTGCCTCCTTGTCTCTCAACATTTGCCTCCTTGCCATTTGCCTCCTTGTCTCTCCAATTTACATTTGCCTCTTGTCTCTCCAATTTACATTTGTCTCTCTTTGTCTCTCTCTTGTATTTGCCTCCTTGTCTCTCCAATTTACATTTGCCTCCTTGTCTCTCTATTTTACATTTGCCTCCTTGTCTCTCCAATTTACATTTTGCCTCCTTGTCTCTCAATTTGCATTTGCTCCTTGTCTCTCCATTGCCTCCCTGTCTCTACATTTGCCTCCTTGTCTCTCCCACCTTCTTGTCTCATTTGCCTCCTTGTCTCTCTAGCTTGTCTCCAATTTACATTTGCCTCCTTGTCTCTCAACTTGCATTTGCCTCCTTGTCTCTCCAATTTACATTTGCCTCCCTTGTCTCTCCAATTTACTTGTCTTTGCTTGCATTTCCTTTGTCTCTCCTAACTTGCATTTGCCTCCTTGTCTCTCAATTTCACATTTGCTCTCCATTTGTCCTTGTCTCTCAACTTACATTTGCCTCCTTGTCTCTCTAATTTGTTGCCTTCTTGTCTCTCCGTTCATATTTGCCTCCTTGTCTCCAACTTTGCATTTGCCTCCTTGTCTCTCAATTTGCATTTTGCCTCCTTGTCTCTCCAATTTCATTTGCCTTCTTGTCTCTCCAACTTCCATTTGCCTTGTCTCTCAATTTACATTTGCCTCCTTGTCTCTCTAGCTTGCATTCCTCCTTGTCTCTCTAACTTACATTTGCCTCCTTGTCTCTCAATTTACATTTGCCTCCTTGACTCACTAACTTTGTCTCCTTGTCTCTCAATTTACATTTGCCTCCTTGTCTCTCAATTGTTTATCTTGTCTCTCCTCTAACTTGCACATTTGCCTCCTTATCTCTCCAATTTGTTGCCTCCTTGTCTCTCAATTTGTTGCCTCCTTGTCTCCTTCTTTTACATTTGCCTCCTTGTCTCTCAATTTCCATTGCCTCCTTGTCTCTCCCACTTGCATTTACTCCTTGTCTCTCGTTACATTTTGCCTCCTTGTCTCTCTAACTTGTTTGCCTCCTTGTCTCTCAATTTACATTTGCCTCCTTGTCTCACAATTTACATTTGTCTCCTTGTCTCTCTAACACATTGCCTCCTTGTCTCTCAATTTACATTTGCCTCCTTGTCTCTCCAATTTACATTTCCTCCTTGTGTCTCTCTAACTTGCATTTGCCTCCTTGTCTCTCCAATTTGTTTGCCTCCTTGTCTCTCCAACTTGCATTTGCCTCCCCATGTCTCTCCAACTTGCATTTGCCTCCTTGTCTCTCTCCAGCATTTGCCTCTGTCTCAATTTACATTTGCCTTCTTGTCTCTCAATTTACATTTGCCTCCTTGTCTCTCAACTTGCATTTGCCTCCTTGTCTCCTCAACTTACGTTGCCTCCTTGTCTCTCTAGCTTGCATTTGCCTCATGTCTCTCCCACTTGCATTTGCCTCCTTGTCTCTCAATTTGTTTTGCCTCTGTCTCTCTCCAATTTACATTTGCCTCCTTGTCTCTCCTATTTGTTCCTCCTTGTCTCTCCCTTGCATTGCCTCCTTGTCTCTCAATTTGTTTGCCTCCTTGTCTCTCAATTTACATTGCCTCCTTGTCTCTCTAGCCCCATTTGCCTCCTTGTCTCTCCCACTTGCATTTGCCTCCTTGTCTCTCCCATTTGCCTCCTTGTCTCTCAATTTCATTTCCCCTCCTTTCTCTCTGTCTTGCATTTCCCTCCTTGTCTCTCAACTGTTTGCCTCCTTGTCTCTCCCTTGTCATTTGTCCTTGTCTCTCCTGCATTTCCCTCCTTGTCTCTCTACTCCTTGTCTCTCAATTTACATTTGCCTCCTTGTCTCTCCTCATTTCCCTCCTTGTCTCTCAATTTTTGCCTCCTTGTCTCTCCAAATTTGCCTCCTTGTCTCTCAATTTTTGCCTCCTTGTCTCTCTAGCTTACATTTGCCTCCTTGTCTCTCCAATTTGCATTTGCCTCCTTGTCTCTCAATTTGCATTTGCCTCCTTGTCTCTCAATTTACATTTGCCTCCTTGTCTCTCACTTGCATTTGCCTCCTTGTCTCTCCATTGCCTCCTTGTCTCACCAACTTGCATTTGCCTCCTTGTCTCTCAATCTTGCATTTGTCTCTCCTCCTTGTCATTTCTCTTGCATTTGCCTCCTTGTCTCTCCAATTTTGCCTCCTTGTCTCCAATTCCATTTGCTTGCTTATTTGCCTCCTTGCCTCTCTCCACTTGCATTTGCCTCCTTGTCTCTCCATTTTGCCTCCTTGTCTCTCAATTTACATTTGTCTCTTGTCTCATTTGCCTCCTTGTCTCTCAATTTACATTTGCCTCCTTGTCTTCCAACTTGCATTTGCCTCCTTGCCTCTCTCTCAATTTCCTCCTTGTCCTCCGTTTTGTCTCTCCACCCCTACATTTGCCTCCTTGTCTCTCAATTTACATTTCCTTGTCTCTCAATTTCCATTTGTCTCCTTGTCTCTCCCATTTGCCTCCTTGCAATTTGCCCTCCTTGTCTCCTCAATTTACATTTGCCTCCTTGTCTCTCTAGCTTGCATTTGCCCTCCTTGTCTCTCACTTGCATTTGCCTCCTTGTCTCTCCATTTGCCTCCTTTCCCTCCATTTGTCTTGTCTCTCAATTTACATTTGTCTCCTTGTCTCTCTAACTTGCATTTGCCTCCTTGTCTCTCCAACTACATTTGCCTCCTTGTCTCTCAATTTACATTTGCCTCCTTGTCTCTAATTTGCATTTCCCTCCTTGTCTCTCAATTTCATTTGTCCTCCATTTGTCCTTGTCTCAATTTCATTTGCCTCCTTGTCTCCAACTTGTCTGCAATTTGCATTTCCTTGTCTCTCTCCCTTGCATTTGCCTCCTTGTCTCTCCACTTGCATTTGCCTCCTTGTCTCTCAATTTACATTTGCCTCCCTCACCTTTGTCTCCTTGTCTCTCAATTTGCATTTGCCTCCTTGTCTCTCAATTTACATTTGCCTCCTTGTCTCTCTTGCATTTGCCTCCTTGTGTCTCAATTTACATTTGCCTCCTTGTCTCTCAATTTACATTTTGCCTCCTTTGTCTCTTCCATTGCCTCCTTGTCTCTCATTTTTGCCTCCTTGTCTCTAGCTTGCATTTGCCTCCTTTGTCTCAAATTTGTTGCCTCCCACTTGCATTTGCCTCCTTTGTCTCTCAATTTACATTTGCCTCCTTGTCTCTCAATTTACATTTGTCTCCTTGTCTCTCTAGCTTGCATTTGCCTCCTTGTCTCTCCTTTACATTTGCCTCCTTGTCTCTCAATTTACCTCCTCCTTGTCTCTCTAACCATTTGCCTCCTTGTCTCCATTTACATTTGCCTTTGTCTCTCCTTGCATTTGCCTCCTTGTCTCCAACTTGCATTTGCTCCTTGTCTATCAATTTTACATTTGCCTTCTCTCTCAATTTACATTTGTCTGTGTCTCTCTAACACATTTGTCTTGTCTCCAATTTACATTTGCCTCCTTGTCTCTCAATTTACATTTGCCTCCTTGTCTCTCCTTGCCTCCTTGTCTCTCTAGCTTGCATTGCCTCCTTGTCTCTCCAACTTGCATTTGCCTCTCCCTTCTTGTCTCTCAATTTACATTTGCCTCCGTGTCCTCTCCAACTTGCATTTGCCTCCTTGTCTCTCCTTCCATTTATCTGTCTCTAGCTTGCATTTGCCTCCTTGTCTCTCCAATTTCATTTGCCTCCTTGTCTCCAAATTGCATTTGCCTCCCCTTGTCTCTCAATTTACATTTGCCTCCTTGTCTCTCTAATCTTGCATTTGTCTCCTTGTCTCTCTAACACATTTTGCCTCCTTGTCTCTCAATTTACATTTGCCTCCTTTGTCTCTCAATTTACATTTGCCTCCTTGTCTCTCTCTAGCTTGCATTTGCCTCCTTGTCTCCAACTTTACATTTGCCTTGTATCTCAATCCCATTTGCCTTCTTGTCTCTCAATTTGCATTTGCCTCCGTGTTCTCTCCAACTTGCATTTGCCTCCTTGTCTCTCAACTTGCAACTCCTTGTCTCTTACATTTGCCTCCTTGTCTCTCCCATTTGCGTTGCCTCCCTTGTCTCTCCAATTTGCATTTGCCTCCTTGTCTCTCAAGACCATTTGCCTCCTTGTCTCTCTAAACTTGCATTTGCCTCCTTGTCTCTCTCCCACTTGCATTGCCTCCTTGTCTCCCAATTTACATTTGCCTCCCTTGTCTCTCCAATTTACATTTATCCTTGTCTCTCTAACCATTTGCCTCATGTCTCTCAATTTACATTTGCCTCCTTGTCTCTCAATTCCATTTGCCTCCTTGTCTCTACCACATTGGCCTCCTTGTCTTTCTAATTTCCATTTGCCTCCTTGTCTCTCCAATTTCCATTTGACTCCCTTGTCTCTCCCTGCATTTGCCTTTGTTCTCCAATTTCCATTTGCCTCCTTGTCTCTCAATTTACATTTGTCTCTTTTATGTCTTCTTAATCTGTATTTTTGCCCCCTTGTCTCCCCTCCTGCCCAATTTACATTTGCCCCCCTTTTGTTCTCCAATTTACATTTGCCTCCCTTGTCTCTAGCTTGCATTTGCCTCTCCCTTGTCTCTCCCACTTGCATTTGCCTCTTGTCTCTCTAGCTTGCATTTGCCCTGTCTCTGTAACTTGCATTTGCCTCCTTGTCTCCAATTTACATTTGCCTCCCTTGTCTCCAACTCTGCATTTGCCTCCTGTCTCCAACTTGCATTTGCCTCCTTGTCTCTCCAATTTACATTTGCCTTCTTGTCTCTCCACCTACATTTGTCTCCTTGTCTCTAACTTGCATTTGCCTCCTTGTCTCCAATTTACATTTGCCTCCCTTGTTCCTCCACTTCCATTTGCCTCCTTTGTCTCCAACTTGCATTTGCCTCCTTGTCTCTCCAATTTACATTTGCCTCCTTCTTGTGTCTCTAGCTTGTTGTCTCTCCTTGTGTGTCTCAACTCTCTTGTCTCAACTTGCATTTGCCTCCTTGTCTCTCAATTTATATTTGTCTCCAGCTTCACATTTTGCCTCCTTGTCTCTCCTTGCATTTGCCTCCTTGTCTCTCAATTTACATTGCCTCCTTCTCTCCACTTGCATTTTTGCCTCCTTGTCTTCTCTACATTTGCCCTCCTTGTCTCTCCAATTTACATTTTGCCTCCTTGTCTCCATTTACATTTGTCCTCCAACTTGCATTTGCCTCCCTGTCTCTCAATTTTACATTTGCCTCTTTGTCTCAACTTACATTTGCCTCCTTGTCTCTCCAATTTACATTTGTCTCTTTTTGTCTCTCAATTTATATTTGCCTCCTTGTCTCTCCATTTGCCTCCTTGTCTCCAATTTTTGCCTCCTTGTCTCTCATTTGCCTCCTTGTCTCTCCAATTTACATTTGCCTCCTTGTCTCTCTTGCATTTGTTTGCCCCTTGTCTCTAACACATTTGCCCCTCTTGTCTCTCAGCTTGTTTGCCTCCTTGTCTCTCTAACTTGCATTTGCCTCCTTGTCTCTCAATTTACATTTGCCTCCTTGTCTCTTTGCATTTTGCCTCCTTGTCTCTCAACTTGCATTTGCCTCCTTGTCTCTCCAATTTACATTTGCCTCCATTTGTCTCTCCACCTACATTTGCCTCCTCCAATTTGCATTTGCCTCCTTGTCTCTCCAACATTTGCCTCCTTGTCTCTCAACCCATTTGCCTCCTTGTCTCTCAATTTACATTTGCCTCCTTGTCTCTCTCAATTTATATTTGCCTCCTTGTCTCTCCAATTTGTTTGCCTCCTTGCATTTCTCCTTGTCTCTCAATTTACTTGCATTTGCCTCCTTGTGCCTCCTCTCCCACTTGCATTTGCCTCCTTGTCTCTTCTTGTCCTCTCCAATTTATTGCCTCCTTGTCATTTGCCTCTCTCAATTTGCATTTGTCTCCCTTGTCTCTCAATTACATTTGCCTCCTTGTCTCTCAATTTACATTTGCCTCCTTGTCTCTCTCCAATTTGCATCCTTGTCTCTCCTCCATTTGCCTCCTTGTCTCTCAATTTACATTTGCCTCCTTGTCTCTCCAATTTCCATTTTGCCTCCTTGTCTCTCCCATTTGTTTTGCATTTGCCTCCTTGTCTCTCCAATTTACATTTTTGCCTCCTTGTCTCTCCTAACTTGCATTTGCCTCCTTGTCTCTCCAATTTACATTTGCCTCCTTGTCTCTCTTACATTTGCCTCCTTGTCTCTCAATTTGCATTTGCCTCCTTGTCTCTCCAATTTACATTTGCCTCCAATTTGTCCTTGTCTCTCAATTTCCATTTGCCTCCTTGTCTCTCTAACTTGCATTTGCCTCCTTGTCTCTCCAATTTACATTTGCCTCCTTGTCTCTCTCTCAATTTGCCTCCTTGTCTCTTTACACATTTGCATTTGCCTCCTCCCTTGTCCTCTCTAACACATTGCCTCTTGTCTCTCAATTTTGCCTCCTTGTCTCTCCAACCTTGCCTCTCTCAATTTACATTTGCCTCCTTGTCTCTAGCTTACATTTGCCTCCTTGTCTCCACTTGCATTTGCCTCCTTGTCTCTTAATTTGCCTCCTTGTCTCACTGTCCTCTCAATTTGTTTGCCTCCTTGTCTCTCAATTTACATTTGCCTCCTTGTCTCTCTAACACATTTGCCTCCTTGTCTCTCAATTTACATTGCCTCTTGTCTCTCAATTTACATTTGCCTCCTTGTCTCTCAACATTGCCTCCTTACATTTGCCTTGTCTCTCCATTTCCTTGTCTCTCAGCTTGTTTGCCTCCTTGTCTCTCCCACTTGCATTTGCCTCCTTGTCTCTCAATTTACATTTGCCTCCTTGTCTCTCTAACACATTTGCCTCCTTGTCTCTCAATTTGTTGCCTCCTTGTCTCTCCCAACGCATTTGCCTCCTTGTCTCTCCAACTTGCATTTGCCTCCTTGTCTCTCAATTTACATTTGCCTCCCTTGTCTCTCAATTTATATTTGCCTCCTTGTCTCTCAATTTACATTTGGCTCCTTGTCTCTCAATTTACATTTACCTTGTCTCTCAACTTGCATTTGCCTCCTTGTCTCCAATTTACATTTGCCACCTTGCCTCCTTGTCTCTCCAATTTACATTTGCCTTCTTGTCTCTCAATTTATTTGCCTCCTTGTCTCTCAACTTGCATTTGGCTCCTTGTCTCTCATTTACATTTGCCTTGTCTCTCTCACATTTGCCTCCTTGTCTCTCAACCTTGTCTCTTTGCATTTGCCTCCCTTGTCTCTCCACTTGCATTTGCCTCCTTGTCTCTCAATTTACATTTGCCTCCTTGTCTCCTTGTCTCTCCAATTGCCTCCTTGTCTCTCAATTTGTTTGCCTGTCTCTCCCATTTGCCTCCTTGTCTCAAATTTACATTTGTCTCCTTGTCTCTCCATTTGCCTCCTTGTCTCTCAATTTACATTTGCCTCCTTGTCTCTCAATTTACATTTGCCTCCTTGTCTCTCTTGCATTTGCCTCCTTGTCTCTCAATTTCCATTTGCCTCCTTGTCTCTCAACTTCATTTGCCTCCTTGTCTCTCAATTTGCCTTCTTGTCTCTCAACTTGTCTCTCCATTTTCCTTGTCTCTCCAATTTGCATTTGCCTCCTTGTCTCTCTCCATTTGCCTCTTGTCTCTCCACTTGCATTTGCCTCCTTGTCTCTCAATTTACATTGCCTCCTTGTCTCTCACTCTTGCATTTGCCTCCTTGTCTCTCCAATTTGCATTTTGCCTCCTTGTCTCTCCAATTTACATTTGCCTCCTTGTCTCTCAATTTGCATTTGCCTCCTTGTCTCTCCCACTTGCATTTTGCTCCTTGTCTCTCCAATTTACATTTGCCTCCTTGTCTCTCAATTTACATTTGCCTCCTTGTCTCTCCAATTTACATTTGCCTCTTGTCTCTCAATTTTTGCCTCATTTGCCTCCTTGTCTCTCAACTTGCATTTGCCTCCTTGTCTCTCAATTAGCATTTGCCTCCTTCCACATTTGCCTCCTTGTCTCTCAATTTTGCTTTTGCCTCCTTGTCTCTCCAATTTCCATTTGCCTCCTTGTCTCTCTAACTTGCATTTGCCTCCTTGTCTCTCAATTTACATTTGTCTCCTTGCTTGCATTTGCCTCCTTGTCTCTCCAATTTACATTTGCCTCCTTGTCTCTCCAATTTACATTTGCCTCCTTGTCTCTCTAACTTGCATTTGCCTCCTTGTCTCTCCAATTTACATTTGCCTCCTTGTCTCTCCAATTTGCATTTGCCTCCTTGTCTCTCCAACTTGCATTTGCCTCCTTGTCTCTCAATTTACTTTTGCCTTCTTGTCTCTCAATTTACATTTGTCTTCTGTCTCTCTAACACATTTGCCTCCTTGTCTCTCAATTTACATTTGCCTCCTTGTCTCTCCAATTTACATTTGCCTCCTTGTCTCTCTAATTTGCATTTGCCTCCTTGTCTCTCAATTGCATTTGCCTCCTTGTCTCTCAATTTACATTTGCCTCCTTGTCTCTCAATTTGCATTTGCCTCCTTGTCTCTCAATTTACATTTGCCTCCTTGTATCTCAATTTACATTTGCCTCCTTGTCTCTCTTCATTTGCCTCCTTGTCTCTCAATTTTCCAACTTGCATTTGCCTCCTTGTCTCTCCAATTTACTTTTGCCTCCTTGTCTCTCTCAATTCTTGTCTCTCATTTGCCTCCTTGTCTCTCAATTTACATTTGCCTCCTTGTCTCTCTAACTTGCATTTGCCTCCTTGTCTCTCTAATTTACATTTGCCTCCTTGTCTCTCCAATTTGCCTCCTTGTCTCTCAATTTACATTTGCCTCCTTGTCTCTCTAACTTGCATTTGCCTCCTTGTCTCTCAATTTGCATTTGCCTCCTTGTCTCTCATTTGCCCTTGTCTCTCATTTGCCTCCTTGTCTCTCAATTTACATTTGCCTCCTTGTCTCTCAACTTACATTTTGTCTCTCTCAATTTCCTCTCCCTCTTGTCTCTCATTTACATTTGCCTCCTTGTCTCTCAAATTTACATTTGCCTCCTTGTCTCTCCAATTTACATTTGCCTCCTTGTCTCTCCATTTGCCTCCTTGTCTCAATTTACATTTGCCTCCTTGTCTCTCTAACTTGCATTTGCCTCCTTGTCTCCAATTTACATTTGCCTCCTTGTCTCTCTCAATTTACATTTGCCTCCTTGTCTCTCTAACTTGCATTTGCCTCCTTGTCTCTCAATTTACATTTGCCTCCTTGTCTCTCAACTCTGCATTTGCCTCCTTGTCTCTCTCCAATTTGCATTTGCCTCCTTGTCTCTCTCAATTTACTTTTGCCTCCTTGTCTCTCAGGCCCCACATTTTGTCTTCTTGTCTCTCCCACTTGCATTTGCCTCCTTGTCTCTCTCAATTTACATTTGCCTCCTTGTCTCTCAATTTGCATTTGCCTCCTTGTCTCTCCATTTGCCTCTTGTCTCTCCCCCATTTACCTTTCCATTTGCCTCCTTGTCTCTCCAATTTACATTTGCCTCCTTGTCTCTCCAATTTGCATTTGCCTTCTTGTCTCTCTAATTTGCATTTGCCTCCTTGTCTCTCAATTTACATTTGCCTCCTTGTCTCTCAATTTACATTTGCCTCCTTGTCTCTCCAACTTGCATTTGCCTCCTTGTCTCTACATTTGCCTCCTTGTCTCTCCCAATTTACATTTGCCTCCTTGTCTCTCCAATTTACATTTGCCTCCTTGTCTCTCCAATTTACATTTGCCTCCTTGTCTCTCCTTGCATTTACCTCCTTGTCTCTCAATTTGCATTTGCCTCCTTGTCTCTCAATTTACATTTGCCTCCTTGTCTCTCAACTTGCATTTGCCTCCTTGTCTCTCAATTTGCATTTGCCTCCTTGTCTCTCCAATTTGCATTTGCCTCCTTGTCTCCAACTTGCATTTGCCTCCTTGTCATTTGCCTCAACTCTCCAATACATTTGCCTCCTTGTCTCTCTAACTTGCATTTGCCTCCTTGTCTCTCCCCCATTTGCCTCCTTGTCTTGCATTTGCCTTTGCCTCCTTGTCTCTCCCATTTGCCTCCTTGTCTCTCCAATTTGCTCCTTTCTTTTGCCTCCTTGTCTCTCAATTTGCCTTGTCTCTCAATTTACATTTGCCTCCTTGTCTCTCCAATTTACATTTGCCTCCTTGTCTCTCAAACTTGTATTTGCCTCCTTGTCTCTGCATTTGCCTCCTTGTCTCTCATTTGCCTCCTTGTCTCTCAATTTACATTTGCCTCCTTGTCTCTCTAATTTGCATTTGCCTCCTTGTCTCTCAATTTACATTTGCCTCCTCTCTCCAATTTACATTGCCTCCTTGTCTCTCACATTTGCCTCCTTGTCTCTCCAATTTGCATTTGCCTCCTTGTCTCTCAATTTACATTTTGCCTCCTTGTCTCTCAACCATTTGCCTCCTTGTCTCTCCAATTTTATTTTGCCCTCATGTGTCTCTCCAACTTTGCATTTGCCTCCTTGTCTCAACACATTGCCTCTTATTCTCTCAATTTACTTTTGCCTTCTTGTCTCTCAATTTTACATTTTGTCTTCTCCTCTCCTAACTTGTTGCCTCCTTGTCCTCTCCAATTTACATTTGCCTCCAATGTCTCTCAATTTGTTTGCCTCATTTGCTCTCCTTGTGCCTCCATGTCAACTTGCATTTGCCTCCTTGTCTCTCAATTTACATTTGCCTCCTTGTCTCTCTAGTTTGCATTTGCCTCCTTGTCTCTCCCACATTTGCCTCCTTGTATCTCAATTTGTTTGCCTTCTTGTCTCTCCAATTTACATTTGCCTCCTTGTCTCTCCAACTTTGCATTTGCCTCATGTCTCTCCACTTACATTTGCCTCCTTGTCTCTCCAATACTTTTTGCCTCCTTGTCTCTCAATCTAATTTGTCTTCTTGTCTCTCCCCATTTGCCTCCTTGTCTCTCAAATTTAGCATTTTGCCTCTTGTCTCCAATTTACATTTGCCTCCTTGTCTCTCAATTTACATTTGCCTCCTTGTCTCAATTTGTTGTCTCTTGTCTCTCAATTTCCATTTGCCCCTGTGTCTCCCACTCTGCATTTGCCTCCTTGTCTCTCAAATTTACATTTGCCTCCTTGTCTCTCAATTTATTTACTCTTGTGCTAACACATTTACTCCTTGCCATTCCATTGCCTCCTCCAATTTACATTTGCCTCCTTGTCTCTCAAATTTACATTTGCCTCCTTGTCTCTCTAACTTGCATTTGCCTCCTTGTCTCTCCAATTTACATTTGCCTCCTTGTCTCTCCAATTTACATTTGTCTCCTTGTCTCTCTAACTTGCATTTGCCTCCTTGTCTCTCCAATTTACATTTGCCTCCTTGTCTCTCCAATTTACATTTGCCTCCTTGTCTAACTAACTTGCATTTTGCCTCCCTTGTCTCTCAATTTACATTTGCCTCCTTGTCTCTCCAACCACATTTGCCTCCTTGTCTCTCTAGCATTGCCTCCTTGCTCTCAATTTCCTTTGTCTTGTCTCTCCAATTTGCATTTGCCTCCTTGTCTCTCAAATTTACATTTGTCTCCTTGTCTCTCAAATTTACATTTGCCTCCTTGTCTCCTCCAATTTACATTTGCCTCCCTTGTCTCTCAATTTTTGCCTCCTTGTCTCTCCAATTTCATTTGCCTCTTGTCTCCATTTCCATTTGCCTCCTTGTCTCTCAATTTCCTTGCCTCCTTGTCTCCAACTTGCATTGCCTCCTTGTCTCTCCAATTTACTTTTGCCTTCTTGTCTCTCAATCCATTTGCCTCCTTGTCTCTCTAACTTGCATTTGCCTCCTTGTCTCTCAATTTACATTTGCCTCCTTGTCTCTCAAATTTACATTTGCCTTCTTGTCTCTCTAATTTACATTTGCCTCCTTGTCTCTCAATTAACATTTGCCTCCTTTATCTCTAACTTGCATTTCCTCCCATTTGCCTCCTTGTCTCAATTTACATTTGCCTCCTTGTCTCTCAATTTACATTTGCCTCCTTGTACATTTGCCTCCTTGTCTCTCCAATTTACATTTGCCTCCTTGTCTCTCCAATTTACATTTGCCTCCTTGTCTCTCAACCTCCTTGTCTCTTACATTTGCCTCCCTTGTCTCTCTAACTTGCATTTGCCTCCTTGTCTCTTTCAAATTTACATTTTGCCTCCTTGTCTCTCTAACTTGCATTTGCCTCCTTGTCTCTCAATTTACATTTGCCTCCTTGTCTCTCCAATTTGCATTTGCCTCCTTGTCTCTCAAATTTGCCTCCTTGTCTCATTTGCCTCCTTGTCTCTCCAATTTACATTTGCCTCCTTGTCTCTCAATTTCATTTGCCTCCTGTTTCCAACTTGCATTTGCCTCCTTGTCTCTCAATTTACATTTGCCTCCTTGTCTCTCTAACTTGCATTTGCCTCCTTGTCTCAATTTACATTTTGCCTTCTTGTCTCTCAATTTGCATTTGCTCCTTGTCTCTCCAATTTGCATTTGCCTCCTTGTCTCTCCAATTTACATTTGCCTCCTTGTCTCTCCAACGCATTTGCCTCTTGTCTCCCAATTGCATTTGCCTCCTTGTCTCTCCAATTTACATTTGCCTCCTTGTCTCTAACTTGCATTTGCCTCCTTGTCTCTCCAATTTACATTTGCCTCCTTGTCTCTCCAGCTTGCATTTGCCTCCTTGTCTCTCAACTTGCATTTGCCTCCTTGTCTCTCCATTTACTTTTGCCTCCTTGTCTCTCAAACACATTTGTCCTTCCTTGTCTCTCCAATTTGCATTTGCCTCCTTGTCTCTCTAATTTACATTTACCTCCTTGTCTCTCAATTTGCATTGCCTCCTTGTCTCTCAATTTACATTTGCCTCCTTGTCTCTCTATTTACATTGTCAATTTGCATTTGCCTCCTTGTCTCTCAATTTACATTTGCCTCCTTGTCTCTCCATTTACATTTGCCTCCTTGTCTCTCTAACTTGCATTGCCTCCTTGTCTCTCAATTTACATTTGCCTCCTTGTCTCTCCACTTATAGCATTTGCCTCCTTGTCTCTCCAACGCATTTGCCTCCTTGTCTCCCCAATTTACATTTACCCTCCTTGTCTCTCAATTACATTTGCCTCCTTGTCTCTCTAACTTGCATTTGCCTCCTTGTCTCTCAATTTACATTTGCCTCCTTGTCTCTCAATTGTTTGCCTCCTTGTCTCTCTAAGCATTTGCCTCCTTGTCTCTCCCATTTGCCTCCTTGTCCTCTCCAACTTGCATTTGCCTCCTTGTCTCTCAATTTACATTTGCCTCCTTGTCTCTCTAGCTTGCATTTGCCTCCTTGTCTCTCAACTTGCATTTGCCTCCTTGTCTCTCAATTTATTTGCCTCCTTGTCTCTCTGCACGTTTGCCTTGTCTCTCCAATTTTACATTTGCCTCCTTGTCCTCTCCAACTTGCATTTGCCTCCTTGTCTCTCAATTTGCATTTGTCTCTCACCCCACATTTGCCTTCTTGTCTCTCAATTTGCATTTGCCTTCTTGTCTCTAACTTGCATTTGCCTCCTTGTCTCTCAATTTACATTTGCCTCCTTGTCTCTCAATTTACATTTGCCCTCTTGTCTCTCTAGCTTACATTTGCCTCTTGTCTCCCCACTTGCATTTGCCTCCTTGTCTCTCAATTTATTTGCCTCCTTGTCTCTCAAATTTACATTTGCCTCCTTGTCTCTAACTTGCATTTGCCTCCTTGTCTCTCAATTTACATTTGCCTCCTTGTCTCCAATTTACATTGCCTCCTTGTCTCTCCTTGCATTTGCCTCCTTGTCTCTCCAATTTCCATTGCCTCCTTGTCTCTCAATTTGCATTTGCCTCTTGTCTCTCAAATTTACATTTGTCTTGTCTCTCCAACACATTTGCCTCCTTGTCTCTCAATTTACATTTGCCTCCTTGTCTCTCTAGCTTACATTTTGTCCTTGTCTCTCTAATTTACATTTGCCTCCTTGTCTCTCCAATTTACATTTGTCTCCTTGTCTCTCCAATTTACATTTGCCTCCTTGTCTCTCTAACACATTTGCCTCCTTGTCTCTCAATTTACATTTGCCTCCTTGTCTCTCTATTTACATTTGCCTCCTTGTCTCCAATTTGCTTTTGCCTCCTTGTCTCAATTTCCATTTGCCTTCTTGTCTCTCTAACTTGCATTTGCCTCCTTGTCTCCACTTTGCATTTGCCTCCTTGTCTCTCAATTTACATTTGCCTCCTTGTCTCTCTCCAACTTGCATTTTGCCCTCCTTGTCTCTCCAATTTACATTTGCCTCCTTGTCTCTCCAATTTACATTTTGCCTCCTTGTCTCTCTAGCACATTTGCCTCCTTGTCTCTCCAATTGCATTTGCCTCCTTGTCTCTCCAATTTACATTTGCCTCCTTGTCTCTCAATTTACATTTGCCTCCTTGTCTCTCAATTTGCATTTGCCTCCTTGTCTCTCTCCAACTTGCATTTGCCTCCTTGTCTCTCCAATTTGCATTTGCCTCCTTGTCTCTCAATTTTTTACATTTTGCCTTCTTGTCTCTCTGCATTTGCCTCCTTGTCTCTCAATTTACATTTGTCCTCCTTGTCTCTCTCAACTTGCATTTGCCTCCTTGTCTCTCCAATTTACATTTGCCTCCTTGTCTCTCTCTCCTTGCATTTGCCTCCTTGTCTCTCCAATTTACATTTGCCTTGTCTCTCAATTTACATTTGCCTCCTTGTCTCTAACTTGCATTTGCCTCCTTGTCTCTCAATTTACATTTGCCTCCTTGTCTCTCTAGCTTGCATTTGCCTCCTTGTCTCTCCACTTGCATTTTGCCTCCTTGTCTCTCAATTTACATTTGCCTCCTTGTCTCTCTAGCTTGCATTTGCCTCCTTGTCTCTCTAACTTGCATTTGCTTGCCCTTGTCTCTCCAATTTACATTTGCCTTCTTGTCTCTCCAATTTACATTTGCCTCCTTGTCTCTCCAACTTGCATTTGCCTCCTTGTCTCTCCAATTTACATTTGCCTCCTTGTCTCTCTAACTTGCATTTGCCTCCTTGTCTCTCCAATTTACATTTGCCTCCTTGTCTCTCCACCTTGCATTTGCCTCCTTGTCTCTCCATTTGCCTCCTCTCTCAATTTACATTTGCCTCCTTGTCTCTCCAACTTACATTTGCCTCCTTGTCTCTCCAATTTGCATTTGCCTCCTTGTCTCTCCAATTTACATTTGCCTCCTTGTCTCTCCAATTTGCATTTGCCTCCTTGTCTCTCCAATTTACATTTGCCTCCTTGTCTCTCTAGCTTGCATTTGCCTTTGTCTCTCCAATTTACATTTGCCTCCTTGTCTCTAGCTTGCATTTGCCTCCTTGTCTCTCTCCATTTGCCTCCTTGTCTCCCATTTGCATTTGCCTCCTTGTCTCTCATTTTGTTGCCTCCTTGTCTCTCTAACACATTTGCCTCCTTGTCTCTCAATTTACATTTGCCTCCTTGTCTCTCCAATTTACATTTGCCTCCTTGTCTCTAACTTGCATTTGCCTCCTTGTCTCTCAATTTGCCTCCTTGTCTCTCAATTTACATTTGCCTCTTGTCTCCTAACTTGCATTGCCTCCTTGTCTCTCAATTTACATTTGCCTCCTTGTCTCTCAACTTGCATTTGCCTCCTTGTCTCTCAAATTTACATTTGCCTCCTTGTCTCTCTAATTTACATTTGCCTCCTTGTCTCTCAATTTACATTTGCCTCCTTGTCTCTCCTCTACTTGCATTTGCCTCCTTGTCTCTCTCAATTTACATTTGCCTCCTTGTCTCTCAATTTACATTTGCCTCCTTGTCTCTCCAACTTGCATTTGCCTCCTTGTCTCTCAATTTACATTTGCCTCCTTGTCTCTCAATTTGCCTCCTTGTCTCTCAACTTGCATTTGCCTCCTTGTCTCTCCAATTTACATTTGCCTCCTTGTCTCTCCTTGTCTCTCTCAATTTACATTTGCCTCCTTGTCTCTCTCCAACTTGCATTTGCCTCCTTGTCTCTCCAATTTGCATTTGCCTCCTTGTCTCTCTCTTGCATTTGCCTCCTTGTCTCTCTAGCTTGCATTTGCCTCCTTGTCTCTCAATTTACATTTGCCTCCTTGTCTCTCTAGCTTGCATTTACCTCCTTGTCTCTCCAACTTGCATTTCTCCTTGTCTCTCCAATTTACATTTGCCTCCTTGTCTCTCAATTTACATTTGCCTCCTTGTCTCTCTAACTTGCATTTGCCTCCTTGTCTCTCAATTTACATTTGCCTCCTTGTCTCTCCAATTTACATTTGCCTCCTTGTCTCTCCAACTTGCATTTGCCTCCTTGTCTCTCCAATTTACATTTGCCTCCTTGTCTCTCTAGCTTGCATTTGCCTCCTTGTCTCTCCCACTTGCATTTGCCTCCTTGTCTCTCCAATTTACATTTGCCTCCTTGTCTCTCTAACTTGCATTTGCCTCCTTGTCTCTCCAACTTGCATTTGCCTCCTTGTCTCTCCAATTTACATTTGTCTTGTCTCTCAATTTGCCACATTTGCCTCCTTGTCTCTCCTTGCATTTGTCTCCTTGTCTCTTAATTTGCATTTGCCTCCTTGTCTCTCAATTTACATTTGCCTCCTTGTCTCTCCTTTGCATTTGCCTCCTTGTCTCTCAAATTTTACATTTGCCTCTCATTCTCCATTTGCCTCCTTGTCTCTCAATTTCATTTGCCTCCTTGTCTCTTAACTTGCATTTGCCTCCTTGTCTCTCTCAATCCTTCCATTTGCCCTCCTTGTCTCTCCCACTTCATTTCTCTTGTCTCTCCAATTTACATTTGCCTCCTTGTCTCTCAATTTACATTTGCCTCCTTGTCTCTCAATTTGCATTGCCTCCTTGTCTCTCCAATTTACATTTGCCTCCTTGTCTCTCCTAACACATTTGCCTCCTTGTCTCTCCTCTCATTTGCCTCCTTGTCTTCCAATTTCATTTGCCTCCTTGTCTCTCAATTTCAACTTGCATTTGCCTCCTTGTCTCTCTAACTCTCATTTGCCTCCTTGTCTCTCAATTTACATTTGCCTCCTTGTCTCTCCAATTTACATTTGCCTCCTTGTCTCTCTAACTTGCATTTGCCTCCTTGTCTCTCCAATTTACATTTGCCTCCTTGTCTCTCCAATTTACATTTGCCTCCTTGTCTCTCTAATTTGCATTTGCTCTTTGTATTTGCCTCCTTGTCTCTCCAACTTGCATTTGCCTCCTTGTCTCTCAATTTACATTTGCCTCCTTGTCTCTCTAATTTGCATTTGCCTCCTTGTCTCTCACTTTACATTTGCCTCCTTGTCTCTCAATTTACATTTGCCTCCTTTGTCTCTCCAATTTACATTTGCCTCCTTGTCTCTCTAGCTTGCATTTGCCTCCTTGTCTCTCCAACTTGCATTTGCCTCCTTGTCTCTCCAATTTACATTTGCCTCCTTGTCTCTCTAACTTGCATTTGCCTCCTTGTCTCTCCAATTTACATTTGCCTCCTTGTCTCTCCAACTTGCATTTGCCTCCTTGTCTCTCCAACTTGCATTTGCCTCCTTGTCTCTCCAATTTACATTTGCCTTCTTGTCTCTCCAATTTACATTTGCCTCTCCTTGTCTCTCTAACTTGCATTTGCCTCCTTGTCTCTCCAACTTGCATTTGCCTCCTTGTCTCTCAATTTCCATTTGCCTCCTTGTCTCTCTAACTTGCATTTGCCTCCTTGTCTCTCCAATTTACATTTGCCTCCTTGTCTCTCAATTTACATTTTTGCCTCCTTGTCTCTCTAACTTGCCTTTGCCTCCATTTGTCTCTCTCAATTTACATTTGCCTCCTTGTCTCTCAATTTACATTTGCCTCCTTGTCTCTAACTTGCATTTGCCTCCTTGTCTCTCCAATTTACATTTGCCTCCTTGTCTCTCAATTTACATTTGCCTCCTTGTCTCCTCAATTTGCATTTGCCTCCTTGTCTCTAATTTCATTTGCCTCCTTGTCTCTCAATTTCCATTTGCCTCCTTGTCTCTCCACATTGCCTCCTTGTCTCTCATTTGCCTCCTTGTCTCTCAATTTCCATTTGCCTCCTTGTCTCTCCACTTACATTTGCCTCCTTGTCTCTCCAATTTACATTTGCCTCCTTGTCTCTCAATTTACATTTGCCTTTGTCTCTCCAATTTACCTTGTCTCTCAATTTACATTTGCCTCCTTGTCTCTCTTGCATTTGCCTCCTTGTCTCTCCAATTTGCATTTGCCTCCTTGTCTCTCCAACTTACATTTGCCTCCTTGTCTCTCAATTTGCATTTGCCTCCTTGTCTCTCCAATTTCCATTGCCTCCATTTGCCTCCTTGTCTCTCAATTTGCATTTGCCTCCTTGTCTCTCAACTTGCATTTGCCTCCTTGTCTCTCAATTTACATTTGCCTCCTTGCCTCAATTTACTTGTCTCTCTTGCATTTTTGCCTCCTTGTCTCTCCATTTACATTTGCCTCCTTGTCTCAATTTACATTTGCCTCCTTGTCTCTCCAACTTGCATTTGCCTCCTTGTCTCTCCAATTTACATTTGCCTCCTTGTCTCTCTAACTTGCATTTGCCTCCTTGTCTCTCCAACTTGCATTTGCCTCCTTGTCTCTCCAATTTACATTTGCCTCCTTGTCTCTCCAATTTACATTTGCCTCCTTGTCTCTCCAACTTGCATTTGCCTCCTTGTCTCTCCAATTTACATTTGCCTCCTTGTCTCTCCAATTTACATTTGCCTCTTGTCTCTCTTGCATTTGCCTCCTTGTCTCTCCAATTTACATTTGCCTCCTTGTCTCTCCACTTGCATTTGCCTCCTTGTCTCTCTAATGCATTTGCCTCCTTGTCTCTCAATTTACATTTGCCTCCTTGTCTCTCCAACTTGCATTTGCCTCCTTGTCTCTCCAATTTACATTTGCCTCCTTGTCTCTCTCATTTGCCTTCTTGTCTCTCCAATTTACATTTGCCTCCTTGTCTCTCTCATTTGCCTCCTTGTCTCTCAATTTCATTTGCCTCCTTGTCTCTCAATTTACATTTGCCTCTTGTCTCTCCATTTGCCTCTTGTCTCCAATCCTTGCATTTGCCTCCTTGTCTCTCCCACACTTGCATTTGCCTCCTTGTCTCTCAATTTACATTTGCTCTCCTTGTCTCTCAATTTACATTTTGCCTCCTTGTCTCTCTAACTTGCATTTGCCTCCTTGTCTCTCCAATTTACATTTGCCTCCTTGTCATTTGCCTCCTTGTCCAACTTGCATTTGCCTCCTTGCCATTTGCCCTTGTCTCTCCAATTTACATTTGCCTCCTTGTCTCTCATTTGTCTCTTGTCTCTCTGCATTTGCCTCCTTGTCTCTCAATTTACATTTGCCTCCTTGTCTCTCCCATTTGCCTCCTTGTCTCTCAACTTGCATTTGCCTCCTTGTCTCTCAATTTACATTTGCCTCCTTGTCTCTCCAATTTACATTTGCCTCCTTGCATTTGCTCCTCCTTGTCTCTCAATTTACATTTGCCTCCTTGTCTCTCTAACTTGCATTTGCCTCCTTGTCTCTCCTTGTCTCTCCAATTTGCCTCCTTGTCTCTCTAGCTTGCATTTGCCTCCTTGTCTCTCCAATTTACATTTGCCTCCTTGTCTCAACTTGCATTTGCCTCCTTGTCTCTCACTTGCATTCTCCTTGTCCAACTTGCATTTGCCTCCTTGTCTCTCCAACTTGCATTTGCCTCCTTGTCTCTCCAATTTACATTTGCCTCCTTGTCTCTCCAACTTGCATTTGCCTCCTTGTCTCTCCAATTTACATTTGCCTCCTTGTCTCTCCAATTTACATTTGCCTCCTTGTCTCTCTAACTTGCATTTGCCTCCTTGTCTCTCCCACTTGCATTTGCCTCCTTGTCTCTCCAATTTGCATTTGCCTCCTTGTCTCTCCAATTTACATTTGCCTCCTTGTCTCTCTAACTTGCATTTGCCTCCTTGTCTCTCCAACTTGCATTTGCCTCCTTGTCTCTCCAATTTACATTTGCCTCCTTGCCATTTGCCTCCTTGTCTCTCCAACTTGCATTTGCCTCCTTGTCTCCTTGCATTTGCCTCCTTCCAACTTGCATTTTTGCCTCCTTGTCTCTCAATTTACATTTGCCTCCTTGTCTCTCAACTTGCATTTGCCTCCTTGTCTCTCCACTTTACATTTGCCTCCTTGTCTCTCCACATTTGCCTCCTTGTCTCTCAATTTACATTTGCCTCCTTGTCTCTCCAACTTGCATTTGCCTCCTTGTCTCTCCATTTGCCTCCTTGTCTCTCAATTTGCCTTCTTGTCTCTCAATTTACATTTGCCTCCTTGTCTCTCCAACTTGCATTT
This sequence comes from Acanthosepion pharaonis, assembly GCA_903632075.3. Taxonomy (NCBI): domain Eukaryota; kingdom Metazoa; phylum Mollusca; class Cephalopoda; order Sepiida; family Sepiidae; genus Acanthosepion; species Acanthosepion pharaonis. The sequence goes on from CAHIKZ030004648.1 coordinate 3,164,443, forward strand.
GCCTCCTTGTCCTCCATTTGCCTCTTGTCTCTCAATTTGCATTTGCCTCCTTGTCTCTCCAATTTGCATTTGCCTCCTTGTCTCTCCAATTTACATTTGCCTCCTTCTCTCAATTTGCATTTGCCTCCTTGTCTCTCAACTTGCATTTGCCTCCTTGTCTCTCCAACCATTTGCCTCCTTGTCTCTCCAATTTGCATTTGCCTCTCTTGTCTCTCCAATTTACATTTGCCTCCTTGTCTCTCAATTTACATTTGCCTCCTTGTCTCTCTAACTTGCATTTGCCTCCTTGTCTTCTCAATTTAATTTGCCTCCTTTTCTCATTTGCCTCCTTGTCTCTCCTTGCATTTGCCTCCTTGTCTCTCAATTTCCATTTGCCTCCTTGTCTCAATTTACATTTCCTCCTTGCATTTGCCTCCTTGTCTCTCCAATTTCCATTTGCCTCCTTGTCTCTCAATTTCCATTTGACTCCTTGTCTCTCCAATTTCCATTTGCCTCCTTGTCTCTCAATTTCCATTTGCCCCTTGTATTTCCAGCCTCCTTGATTTGAGATAAATAATACAATAATCTCGATATTATAGATTTAGACTCGATTCTAGAATTTCTAGGCAACCTAAGAATGTTTGCGGACTTTTTAAGATTTGATCACCCAAAGCAAAAGAAATTTTGAAATTTATTAGGTTATTACATATATTCGTTCGTTTTTCTGGTGTTCTGCGAATGATCTCAAAGAAGAAATATTGACAAATTGGCGGCAATGGAGGAGTGCTGAAGTTTGTTTATTTCGGTCAATGCGTGTGGCACCCATGCGCCATGTTTCTATGCCCTACCCACTGAGTGAAGATGACTCACGACAGTAATATGAGCCAAATTCCCTAGTGGCCTTCTATGGTTCTTCTTTAAACATCACGTGCAATTTGTCCTAATCAAACTAAACAGGCCGGCCAGAACGCGGAGAATCTATGAGTTCGAACCTCTCCTCCTTGAAACGTGAAAAACTCATGCGCCATTTTGTCGGTAATGATGTCATTTCCGTACACAGCACAAATGTCTCGAGCAACTTTGTCGGATTTATGACTGATTAAAAACAAAGAGAAAAAGTCGAACTTACCCATTCTAGTCTATTTGGCATTCCTTCTCAAAAGGGTGTCTAATCTGAAATAAAATTTCAGTAACGTTAGAAGGAAATCATGGATAAACGTGTAGGCAAGAAGACTTAGTGTCAGAAAAATGCTGTCTTCCAGCAAACCACTTTTTAACTACATTCACTCTTCGACAATGTTTATTGTTTTAAAAAGAAGAATTGTAGAAAATTCTAATATGAGTGATTTGTTAAAACTCAACTCTAGATAAAGTTATGTCCCTTAGAAACATTTTGTTTACATTTTTGTGTAGAGAACCCAAGGTTAATATTTATGTGGGGTGGGATCAATTTTTCGATTAACATTGAGTCCACTAATAGAACTCAGTAAAAAATTCAAACTCAATCACAAAATCAATGAATAAAACTAGTAAACGAGATAATATTGACTACAAACGAAACATTTACATATAATTTAAACAAAACAAATTTAAAACAAACAAAATAAGTGATTTAAAGTTCTGTTGAAAATTGGTGTTTGAATAATATGAATGTGCTCTTAAAGTGCTAAAGTTCAAATATATATATATATATATATATATATATATATATATATATACCCTTGTGCAAATTAATTGAAACAGACGAATAATTCCGTTATTATGTAATTTTTTTCATATTTTTCCAATGAAACATGACCCAGTGCACATGTTAGTACTTCGTATGTCCATTGCACGTAGTCGTTACTTGCAGATCGACCACAGATTCTCGTTTGGATTTTAAATCAGGACAGTTTCCGTGCCAGTCTATAGTACTCTGATTTGATCACTGGTGAGGCTTGCCAGTGTGTTCGTGCAGCGTTACAATTTTCGTACGCTTCTTTGGAGTAACGTGCATTGCAGATAAATGCCGTAAGACAACTAATCGACAATCGTGACAATAGTGTCTGGACGTGATAAATATTTTTCAAGGCAATATTTATAAGGTCAAACAAATTTCATCATACATCCCGAAAATAGATTCATATTACTGCACACCACTGCAAATGACCTAATCTGAGGGAAAAATAGACTTGCCACTCCAGTGGATCGAAAACTGACCGTATAGTGAAATGAAAGAAACGAGGGTGTGTGGCACCAGGGTCGAGTTCTAGTCGTCGATGTTAACGGCTTCACCAGTTGTACCGGTTCAATGCCAACTCTATTGTTCACAGCTTACTTGCAACGTCTGGTTACTAGAGTAACTGCCTTGATCTCAAGTCTAACCTACCCACGTTGTGACTTTGATTTTAGGTAGACGAGATCAATCAGGCGTCGGGCCGTAGTGTCAGCTGAGTCCAAATTGAATGTGGCGTTGCACAAGCGCAAAGAAAAAAAATAAATGAAAGAAAAACCCAAGAGGTCCAAGTATGTTTAAGAAATAACAATTCAATTTTATCCTTCCGTTGTATACAGGAGCGTGTTTTTCTCCCAGCCCGTTTCGTACGAAATGTGACACTTCTATGTTTCAAGCAAGTTGATATCTTAAAATTATAATATAGAATTTTTGTTTACAAAATTCTTTTATCACATATTCTCTTTTTCCTGGGCCACCCAGCACTCTTACCGTCTCATTAATCACTGTCAAAGTTTGCCATCTGGTTCTTTACTCCAGTTAGCTTTATCATGGAATCCCTGACCTGTTAAGAAAACAAAATCTTTTTTATCTCACCAAATCTCAATTCTCCACTATTTTCTGGGGACTGCCGAAAGTTTACAATTGCCACATTGTCATTCGTCATCTTAGCGTCTGTTGGCAAAGTAAATGATAACAATCCTCTCGCCTATATCGAGACAATGCCAAAATGTTATAATTGCCAAAGTGCTTCTCCTCGCCTATATCCAAGAAAAGAAATTAAACGATATCTTGGAAAGATAATTAACATTAAATCTTCCTGCCTGTATCGGCACGTGTTTTGGCCGATAATTCCATAATTGCCTTTCTTTCTATCTCCCTCGGCGATAACTCGACAGAACAAGACCTCACACGTGGCTTCTTCCGCGGGCTATTTTTGTAAACAAATTAAAATCTTTTCGTTTAACGTCGATCAGTCTATCTTTCGTTATAGCTCTTTTTTCCGCTTTAAGAATGTCTATTTTCTGTTTTAATTTCTATGGTTAATTAGTTAGCCAATTACCATAGCTAAATAGTGTCACAAGTGTACATATAAAGTGTGTTCCAATAACTCGGACCGATTTTAAATGTGAATTTAAAATCGGTCCGAGTTATTGGAATACCGTATATATGCAAAGAGAAAGAAAGGAAAGTCAAATCTTCAGCTTAGGTTGCAAGTCGGCGTGTCGGCAACTGTGAGTATACGGTCTGGGATGTTCCTGCGAAGTTGATGTGGTAGCAAGTGTAGGTGAGTATGTCGGCTGATCTTTCGGTTGTAGCTTTTTATTTTCAGAGGCTCTACGTTTAGCAATATTGAAAACTAAAATCCAGTGATCTGATTGGTTTATTGTTCGTTTACTTTCATTAGATGTCATTGTTTCCTACTACATCCGACACAACGGACTATTTAAATATTTCTATTTTTGTTCATATTATCAATACAAAATGAGAGTAATTTTCATACTTACTGACTTTTATTCAATTTATTTATTTTAGGAAGTTCCGAATTTGACCAAATCCTTACCGTACTGCTAGGAACAAACATGTTTGTTGGAGGGATTTTGGGTCTTTTCCTTGACAACACACTGCCAGGTACAGTATCAATCATATTGCCCAATAATCCTACATTTCAGAAATGAGGATATATTTTAATTATGAAACGCATTATATTTCCAAAAGATGAGAATCTGAAATTAAGGGAAAATAATAAAAAAAATCTCGGCATCTCGTACCTTTTATGGAAATCTTTGGAAGCTGAATTTAACGTCCCATCTATTTATGAAAACATGATAACTGATTAGAACATGAAAAGCTATTTTTGACATTCAGAATGCTGAACATGTGAGAATATCGACATATACTTTTCAGAAATTAAGCAAAGTACAAAAGTATTAGAAACAAAAGAGTGATGAACTTCTATGTAATATCTCATCTCTTATATGGCAGAGACGATTTTCTCACAGATGCAGAAAAGACTTGAATCGACATAGATGTGGTTCTACTGATGAATGGTAAGAATACCATTAGAGCAACATAGAACTTTTCAGGAAATTAGAAACTACAACGAAAACGTGAAAAAGGAAAACCCAGCTTTTTTTATCTACAAATCTAAATGAAAACATTATGAAAGTATAAAAATACATTTTTTTTTAGTAAAAATATCAGCATTTATAATAGAATTAACAATACATTTTATAGCAAAATGACCAAAAATACATTTTGTCTGTGATTGAAGGCATACAATTGCGTTCAAAATATTTAGGTTTTTGCGTTAGAGGTTGATATATCGCTAAACAAAATTCTAATGTCAACACGTCACCATTCTCCTTAATATTTGAGATGTTTGAATGGTCTCATGATTCCAAGTTCTCCAAACTTTTTCCTCGACTCTTTAAGTCGGGGCCTCTTACATTCATATCACAACCTTCTACTATGAATAGCTATTGAACGTTTCCTGTAGATCACCTTCTTCGTCTAGACAGGTATAGTCTTGTATTTATTCAGGACTACTTCGTTACATTCGCTTATTAATTGATTGTCTTATATTTATTTCCACATAATCTACATTTAATTATTTTGTGTATTTTATCTTTCCCATTCTTTTTATATCTGGTTCCTCCCGGAGTGTTTTAAGTCAATTTGAAGAGTGACTCAATTTCTCCCTCAAGGCTTACCTGGCCCGTCCATATTATATCGTCGTCTTTTTTTTTAATTTTTTATTAAAAGAACAGATGAAAGGTACAGATGACGAACGGGGAATGTCGTACTGGATATAATGCGTGAAAAATTTCTTCGGGCGAGAGCCATGAATTGAAAATATACAATTTACCCGCTTTTTTTTCCAGCGTCAAATAGACAAGGTCCATCGTTTCACCTTCCTACCTTTCTGTCCCGGTTACAATTCTTACTGGAAATTACATGAGAGATAATATCAACACTTTAACATTCTCCTTGGTATTCGAGATGTTTGGATGGTCCCGATTCTTCTCATGATTCCAGATTCGCCAAGATTTTTTTTTCTCACCTCTTCGAGATCAATCCAAGTACTCCGTTAACGACGAGAACCTACATGTTACACAACTTTTACAGTTCCCTGTCAATGTGGAGATACATATTTCGCTTCCCTATCTGGTATCTGCTACATCCGATTTCAAGACCTAGATTGGGTGACCCATTTGAAATCACAAGAATTTTGTGTTTCATTCTTTAGGAGAATTTTTGCTCTGTACATATGTCATTGGTCTGTATGCACGAAACGGACTTGCTTGAATAGTTCCCAGTCGATCAGTTTTCCCACCCAGTCATGCATAAACTTGTATTAATCCATGGCGAATTTGCTACATTTGCATATTGACCTATATTTATCTCCTCACAATCTACATTTCATTATTTCCGACTCTGTTTTAAGTCAATTTTAAGAGCGAACCAATTTCTTTCATTACGCTTCCATGTCATAGCCCAGTACATATTATTATATCATCGTCTTTTTATTTTTTGTTGTTGTTATTATTATTATTATTATTATTATTATTATTATTAGGTACAGATGAAGAACGGGGAATGTCGTATTGGAAAAGTATGCGTGAACAAACTTCTTCCGGCGAGAGCCAAGAATTGAAAATATACAATTTACCTGATTTTTTCCAGCGTCAGATAGACAAGGTCCATTGTTTCACCTTTCTTCCTTTCTGTCCCGGCTACAATTCTTACTTTTCCCGCGCTATAAAACGCATCTGCAAATGCTGCAAGACAAACAAAGATGCTAAATTCACTGTGAAGGAAAATAAAGGAAATGAAAACTTGGAAGGCAATTTAAACGTTCAACTGAAAGAAGTCATTTAGAAATAAATAAGTCATTAAAAATGCACTAAGAAGAGAAAAGTGCCTTAGTTGGTAATATAATATAGATTTTATAAGAGTTTATATATATATATATATATATATATATATATATATATATATATAGTAAAAAAAAAAAGGAGATTTATAATTTATTTTTATTTTTTAAAAAGAGTGCTTAATACAAACTCAGAGCATAATATTATTATTGTTCTTTTTTAATGTATAATCATCGCAACACCGAAATTCCCATGTTTCAAAACTAAAACTTCAATTTAAATTCAATCATACAAATTAAAATTAAAATACAAACTTCTGTTTCATTTTCAATCGATACTAATTTTCTTACTTTTTATAAAAAAAAAAAAGAATAAAGTGTTAAGAGGTCATTTGATAATAATTGCCTGAGGATGCTGTAAGGTTGAAACCAAAAATATCACATTCAACTGACCTTCTTATTATATATATATATATATATATATATATATATATATATATATATATATATATATATATATAAACTCGTATAAAATACATATATATATATATATATATATATACATATATAATGGAGATGAGGAATTGAATGGCAATTTTAAAAAGTTCAGCTGAGATAAGTTAATATTTAGAAATAAGTTAATGAAAAATACTTTGATAAAAGAGTAGTGTCTTGTTAATTGTCCAATATAAATTTTATATGAGTTTTTCTATGTAATGTTTCTGCACAAGATCATAGATAGATAGATAGATAGATAGATAGATAGATAGATAGATATATGAATGAGGACATGGATGACAATTTAAAAAAAAAACGAAAGAAGTTGTCTAGAAATAAGTCAATGAAAAATACACCGAGAAAAGTGCCTTAGTTGGTAATATTATATGAATTTTATATATATATATATATATATGTATGTATGTATGTATGTATGAGAGTGCTGAAAAGTTTCTGCCCGACGGACTTTCTAAAGCATGTTTAAAGTCTAAAAAACCGATTCAGGATTTATTTAAAAGCTTCTTGGTTCGAGCCAAAAAAAGTTTTGTTATAGGCTTACTGTATCCCCAGGTTTGAGCTCTGTCCGGTGATATAAGCTTTGGATATTCTTTCTATTTTGGTATCTTTTATATAGGATAAGATATCGCCAGATGAGAGGTGGCTGTACCGGTGAGATAAGCTTTCAGTATTCGTTCTAGTTTAATGTTTTGTTTTGTTATAAGCTTACTATCTCCAGCTTTGATTTGTCTGTTCCTCTAATATAAACTATCTGCATTCGTTCCATTTTGGCATTTTGTTTTGTTATAGGATTATTATTCAGATTTGTGTTGTTTGTACTGAAGATAAACTTTTTAGAATCCATTCTATTTAGCTATTTTGTTTTGTTATTAGCTTACTACATACACAAATTTGTGTTGTCTGTGCCGATGATATAATCTTTCAGTATTGGTTCTATTTTGGTATTTTGTTTTGTCATAGGCTTACCATATCTCCAGATTTGTGTTGTTCGTACCAGTGAGATAAGCTTTCAGTATCCGTTCTATATTGGTATTTTCTTTTGGTATAGGCTTATCATATCTCCAGATTTGTGTTGTTTGTACCGGTGAGATAAGCTTTCAGTATCCGTTCTATTTTGGTATATTGTTTTGTCATAGGCTTATCATATCTCCAGATTTGTGTTGTTTGTACCGGTGAGATCAGCTTTTCAGTACCCGTTCTATATTGGTATTTTGTTTTGTTACAGGCTTACCATATCTCCAGAGTTGTGTTGTTCGTACCAGTGAGATAAGCTTTCAGTATCCGTTCTATATTGGTATTTTCTTTTGGTATAGGCTTATCATATCTCCAGATTTGTGTTGTTTGTACCGGTGAGATCAGCTTTCAGTATCCGTTCTATTTTGGTATATTGTTTTGTCATAGGCTTATCATATCTCCAGATTTGTGTTGTTTGTACCGGTGAGATCAGCTTTCAGTACCCGTTCTATATTGGTATTTTGTTTTGTTACAGGCTTACCATATCTCCAGATTTGTGTTGTTCGTACCAGTGAGATAAGCTTTCAGTATCCGTTCTATATTGGTATTTTCTTTTGGTATAGGCTTATCATATCTCCAGATTTGTGTTGTTTGTACCGGTGAGATCAGCTTTCAGTATCCGTTCTATTTTGGTATATTGTTTTGTCATAGGCTTATCATATCTCCAGATTTGTGTTGTTTGTACCGGTGAGATAAGCTTTCAGTATCCGTTCTATATTGGTATTTTCTTTTGGTATAGGCTTATCATATCTCCAGATTTGTGTTGTTTGTACCGGTGAGATCAGCTTTCAGTATCCGTTCTATTTCGGTATTTTGTTTTGTCAAAGGCTTAGTATATCTGCAGATTTGTGTTTTTCTGTACCAGTGAGATAAGCTTTCAGTATCCGTTCTATTTTGGTATTTTCTTTTTGTTATAGACTTATCATATCTCCAGATTTGTGTTGTTTGTACCGGTGAGATCAGCTTTCAGTATCCGTTCTATTTTGGTATATTGTTTTGTCATAGGCTTATCATATCTCCAGATTTTTGTTTGTTGTTTTTTGTACCGGTATTTTCTTTTGAGATCAGATTTGTGTTGTTTTACCAGATACCCGCTTTCTATATTTCTATTTTGGTTTTTGTTACAGGCTTATCATATCTCCAGATTTGTGTTGTTCGTACCGGTGAGATAAGCTTTCAGTATCCGTTCTATTTTGGTATTTTTCTTTTGGTATAGACTTATATATCTGCAGATTTGTTTTTGTTTGTACCGGTGAGATGAGCTTTCAGTATCCGTTCTATTTTGGTATTTTCTTTTGTTATAGGCTTATCATATCTCCAGATTTGTGTTGTTTGTACCGGTGAGATGAGCTTTCAGTATCCGTTCTATTTTGGTATTTTGTTTTGTTACAGGCTTATCATATCTCCAGATTTGTGTTGTTTGTACCGGTGAGATAAGCTTTCAGTATCCGTTCTATTTCGGTATTTTATATTGTTATTTTCTGCAGATTACGTTTTTCTTTTGGATAGCGTTCAGTATCCGTTCTATTTTGGTATTTTATCATATCTCCAGATTTGTGTTGTTTGTACCGGTGAGATCAGCTTTCAGTATCCGTTCTATTTTGGTATATTGTTTTGTCATAGGCTTATCATATCTCCAGATTTGTGTTGTTTGTACCGGTGAAATAAGCTTTCAGTATCCGTTCTATATTGGTATTTTCAGGCTTATCATATCTCCAGATTTGTGTTGTTTGTACCGGTGAGATCAGCTTTCAGTATCCGTTCTATTTTGGTATATTGTTTTGTCATAGGCTTATCATATCTCCAGATTTGTGTTGTTTGTACCGGTGAGATAAGCTTTCAGTATCCGTTCTATATTGGTATTTTGTTTTGTTACAGGCTTATCATATCTCCAGATTTGTGTTTGTACCGGTGAGATAAGCTTTCAGTATCCGTTCTATTTTGGCATTTTGTATTGTTAAAGGCTTACTATATCTGCAGATTACGTTTTTCTGTACCGGTGAGATGAGCTTTCAGTATCCGTTCTATTTTGGTATATTGTTTTGTCATAGGCTTATCATATCTCCAGATTTGTGTTGTTTGTACCGGTGAGATAAGCTTTCAGTATCCGTTCTATATTGGTATTTTGTTTTGTTACAGGCTTATCATATCTCCAGATTTGTGTTGTTTGTACCGGTGAGATAAGCTCTTAGTATCCGTCCTATTTTGGTATTTTGTATTGTTAAAGGCTTACTATATCTGCAGATTACGTTTTTCTGTACCGGTGAGATGAGCTTTCAGTATCCGTTCTATTTTGGTATATTGTTTTGTCATAGGCTTATCATATCTCCAGATTTGTGTTGTTTGTACCGGTGAGATCAGCTTTCAGTATCCGTTCTATTTTGGTATATTGTTTTGTCATAGGCTTATCATATCTCCAGATTTGTGTTGTTTCTACCGGTGAGATAAGCTTTCAGTATCCGTTCTATATTGGTATTTTGTTTTGTTACAGGCTTATCATATCTCCAGATTTGTGTTGTTTGTACCGGTGAGATCAGCTTTCAGTATCCGTTCTATTTTGGTATATTGTTTTGTCATAGGCTTATCATATCTCCAGATTTGTGTTGTTTGTACCGGTGAGATAAGCTTTCAGTATCCGTTCTATATTGGTATTTTGTTTTGTTACAGGCTTATCATATCTCCAGATTTGTGTTTTTTGTACCGTTGAGATAAGCTCTTAGTATCCGTTCTATTTTGGTATTTTGTATTGTTAAAGGCTTACTATATCTGCAGATTACGTTTTTCTGTACCGGTGAGATGAGCTTTCAGTATCCGTTCTATTTTGGTATATTGTTTTGTCATAGGCTTATCATATCTCCAGATTTGTGTTGTTTGTACCAGTGAGATAAGCTTTCAGTATCCGTTCTATTTTGGTATATTGTTTTGTTACAGGCTTATCATATCTCCAGATTTGTGTTGTTTCTACCGGTGAGATCAGCTTTCAGTATCCGTTCTATATTGGTATTTTGTTTTGTTACAGGCTTATCATATCTCCAGATTTGTGTTGTTTGTACCGGTGAGATAAGCTCTCAGTATCCGTTCTATTTCGGTATTTTGTATTGTTAAAGGCTTAGTATATCTGCAGATTACGTTTTTCTGTACCGGTGAGATGAGCTTTCAGTATTCGTTCTATTTTGATATTTTTTGTTTTTTATAGGCTTATCATATCTCCAGATTTGTCTTATCTGTACCGGTGATATAAGCTCTCTGTATTCGTTCTATTTTGGTATTTTGTTTTATTATTGGCTTACTATATCTCCAGATTACGGTTTTCTGTAGCGGTAACATAAGCACTTCAGTATTCGTTCTATTTTGGTATATTGTTTTGTTATAAGGTTAACATATCTCCAGATTTGTCTTCTTTGTACTGGTGATATAAGCTTTCACTATTCGTTCTATTTTGCTATTTTGTTTTGTTCTATTTTATCATTTTCGTTTTGGCGTGTGTGTTTGTGTGTGTGTCAGCACGTGCGTGTGCGCACTCGCTTCTGCGCCATCTCCGAAAATAAAATAGCTTGTGTTCATGAACCCTATGATAAAAACTGAAATCTATCCCAGTGCAAAATTTATCTCTCTGTAAGTTCATACTTACGTTATTGTAACTCCTTTTACAAAGTTAGTATCGTCCCACTTATGATAAATATCTCTTCTGGCGTGGTAGACTCGTGTGTATTTCGAATTTCGGATTTTTTTTTTCTTGTTTAATCTTTTTTATTGTTTTCTTTTTTTTCTGACATGTCATCTAATATCAGAGACGGGCTGTGTATCAATTATACAATTTCCGATTTTCACATGTTATCGTCAAATATTATTTTGTTAAAAATTCTTTTAGAGTTTAAAATTTAAATCTGTTTTCTGTGTCATGTTAAATATGATATGATTGTGGTGCATCTTGTCTATTTTATTTTTTCTTTGTTTGTTTTTATTAAATATATTTTATCAATATGATTTTTATGTTTAAGGCTTCTAATATTTTTAATAGTTATTTCATAATTTATATTTTTGTAATATCTATAAATATTTCTTCAATTTCTTGTGTGCTATGGGGATTATGGCGTTTGTTGATAGTTTATTTAAGGGAACGATTTTTAAATAAATGACAAGTTAGTCTGAAAGATAATGTGGTATTTATGTAACCAACGTATTTAAATTATTATTAAAGTAGCAGTAGAGAGAAAATTTTATAAATAACATTAGTTTGTTGAAACTTTGATTTTCTTATTGTTTTGTTACCAATGGGAATAGAGGTTTTTACTTTTTTATACGAAATAATAAGTTTGATTTCGTTGGTTTTGTCAACTGTAAATATATATATATATATATATATATATATATATATATATATATATATATATATATATATATTCGAATTTGTAATCATTATGTATTTGGTTTAGTTAGAATAGTTTAATTATTTTTATTATTGTTAATTTCTACGGTTAATAATTTTTTTATTTTTACATGATTTGGAAAATTATTGTTGATTAAATTTTGTTTTATGTCCGTGAAAAAGGTATTAAAATTAGTGTTTATTAAATTACTTATGGTGTCTTGTGGCTGTTTGGTATGATAGTTAAATCGACGTGGTTTTAAGTGTGTGGTTTGGTTTATAAATAGAAGCCTTAATGTAATTACAATCCAAATCAATTCCTCCCAAAAAAGGAATTTTATGATTGATTTAAAATTCACACGGAAATTTAAGAATTTAAGTATTTTCATAAATTGATCAGAGATTTTAAAATTTGTCTGCATATTAGTTTAGTTTATATATATTTTCCTTCCGTTTCTTTTTTTTTTTTTTTTTCGAGAGTAAAAAACAGAACTCGCTGATATATTACTTTTTAATAACGTTTATATAACTTTCTGCATGTATGAGTACTAAAGATGTTTCTGTCATTAACAAATGATTTCCTTTTTTTATTGATATATACATATTTCATTATATGTTCGGCGTGCAATATATACACATATATCCCATACATAATTATATGTAGACATAGTTTCAAATACATTGACAAGTATCTATCTCATATATATATATATATATATATGCATTGTTTTTTCTCTGCTGGACCCTTATCAAGGGAAATGTATTTTATTTTGCAACAAGTATTTATATACAGGAGTAAAAAATATCGTTAGTTTTTCAGATTTTTTAAATTTAAGAACGCTCATAAATATACATCAGGCTAACCGAAAATCAAGGTTACGTCTGAAAAATTAACAACATTCTTACTTATTTTTATAAATATGTTGTAGCCTAGGGAAAATTACTGAATAGAATAATCACACGAAGGTTGGTAATGAATGATAATACTTAGGATAAGAACAACACATATAAGATTTGCCCGCAGCCTATAGAAGAAATAGTCAAAGAAGTAGAAAACAAATCTCCAACTGCAGACCAACATAGAGTTTTTACTACTGCATTTATCTGAATGGGGATATATCTGTTATCTTTACTTGATATTTTCCAACAGAGGAGGAAATGCGTGGTCTAACACCAGTTTTCCTTTTGTTTATATTCATAATTTCTTTTTACAGATATATTTTAGTTATGCCTGAATTTTTACATATATATATATATATATATATATATATATTTCAATCAACTTCATTTAATAATGTTTTGAACATTTCAGTCATATTAAGCTATACTATAACATGCTAAATTAGTTTGAGCGCTTCTAATATTCGATGAAAGAATATGCTCATGTTGCATGAACATCACTGAATTTACTAATGAGTTGAGGAAGTGTCTGTAAAATATGCAAACATAAATAAAACATGTTTCTAAAATATCGTTATTCTCCCTCTTTTTTTTAAATTGAAAAAAAAATTATTAATTACCGCATATACTCGCCTATTTTGCGTGTTTTGAATAACTAATTTTGAAGCTAATTTTAAGGAGGTCGTATCATACACGACATATGAAATTGACGTATGTACTGCTGGCCCTGGCTACGCCATTGACCAAACTATATATATATATTTACTGTAGTAAAAAAGTACAGCTGTATTTAAATAAACAACGCGCGTTACACGAGTATATACGGTATCTGTTCATGTATATTCATTCCAGTTTCATCCTTAGCAGTTTGATTGTCCCATTGATTGTTTATCAATGGGTCAATAATTTCATCTTGATCAAAAATTAAGACGCTGGTTGAAAAAAAAAAAAAAAAATATATATATATATATATAACGCATGATGAACGAGTATCCGAGTGCTGAGTCATCAAAGATCGGGATAAACTAGCTCTTCAAATCAATCACGGATGTTGGAAATTGCTTGAAGCTGACTTATAGCGTTACGACTTGATTTCCCTTGGTTCTTTCATTTAGCCGATGTGGAAAAAGTCATTTCAGGGGCGGAATTTTTTTAAACAATTTCGGCTTGTCGGTCGATATATACAAATGTTGTCTAGTCGATCCCCAGAGGTATGCGATATCTTCAGGATCAATTTGTTGTCTTGCTTCATTATGATCCATCGTAGCCAACACTGAAACGAACCACACCCTTTTTTAAATTTTGAAGCGAGTTCATCGAAATCACTAAGCCATCGTTCTACAAGAAATCGTTGATATGTAGCGTCATAACTCATATGTGTGGTCCACTTATCGTCCTTCTGATAAGTGTCTGTCCTAGGTATAACAATAAACTACATCTGGCAGCAAGACCTCTTATCAGGATGCTTTAGGAAGCATGGAACTACCTCTTAATTGCTGCTGTTCCCAGGTCCACCCTGACCCGAGGTGGTAGCACCCGTTAAGGTTCCATCTATGGGCAAATAGTTTACTCCCAATCTGGAGCCAAAACACTACGAAAGGGTAGAAAAGCATTTTTGTAGTGAAGGTGTCAGAAATACATTTTCTTGATTAAAAAGTTAACAGTAATGCATTTTAAAAAATAAAAATTACCAACAATGCATTTTCAGAAAAGAAATTACTAATACTCCCAAGAAAATTAGCTAAACTGCAATTTCACCCACATCTTGTGTGGGACATTAAAATACAACCAGGCAGAGTATAGTAAACAAGATGGATTAGGATCTAATTATTTATGTGAGGAAAACTTCACCTATATAGTGTCAGCTTATATGATAAACCTACAACCTGTTTATAGCTAGGGTGGTTCCTTAAGGAAAATAATATAGTTTCTCCATACAAACAATCTACTGACATTAAAAAGACACGTTTAAACAACTAATAAGAACATCATAATCCACAAACTATCTGGTTACACAAGGCACGATGCCTAAACTACCTTTCCATAGAAAGTACCTCTAAAATTGCAATATATAAAATGCACACTCACGAAAACTGATTCCCAGAAACTACAAATTCCCCTCAATGGGGCAACCTGTTTGTTGTGGGTGGCGACACGTGATGCCCGAGGACAGATTCCTAGCGACTGGGTGACTTCTGATCCGGCATAAAATGACCAGGTGTTTCCACAACACGTCACTTCGGTCCCTACCTGGGATAGACGGGTGGATGGAATAGCCCCATCCAATGCAATCGGCTAGTCACATAGTGGCAAGAGCAAGGGCTAGTTGGGATAAAAGATAATGGCTACGACACGGCTGTCAATCCCTACACCATACTATATTTGGTTTGATATGGTGGGAGAATGCGGGTGTTCGTATCCATTTTCAGCACGGCTATAGCGTCTGTGTAGCCTGGCGAATCATGGCGAATGGTATTAGTCCCCTCTGATAGCGCCCATTAAGAAGGAACTCTGATGTGGGTCGGGAGCACGGACAGCGAATACAAAAAAAAATGATATTGCTAATTGATATGAACGAACCAAGAAACAATGTGAAAACACGGAGACAGAAAGTGACAATGAAATATCAGTCATAGGATCATTAGATGGTGAAACAATAAGTTTCACCTTTTGTGTTGCCATGATAGATCAATAATCAGTAAAAGAAATAAAGAAAAATAACACAATTCTAATTCAATTAAAAACCAAAAAATACGCAGAAGATTTATTAAAAATCAAGCAAATACACATGAACCAAACCATCTGATAAGTGTTTCTTAACGGTGATCCGACATTTTGATTATCTACAAGCAGTTTACCTCGGACATTCGATTCACGAAAGAAATCGATATTTATACAGACGCCGTGTCCTGAAGTATTAATGCTTTTCTGTTGAATCTGTGTGTTGATTACAAATTCCTTCGTTAAAGTATTATGGAAAGACATCCAATTCCAGAAGTTTCTTGGCGACCATTCCACATCTCTGATATTTACAAGAATACGAGTTCCTGACAATGACAGTGATATAATGTTGCCTCAGAAGTAACTGGATACGACCTTTTGTTCCAGACACATTGCAGCAAAAAAGAAAAAAAAAGATTTTTCCACATTGCATAACTTGTCTCATCCAGGTGCAAAGGCTTTCGGCAAATTCTTGGCAAATTTGTTTGACCCTGCATGAAGTCAGACATTCGTATTTAGACAATGACTTGTGTTCTTCGTCAAAAAGAGAAAGCTGAACTACACAGTATCACACATACACATTTCTTCCCATCTTCGACTAGGTTCGTGATAATATTATCGGACTGCTACAGCCTTGTGATTATTTCCCCCGTGTGTGGGTCATTTCGCGCGTTCTTCTTATGTCCAATATTAAGTCATGTTCGACTGCAAAAACGTTAATGTCTGTTTGGATTTCACGTTTTGGTGTTACTGCTGTCATCATGACACCAGAAACAGAAACTGTCTGTTTGAATCTGACCTGTCTGCAATTCGCACTAACGCTTATCACTCCCGAGGAGAACGATAGGAGGGAGGAGTTTCACTGCAACTTGAAATCAGTTTTGACGTCCAAAATGAACCAGCATAACTAATGAAATAACCTGCTACTTGTCCTCCTTGATCTACGAACGGTAATAAAAATTAACTTGAATTCTTCATCCGTGAAAATGGTAAATGACACCACTCTCAATTGGCCAGGTCAGTATTCCTCTGTACCATCATAAAGAGTCCTAGATATCACTGCTTTCTTAATAGTAAATATAACTTATTTAGTGTATTCTCCTCTTTCCCAGAGACAAAAGTTAATGTATGTCCCTAAAAACTTATAAAATTTTACTGAAGCTTTTGAGGGACCTGGGGCTGAAAAGACATTAAGCTTTTTATTATACTCATAAAAAATGAGGCTTAAGTTTGAACCTTCTTTTATGGATACTATATTTCTTTAATTGGATACTCAGCGAAATGTCACATGGACCAATAAAATCTGGAACAAGATCAGTACAACGCCTGAAGTGGCTCAAATATTTATCATAGTCGATTATGTTTTAACCGTGTGATTTGTCCTAGATATCACTGCTTCCTTAATAGTAGATATGACTTATTTAGTGTATTCTCCTCTTTTCCAGTATTTGTGCGTAGTTAGCACCATATACATTTCCTGGTTTTAGTGCCTCTATTCTGGTAATCTGACTTTTTGAACACTGTGTTAAAAAGATTTTATTTCAGTTACGAAAGCGGCACATTCCCTTTCTTACTTTTTTGCTGGTAGTAATTTTTTCTACTTCATTTTTTTATGTTTCTACTTTTCAGGGGTTAGCACAATAAAAATGCTAAGATAATTTGACTCTTTATTTAAAGTTTGTACTCGTACTAATATCAATTATCTACCCTTGAGAGAAGGATGAATGTTTAGCCTTCTTTGACAGTGAAAGAGGGGAATTTTTCTTTTCTTTCGCCATCTCTACCACGCTGCTTAGATGTGTCATGTTTCTGCCTTCACATGTCACCACACTGCACGAACACTTCTCGTTTCTCTCCACATAAAACTCCACATCATGAATGCATGGTTCGTTTTCACCCCGCATTCCTTTCAGGGAATAGTTGCACCAATATTCCTCAACGTAGGAACTTCGTTTTTCTACTTTCAAGTAATGTCTGATTCTATAAGTGTGTATAATTACACTTCGTCGACAATTATCATAATGCTAGTCGAAATATTTCCATAAAAATAGTACATTCGTTGGAACTACAAGTTTTTTTTCTTTTAATTATGCAACTACCAACGGAGACAAGCATCCTAACTTTGACCTTTTGTTGTTATGTCGTTGCTCTTTCTATGTGCCTTCAGGACTGAGGCTGTCATGGCTTCCACAATTTCTTACCCTTTGCTACTCTTAGTAAAGTTTGTCTTTTTACTATCTCTCCTTATCCCTGTTCTGCTAACCAATTACAAAAGTTCGTTTAGTTTCGCTGCTTTCCTCTGTCTCTCTTGCTTTCAATGTGTCCTATGAGTGTCCAATTTTCTAATCACCCTTTCCTCAATATGTAACCTAGATATATCAACTGTCTGTTTGTGATGTTAACTGTGTCCTTTTTGTTTCCATTTTTCTCCAAAACTTAGTCGTTGATCAAATGTTCACCCTATGCTATTTTCAGCGTCTTTCGGTAGAACTAGATTTCTTTTGCTTGTTTTAATCCGATAATCACAAATATTTACTAGCCTTGTTTTTAGAAGTCAGTACAAAAACATCAGTTACTTATACCGCACACATACAAAAGTGAAGCAGACTCCAAACTATACACAGAATGGTCTTAGCGAGTGCAATACGGAGAATTAAAAAATGATAGTTAATTCTCAAGACAATAATGGGGGGGGCAAGAAGGAATATTTCCAGATTTCAGTTCCGTATTATAAGTATTAGTATATCCGTGATATGCCAACACCAAGGACTGAACAGAATAACTGAAGACAAGGAATAACAAACAGGCATTATTCTCAAAGAAAGTTTTATATACCGCTATATTGTGCAAGAAATTATATTTTTTAAAGTTTTTTTTTTTTTATCCGACATTATTACAAACGTTATTTTTCATGGACACATGTTTGAGTTACTATCCTTGTTTTGTTTTTATTTTTTATTAAACCGTGAAATTAACTACTCCGACTTAAATTAAGAAATCTTTTTATTAATTTCACTATTTAATAAAATAAAAGCAAGGATCGCAACTCAAACATATGTGTCCACTAAAACTAATCTTTACAGTAATAAGAAGTTATATACAAATATATAAATACCTGTTCCAAACAGAAAAATTGTAACATATAAACGAAACAAGCATAGTGAAAAGGCAAGAAGTTAGAGGGAATATTGTAATATTTTCCAAAAGGAAAATGCCCAAGCCTGTGGTATGTTCTATAAACTTTGTGGTACCACGTGGGTTCTTCTGATCTCCTTACCGCTTATTGGTCTATAATTTAGCAGCTGGCGTGTGCAGACATGTGTTACCTCTACGCGTGCTATTTAGCAACTGACATTTTGTTACCCCCACGAATTCACGTCACTTACCAGAAGTCATGTGACCCTCGTGTTTTCGTCTTAACCAAAGGGAGATAATCGCTTTTCTCTTCTCTACAGATGCAAAAGGCTGTAATGTCCTAAAGGAAAGACTACGAAGATGTCTGTTAAATGACAGTGACGTAAAAAATGTCAAGAACAAAACGAAGTTCTCTCCAATGAGGAGGAAATTTTAGTACGTGTTTTGCAATACGCTATTCTTGTAAATTCCCCATGATAGTGATAGCATTAACAAAAAACAATAAAAATATCTTTCGTGAGATATTTGACTGATCAACATTTTTTAAAAATGGAATAATCAAAAATGTTTGATTAATATCATTTAAAACGCAAAATGCAACAGCTGAAGCAGCAAAATCTGAATTGCTAACAAAATTGGGGTCAGATGCCGTAACCTATGAAATTGGAATTGAATTTTACGAAACATTTTTTTAAAAAAAACATGTTTGAGAATGTAAATATTGCTTCAGATAGAACTTAGATTGAATTGAACACTAATTCATCTGACAATTTTCTTTGTCGGCCCAAAAGGCAAACTAAAATGTAAACATCATTCATGATAAATTGTGTGGTAAAGCTATGTAATTATTTTAGTGTTGCAGCAAATGGCATTTACCTCCATTTTTAATCTCCAAATGACAATACTTGCACAACACCTGGAAAGAATTGGGGTCACCCATGGCAGTTTTACCCAAGGGTTGTATGTAGGATAACGTTTACGAAATCTGCTTTTTAGATCATTTTATTCTGTTGGTTGTAGATGATCAAAAACCTCTGTTGATAATTTAAAATAGTTATGGAAGTCATTTGATATTCAAAACAGAGAAAGCTAGAATGAAAGATGATGTCAAAATTTTCGGTTAACTTCAAAATTGTTGACACGCATTGCAGCCATTTGATGTGAGTATTTTCAAACTTTCAAATCTCGAACGCAAGAGGATGTTGAAGTGATTCGCAGAAATATCACGTTAATTCAATGTTAATAAAAGTCTACTTCCACGTTTACTCAAGCAATTTTGTTTCAAACTCAATTATCAACATGCTACTTCTGGTTTTCGCTAATATCATTTTAAATAGGTTTCCATAATGTCCCTTTAAATAGGTTTCCATAATATCCCTTAAAATTGGTTTTCATAATATCCCTTTAAATTGGTTTCCACAATATTTCTTTAAATTGGTTTCCATTATGTCCCTTTAAATTGGTTTCCATAATGTCCCTTTAAATTGGTTTCCATTATGTCCCTTTAAATTGTTTTCCATTATATCCCTTTAAATTGGTTTTCATAATATCCCTTTAAATTGGTTTCCATTATATCCCTTTAAATTGTTTTCAATTATATCCCTTTAAATTGGTTTCCATAACCCTTTAAATTGGTTTTCATAATATCCCTTTAAATTGGTTTTCATAATATCCCTTGAAATTCGTTTCCATAATGTCCATTTAAATTGGTTTTCATAATATCCCTTTAAATTGGTTTCCATAATGTCCATTTAAATTGGGTTCTATAATGTCCATTTAAACGAGGATAAAATAGAATATGTAGTTGTTTGCATTTCCAAAATTATTTATAACCATAATGAAATCAATGGCGCCTCCTTTTTCACTTGTTTTCTCATGAAATGAATCTCACAACCCGATGAAATCAAAATCTACAATAATAAAAACTATCATTTCTGTTATCGCCCCAATTCCATCCAATGACGACATTAACATTAGGAGGTTATCTTCTTACAATGTCCATTACCTACATATAAAACGTATATTTGATTTGGGTGTATATAGGCTTGGTTTAATGATTAAAAGATAATGCACAAAGTGTTGAAAAATACAAAATAAATGTTTATACAAGACAATATAATAATTCAGAAGGATAAGGTAAAATCTGAAGTTTCAAGAGTTCAAGTGTAAAAGTCCTGAAGCATACAAGAGAGAATGAGAGACAGACAGACAAAGAGAAAGAGAAATGGTACGGGAGGAAGTAAATATATGTATGTATGTATCCTAATGTAATAGCCGCTGCTTGACAATGTGGTGAAGGAAGATATATTTGTTTTCAACGTCCAAGGACAGTTTAACCGTCTAAGCTAGTCGTGCAAATGTCAATTTCGTCTCTGGATATCTTACGATTACTGCAGTATGGACAGCATTAATTTATCGACTCTAGTTTTGGCTGATTTTCTATCTGGTTATGTAACATGGCACTGACCCTTTTTAATCGTTCAATTGCATGAGATTGCAGAACAGTCATTTATATTGACTACAAATTAGATAATAATTATTCAAATTCCCAGGAGAGCAGGTTGAATGATTAAGAAAAAAATTGAAAAAGCAGAGTAAAAATTATGCTTTAAGCAATATAAAATGAATTTAAGAATAGTTCCAAGAAGAATCGAACCCAAAATTAACTAAACATGATTTAATCAAATTGAGCAAAACCAAGTTTTCCAACCCTATCCATTTCCCTCGAATAAAAAGAAGACATGAATGTGTTGTCGGAATTTCTCCGGTCCTGAAAAATTAAATTCGGGATTCTGTTTACATTTTTCTCTCTGTCCAAAACGTATGTGTTTTTACGTAACGGACAAATTATTCTAAAAAAAGAAAGGAACATCGGTTTTGTTTAAGTTCAAATTTTAACACTTGTTTACATTATACTATCTGTCCAAAACGTGTTCTTACAAATTATTATAAACAAAGAATTTTAAATTTTCTTAATTTCCAAGTGTGGAATTTATTTATCTTGATCACCCAAGAACACAAGTATCTTTACAGGAAGATATCTAGGAAGATTCTAAATAAGAAAAATACCACGTGTTTTTTTAACAAGGTCGCCAAGAGCTAAGTCTGTTGGGGGGGGGGGGTGTATATATATATATTAATGTCAATTTATTTGGTGGGGGTAGTCGTCTATATAAACGAAAACTCCCGAGACGCATACAGATGGGAAATCGCCCAACAAAGTGTTGTCAGTCACAAGAAACTCGCCCGCAATTTCGGTGGTCGGAGCGAACACACGAAATGACAATTACTCGTAAATTCACTGCCCGACAAGTAGAAAACTTAAATTCGGGTGTTTGTTTACGTTATCCTATCTGTTATCTATTATTTAATCCTTCTGTAGATAATAGTCATGTTATTCACCAGTTGTTCTTTATATTCATTACACCTGTTGTAGGAGTTTTCAACTGTGTCATACATTTTATTCAGTGAGTTTCTATTCCAGCCGGAGCTGTCCTGGTTTACCACGTAAACGTAAGTTGAGAATTATTCTAAATTATTAATTATATGCACAACGTATATAGAAAGGTTCACACTAAATTTTGTCGTCAATCCTAATGTCATAAAATATTGGGAAACCTGAATCAACCTTATCGATGCGAAACATCAACCCCAAACGAGGAGCGGAAAAAAAAACACTGGAAGATCAGCAAGGTCGTTGTTACTCAACAAAGCTATCGGAGCTAGTGATCGAGAGGAAGAAACGGAGAAGAGATAGAGTGGGGAGAGAGTGATGTTTGAGTTGATAGGGTGATGATTACATATACACAACTATAGATCCACTTCGAAAAGAGCACTCTGCTTCTCTTTGGCCCGCGGCCTACGTCCTGATTGTGAAAGATTGCTGACTGGTTGTTTGAACAATAACTTTATTTGCCTGGCGATTTTAATTATCTGTCTATTTTTAGAGATGGTGAAATTTTGATCTTCTTGTTATTATTTATTTATCACCGTCAGTGAAATAAAGGCTGAAATTGAAAGAAATACAAAGATTGAATAAACAGAAAATTAGAAAGCCTCGCGATCAAGGAAGTTAGTGAAATAATTAACAAGAATACCACTGATAATGAAGATCAATTTGATGGCATCACACTACTTGAAGTGAGTAAAATTGTTCAATGTAATGAAGCAAAATCAGTCTGACGTCACTACCACAGAACATTTTGAATCCCTAGCAATATTTGAAAGGTGTTTGGGCAAGTTTCTATTATAGTGGGTCAGCCAATTTGTATTGGTTATAAATAGAAATAAAAATTGACCCTCTACAATTTTTACAATATCAAATGTAACAAAGACAACAACAAGAGAAATAATCAAGTAGAAGAAAATGTGAATTTGTTCAACAATAAATATTTTTTATAAACACAACAAATACATAATATATAGTGCAAAGGACGAAGTGTGTGTGAATATTCTGTATGTGCGTGCGTGTGTGAATATTCTGTATGTGCGTGCGTGTGTGAATATTCTGCTTAGCGTGTTTCCACGCTATCCCTTGTTAGCGCCTACATTTCGAGGTTGATAGCTGAAATCCTCTAGGAATAAGAGAGTTTACCTCAAGGTGTCAGTGCACAGGCCTGGAGGAAAAAGAGATAGAGGTGAAGAGTCAGCGGCTATTTATAGCCAGGGAAAAGAAACCCCTGGTGAAAGGGTTAACGGAGTGAAGGAGGAGTTAACTCCGACACTATCTAATAGTAAAAGTGAACATTGGGAAAGTTATGAATCCATCTCTTCCCCTTAGCTATATGTTAATAGTAGGATAGACTGAGCTTTGTAGCCTTGGTTGTTAAACAGTCTAGGTGAATAAAAACTCTGAATTCAAACCACCAGCTGCCTTATAGGTCCTGCCTCTTTAAACAAAATCTAGAAGGTAACTTCAAAAACAAATCCATCTCGAAGAAGAAAGGAACTATCCCCAACCGCTACTTCGAGCAGCGACAGAAAATAATGAACTTATCAGGTTTAATGCAATAGTTTGAACAAACACAAGACTGGGATAGAGCAGGCCACCGTGAGACTCTCCTATTTCAGACCATTCGTCTATGGTTGTATCGTCTACAGTACTTTAGTCGACGAATGAAAGAGGGAGAAATAAAAGGCTGCTGATATACTTCAGTCTTTGAAAGAAACGGTGTCAAGATATGTCGGTCGACTGAGAAAAAGATTTCTGAGCGACCAAGTCGGAGTAGCAGAGAATCTCATGCTGGAAAAATTGAAACCAAAATCAGGGAGTGGTCCAGATCTTCAGCAAGCGCCACCTAACGGTTCATGTAAAAACGATAAAAAAAGAAGACGAATTACTAGGCTACTTGAGTTAGTTCCAACCAGAAATGGATACAAAATTAAACTATATGTGAACATTGTTAAAATTTAGACTATAGCATTAAACGTGGATCTATAAATGTTTTTATAGCATTAAACCTGGATCTATAAATGTTTTATAGCATTAAACCTGGGTCTATAAACGTTTTTAATAGCATTAAACCTGGATCGCCTGAAATTTCTATGAATATTTTTACAGAAATTCCAAAAGACATGCTTTGCAGTTTTATATTTCTCCTTATCATTTTAGTGATATCGTGAGTTAGTCATTTTTTTTTTAATGCACGTTTGGTTTTCATGCGGTAATAAATTTCTGTCTATTTTTCACTTTTTTTGCATAAAGTAACATTTTACTTATTTTTTCAAGGTGGATGAAGCAAAGATTTGCAAAAAAGATTTAATCTTAAATGAAAAAAATTAGTCAATATGTAACAAAACTGTTTTACATAAAAATCAAAAAAATGTTGAGAAACAAATTCTTTATAATTTTTTTTTTATTTTCATGATTGATTCGTTTATTACGGATTTTCAACCCTTTGCAGATTATTTAAAGTCAGAAAATATTAGATTGTAAGATTTGTTTAGAGATAATAATGATTTAGTGATACAAGTTTTACTAATTAACCCATAGTTGGAGGAGAAAAGATGAATTCCTACCTTTCCCAAGGCTATTTGCGCGTAAGTGAATATAACAAACCCAACTGGAATTGGAACTCGGATCTCCAATTAACAATTTCGATTAATAAAATTCTTACACCAACGGCACATCCAAGCGTACAGCACCTGATATTCTCAAGCGGTCACCCATCTATGTTTGTTGCTTAACTTCGTACGCCTTTATTTTCAGCCCAGTAAGTAAAGACCTTTTTAAAAGTTATTTTCTCTCACTGTTTTTTATTCACGGGTTTGTTACACAGTTTTGAGATCGTATGTTAACTAAAGAGTTAAGAAAATGACAAATTAGTTTTAAAACAATGTTGTAAAAATGATCATTGGCCAATTTTACGTCACTGATGGGATTGTAGAGGATCGTGTGTGTTTTCGAGTTGTAGAATTAGGAATACGTGCTGTTTATTCCTGCTAGAAGGTCCAACTACAAGAATATGGCGGACTCAAGTTTAGTCCAACTGAAGATGTAAAGAAAACAAACAAGACCGATATATATCAGGTCATCCCATGAGTTCTGTCCGAATTTTGAATAAAGAAAACACGTGACCAAATGTTACATTTAATTACAGATTCAATCAACAATGTATTTTCCCTGATTATCTATGACTTCCTTCCATCTATTAACAAGCTTACTAATTCCATTACTGTAAAATTCTTTTGGCTTTGATTCGAAGAACTCACAAATGTCAGTTTTAACCTCTTCCTGTGTTACAAAAGCTTCCAAATGATTCTGTAAGCTACGAAACAAATGGTAGTCTGAAGGAGCAAGATCGGGAGAATAAGGTGGATGAGGAATTTTCTCCCAACCAAGTTCTTCGATCTTTTGTGACATGATTCTTGCTGTGTGGGGTCGCACATTGTCCTGATAAAACATCACCTCTTTTCAATTCACTAGAGCAGGTCTTTTTTTCCTCGAAGCTTGGTTCAAACGCTCTAATTGCTAACAGTATATTTGAGCATTAATTGTTGCATTAGGTGGTAAGAATTCAAAGTGGATTATTCCTTGGCGTCCCACCAGATTGAAAGAAGAACCTTTTGCCCATGAAGTTCTCTTCTCGGCTGTGGCTGGGGTCCTTCCCCTTTACCAAGCCACTGTCTACGACGCTTAACATTTTGATAAAAGATCCATTTTTCGTCGCCAGTCACAAGTCTATCCAAAAAAGGTGAAACAAGTTGGCGAGAATGGAGAGAAGAGCAGATGTCAACTCGGGATTTGTGGTTGTTTTCAGACAATTCATGATGCACCCATTTTCCAAGTTTAAGAAGTTCAAGAAGTTATTCATCAAACTCAACTGGACGTCCGGTTCGATCTTCATCTTCAAAGGTGAAATCTCCACCTCTGAATTTTGCAAACCATCTTCTGCAAGTTCTTTCATTCACACACTCCTCTCCATAAACTGAGTGAATGTTTCTCGCCGCTTCGGCTGCTGAGTTTCCTTTCTTGAACTCATAAAGCATTATGTGCCTCAAATGATTCTTGGGTACTTCCATGTTAGCATGGTTTTAATCAAACAAAATTTAATTTTATTGTTCTCAGAAATAAAATTTGATCAGTTTAAATGCATCTAAACATAAAAATAATGTTGAGCTCCATTAGACATTATAAAATACTCTTTAAATTTCGTTCATTTTAACAAAAAGTTCAAATTCGGACAGAACTTATGTGATGACCTGATATATATGTCAACAAATATATGTATTAAACAACAAATTTACAAGTGACAAAGACATCAACATTTGTGTTTGTGTGTGGACGTAAAGAGTTTGTATTTTGGTGAATGTTCGTACGTACGTGTATGTATGTTTCATTGCGTTCTCCCACAAGTGAGCGAAAACGCTGATCTCCGTGAGAGATCACATTTTTAAATGTGTCCGTTGAAATGTAAAGTAGAAAAGAGAAAGAGACAAGAAGTCGCCCAGTATTTATAGTGTAGGCAGGGCGTCCCCTAGTGACAATTAGGAAATTAAGGAGGAGCTAACTGCGACAGGATAAATTTGGGACAAATTGACGATCAAAAAATGGCTTGGGAAAGAACTTGTTAATTTATTAAAAGCGAAATCTAAGATAGTGAGTTGATTAGACCAAGTAAAATCTGCTAAGACCATGTAAATCTGGAACTGTTTATTGCTAGTAATTTCGGGTCAAACTTGAAAAATATAAACATTAGGCCAATTTCACATACCCCTAAAAAAAACTACCAAGTATTTTTTTTTTTTTTTTTTTTTTGGTGTTGCTGCTCTTGCTGCTGCTGCTACTATCGACGTTCAGGTTTTTAAAACAAAGGATACATTTTTTTATACGATAGACTACTTTAATACAAAATATTGGTGATTTTCGTTATCAGCAACTATTTTATTGTTTTCTGAACGCTCAAAACACTCTACGAACAGTTTGCAAGATTGAACGCATTCTCTTTGTTACATTTTGTGTTTTTCCTTTATGTACTGGGTTCATTCAAGACGTGGACGATTATAGCTCGCCACAGTTTCCTGTCTCTTGTATCTCAGAGCAACGTCTGACTCTAACAGCCGTCTTTGTTCCTCTTCTACCATCGATTCAAATAAATCCACCAGGGAGATTACTCGTCCTTTTCCACTGTAACGCCTGCATTCAATATGTCCTGTGAGTGTTAAATTCACCAGGCCCTCTTTCCTCGTCATGTATCTCAGTATTATCAACTGTTTTCTACTGATTTTAAAAATATAGATGTCTTTTTATGTCCCATTTTCTTTAAAACTTCCTGGTTGTTCACCAGTCTGCTGTATTCTTAACATTTATCTGTAGAATTTTATGTTCTTACCACGATTTTTTACCGATCCATTCTAAAAAAAAACAAACGAATAATCCGTGAGTTAATCCAAACAAGTTTGTGAATGTGATTTCACAGTTTTCATTCTAAATATTTTGTTTTAAATTTGTATCTTTTTGTCTTTGTATCTTTTCAAAGGACGTTTCTACCGATTGTTTAAAGTAGTATTCAGTTTCTAAAATAATGGACAACAAATGTTAAAATTCAAGTTAAAATACAAATTATACTTTAAATTTTATTGATTTTTCTCCATGATATATCTAGTGCTGATATAGGGGAAGTAACTCTTATTAAAAATTTGTTTGGTTATTTCCCTTAGATCATTAAGAAATTTTAATTTGTTGATGCTCAATATGAACAATAGTTTTACTGCTTGCTAACCAAGTGACATTAGACTCGTGGATTTTCTGCATGTTTACACATCTATCCTGATATCTGTCAGCCATTGTGACATACCAGTATTTAGAAATTTTGTCAAAATAATTTGTGACGAAACAGTTGTTATTTTTTTCCATAAAAATACACCGAAATTCGAACTCATCTTATATTTCACTCGTCTCATAACAAATTCGAGTCTCCTGACTTTATATTATTCTCTCCATTCACCCCGCGTTCTCATGATCATGGAATGATAATCTGGGGGTCGTTATAACAACAAAAAAATACTGTTGCGGGTGGTATATTGGCCCGCAAACAAATATTGAATGACAGACGACAACAACAAACAAAACAAAGACTATATATATTGCCAAGTTTATTTTCGTTAAAGAAAATACATCAACAATAATAAGGTTACAGTGCACTATGTAAAAAATATCTCTGCGTGTTCATGTGGTGGGCATAAAAGCGTTGTCCTGAAAAAGACTGTTTTTTGTAGTTACTGTAGAGCGTTATCCTAAAAAAGGACCGTTTTGTAGTCGCTGGAGAGCGTTGTCCTGAAATGGAGAGGTTTATATTGCATATCGTTGCTGCTGGCTGGAGCTAGAGATGGCAAAATGGAGATGGTTGAAGCGGCGGCCAATGGCGAGCTAGAGATGCAGAAGATGATAACTGGTGGGAACTTCTGCTGATGGCTGAAGCCGTGGGCCGGATGTCGGCTGCTGGAACAGATACTATGGTATATACCAAAGATCCCCCACTGAGTCAGGATGCGACACAAGGTCATTTATTTAACGTGGGGTACCCGAGCGCATACACTCGGGTCATTGGTCAAAAATATTTTTACCAAGCCCCTGCTTGCGAGATATCGGACACAAATCATGTCTTAGCTTGTCATGATCTGCCGAGACAGATACTACGGTATTTACCGAGGACTCCCCACTGAGTCAGGATAAGACAAAATGTCAGTTGTTTAACGTGGGGTACCCGAGTGCGTACACTCGGGTAACTGGTCAAAATATTGGTTATTTTTTGTCCATCCCCCGCTTACACGGGATCCGGCATAAATCATGTCTTTGATTGTCATGATCTACGGGGACAGATGCTACACTTTGATCCTATTTGAAGCCTTTTTCTATCCTGAAACAATTTTAAAACGATTGGTGGTTAAGCTTGTTTTATTACGTTTTTGTTTTTTTCGGTTGTTTTGGAGTTTTTTTTTAAATGTGGGTGTGACCTCAGGGTACAAATTTAAAAAAAGTAACAAAAGAATATAAAATAAATAGTCGGGGTGTTTTTATTGTTACTCATTTAATAAATGGTATCTCCCAAAATATTATCTGTAAATCGATTGGTAAATTTCGTTTTCTGAATAAATGTATGTCAGTAGATTACGAACAAGTATTGCCTGAAACATAGCAGCGAACCGACTTCAAATTCGGGGTTAGTCTGTTGCGTTCACTTTCGCACTAATGCCTTTTGAAATGGCATAAATCCATCTATCCACCCCTACTCCGGCTGTGAATTAAATAGCAGGGTAGAGTGGGATCTCTAGCTTTGGATAGTAACCAGTCTACAAGAAGGAAAACTCTGAATCCCAAACCGTGCAGATAGCAAGGAGTAACTACTCTATATATTTCAAAAAATGCATGACAATTCGCAGATAATAAAGAAAACGATTCTATAGAGAGTCATGATCGTCCACGTTCTGAAGGGACATGGCATTAAAAACATCATGCCAGCATCTATTCTACTACCTGCATATTCTAAGTTAGGATTACACACCAAATCAAATCAAGATAATGTTAAAACAAATAAGACCATGATGTGCAAATGACGCGTCCAGTTTCCTTCTCTGGGCAGACAGCAACTGGCAAAACGATTTCTTAATTTCAATCAAACCACATCTCTCTCTCTCTCTCTCCTCTCTCTCCTCTCTCTCTCTCTCTCTTATATATATATATATATATATATATATATATATGTGTTTGTGTGTGTGTGTGTGTGTGTGTGTGTGTGTGTGTGTGTGTGTGTGTGTGTGTTTATATATACACCGTATATACTCGCGTATCATGCGACTTTTGAAGACCTAATTTTGAAGCTAATTTTCAGGGGGTCGCATCATACACGCGATATCAAATTAGCGTATGTACCACTGGCCCGGCTACACTGTTGACCAAACTATATATCCATTTACTGTAGTCAAAAAGTACAGCTGTATTCAAAATAAACATGATTTTGATAAAACTGATGTTTTACTTGATCGTATCTAATAATAATGCATATAATGCTCAGATATTAATATCGTATTATAAAATACAAACAGCGAATATGCATCTTTTCCACTGTTTACGTTTATAAGCTGTTTCTCGTTCGCTTGTTTATGGCTGTACGTGTTTACGCAACGAGTATAGCGTTACTAACGATACTTTTACTTATTTAACTCGAAGATGGGCTTGTAGCGGACCGTTGCGGTGAAGATATAAAGAACACACGCGGGTTGAAATTTTAATATGTAAAAAGTTCATGGAACTTTTGAATATTGTCCTTGTGAACTGAAAAGAAAATGTGTCGGAAGTGTGGTTGAGATGCATGATTTGACGAAATGTACTTGCGCTGTCGTCAGGGTGCTGTAAATTTGCTCTAGTGGGTCAGAGTCGGTGCACGTCCTGAAAGAAATGTCGGTAGTGTTCAGGGTTTGCTATCAAATTTTGTCTTTTTCAAATGCCCCACGTTGAATTGGCTTTGTCGTCCCGTCACACTGTTTGCGGACCGTAGTTTTATTTGAAAAATGAGCGGGTTTGTTTGGTATGCATGGATATAATTGGCGCACAAGATTTAATAGAAGCAGCGTTGTGGCGAAGTTGAGCTGATATAGACTTTCTACCGAGTGTCGAATGCATGTTTAAGAAAATTTGCTATTATTGTCGACTGAATATCGCACTTGCAAATTCTTAGTTGCGTTGTTGCAAAGATAAAGGACAGTGAGTCGCCTTTAGTTTGAGATGTGGTTCACACTTTATCTATTTCAGTCCAGAAGAAGAGAGTTGAATTAGTCGAAAATGGCGTTGCGTTTTCCGTTTGGTAAGCCGGGTGAAATTAGGTCAAACGTCGCTGAGAGAAAGAAAGGGTCAAGTAAATATAGACCAGTGGTGAAAAGAATTGCAGTTGTTCTAGTGGCGATTAAGGCTTCTGTGATTTCCACGTGTTGAAAATTCTTTTTGCCGCGCAGGAGAAAATTGTTTTGTAGACATGTTGTAGTGAATTAAAATTGTGATTTTGTACTTTCACCAGTTTAATCACAAATTTTGTTGCTTTATAAGTTTTTTGGTTACTAGTGTACGGCGTGTGTATTAGGATTCGAGAAGAATTTGTGTGTGTGTGTGTGTGTGTGTGTGTGTGTGTGTGTGTGTGTGTGTGTGTGTGTGTGTGTGTGTGTCTGTGTCTGTGTGTCTGTGTGTGTGTGTGTGTGTGTGGCTCTCATTTGGAAAAGTGCGTGTAAATGTGAGTTTCTACATATATATCGTTTTGTGTGCGTTAGCAGGAGTTGAAAATATAATCACGTCGGGGTCACCATTTTGTAGCGGACCGTTGCGGTGAATATACAAAGAACACCCGTGGGTTAAAATTTCCTGCTAGCCGGCCCAGCCACATAAGAATGTTTGACTTTAATTAAGTCCAAAGAAAAACAAACAAGACCGATAATTATATACAAACAAATATATGTATTAACAAAAGGTTACAAGCACATGGACAGCTACATTGAGTTTGTGTGGTATGTGTGTATTGTGGTGAGTGTTCGTACGTACGTGTATTGTTCTTAGCGTGTTCCCAGAATTTGGGAAACGCTGTATCTGTGAGAGCTCACATATGCGAGGTGGTATAAGGCCCAAGGCCTGAGGAAAAAAAGAGATCGAGGCAAAAGGTCATCCAGTATTTATAGCCAGGGGAGAGAGACCCCTAGTGAAGGGTTAATGAACTAAAGGAGGAGCTAACTCCGACAGGCTAAAGAGATAGCGGGAAATATGTTAGTCTGTTGTAATTTGGTCTCTCAAAAAAGGAACTCGCATGATACACGAGGTACATGATAAAATCATTTTTTATAAGTGAAAATTTGGGGGACGCACAAGACGCGAGATCGCACGTTCCACGAGTATATACGGCATATAAAAGTGGACATTGAAGTCAACACCCAGAGGCAACAGTCTGTTTCATGATAAAAGCAATTGTTTCATGTTAAATGCAATCGTCATGAACTGACGATTGCGTTTAGCATGAAACAGAATGTCGCCTCTGGGTGTTAACTTCAATGTCCAGTCTTATATTTACATACGCTCTATCTCTGATATTGAGCACCTTAACCCATAACTTAAAACTATATTTTATTATATATATATATATATATATATATATATAATCACACACACACGCACTCACACACAGACACACAGTTAATCACATTTACCCTGTCTGAAGTTATTACGCAAATCAAATAAACTTCAATAATTCAAATTTGATTTGAAAAAAAAAATTGTTAAATTTTAAACAGTTAATTTAGATGTCAAAAAAAAGCCCGAGTTAAAATTTTAGGAAGTATCAATATCTTTTATTGAAGTTATGGAAGTTATTCGATGTATTCTAAAAAATTGCCGTCTGAAGTTATTAGGCAAAGCCAAATAATCACATTTTACTTCAATAAAAAGGTAATAAAATCATCAAAAATGGATCAACACCTATAATAGAACAAATAACAAACACATATGATAAGTTTTTGAATCGTTTTCATTTTAATATACTGACCTTTCTTCTCAATAACGGCCATTAATCCATCTGTAGAGGACCATGGCAATGAAGATATAAAGAACACACGCGGGTTAAAATTTCCTGCTAGCCGGTCCAGCTACATGAAAATGTTGGACTTTAATTAAGTCCAACGAAGACAAAAAAAAAAAAAAAAAAAAAACAAGACCGATAATTATATACAAACAAATATATGTATTAACAACAAGTTACAAGCACATGGACTGTTACATTGAGTTTGTGTGGTGAATATTATGTGTGTGTATTGTGGTGAGTGTTCGTACGTACGTCTGTTGGTATTGTTCTTAACGTGTTCACAGAATTTGGGAAACGCTGTATTGGTGAGAGCTCACATATTGATATTAGCTGAAATGAAGAGAAAAAAAATTACCCCACCTCATCAACGCGAGGTGGTATAAGGCCCAAGGCCTGAGGGAAAAGAGAGATCGAGGCAAAGGGTCACCCAGTATTTATAGCCAGGAAGAGAGACCTCTGGTGAAGGATTAAGTAACTGAGAAGGAGATAACTCCGACACATCCATTGATTTTGTTCATTTTTTTTACTTCGGCATGCTCAGTTTCCGACATGGTAGTTTTAATTGCTTCCCAAAGGTCTGCTTTGCTGTTATATTGTTTGCCACCTTCATATACTTCCATCTTCACATTTAACCATGTTATTTTCGATAGGATTCAGATCAGAACTTGATGGTGGCCATTCCATTATCTTTTCTCCTTTAAATCTTTTATGCTCAAATAACTCCCAGATAAGCTTAGATACATGAGAAGGAACATTGTCGTGCATAAATACACACATCAGTTTGAAACTGCGAGACTTGAACTTGTGCCATGCAAAGAAATTCTTGTTCATAAAATCACAATTAATATTGCTCAGTTTAACTCCTTTATTGACATTGACTGGTCAAATAATGGTTTGGTCAACAATTCCAGCCCAAGCATAACACTACTGTCTCTTTGTTGCCTTCTTTTAGCTACAGGCATGTTTGAATTGGATAAAATCCATCCTTTGCTTCATCCATCAGCTCCATCAAATGTCACTTGAAATTCGTCTATGAAAATTACTTTAGAAATGTAAATTTTCATGTATTTCTTGGCCCAATTTTGACGCTTTAAAATATTTGCTTTAGTGAGACGAGTTTGCCTAGTTTTTTTTTTTTTTTACAGATCCCAATTCACAAAGTATTCTACACCTTTTGTCTTTCTTGACTCCCTCAATTTCAATAGCCTTTTCAAAGATCTGAGCGCTGGGCAAAAGTAGTTGTGTCACTATAACTCACTTTAGTTTATGTTCATCTCGAAGAAGCAAGTTCTTAAAAGCCTTTTCTTTTGCTTTGAGTTCTCAACTTACATATATTTTCAACAGCTTTCTTTATCATTTGATGATCTCTGCAAAGCTCCTTTGAGATCTCTAATGTGGACATTCCCTCACTCAATAACTTTGTTATTTCCTGCTTTTAGATCCTTCTCTTTACCTATGTTTCAACATATATTATGAAAAAAAAAAGAAAAATAGTTTTTATTAGATTTCAGAGGTCTTGAGCTAATATTAGTTCAATTTGCATATTAACTTCAGTCAGCCCATTCTCGTAAATTCCAATAATCTCAAAAACTAACCATTAAAATGGTACACAATTTAGTTAAATATTTTACTGAGGTTAGGAATAAACGAGTTTAAATTTAACAAATATTGGTTCAGAACCTTTTGAGTTATTGAGATTTATTTGATTAGCATAATAACTTTAGACAGGTTGTAAATTTCTTTTCTTTTTTTCTAAGCAATGTCGATGGAAACCTAAATGTTTTCTCTTTCTTTTCTTAACTATATTGTTCTGTCTATAAAATATGTACATATATAAATAATCCTCCATGTGTTGAATTCGTTTATTTTATAGTTCTCAACTGAATCCACTACAGATGTATCAGTAGTTATCCAGTCTTAAATGATGAATATCCCTTCTTAAAGGATGAATGTGCGTTATATATCGGGGAATATGGTAATGAAAAGTGTGTGTGTGTGTGTGTGTGTGTGTGTGTGTGTGTGTGTGTGTGTGTGTGTGTGTGTGTGTGTGTGTGTGTTTACTAATGTTTACCCAATGCAGGCTTAGGATAAAAGATTAATGAATGCTGTTTGTGGTATGTGTGACACTATTTAGCTATGGTAAATAACTAGCCATAAAAATTGAACGGGAAAATGCTGAAAACAGAAAAGAAGTGTTAAGAGATATCCCGAGGGATATACCGATCAACATAAGAAGATTTTATTTCTTTCTCAAGAAAACGAAGAATTGCGTCAACGATAATTTTACGAAAAGGCAATGTGGCAATCTTTGAAAATTGACTGATGGTGGTCGTTAAAAGTGCTGGTTAAGAAAATACAAACTAACCAGAACCGACGAAGATGCGATCTACCGTTCGAGAGTGCATAGATATTGCATAAACGGGTAATATGACTGAGGAAATGGCCAGACGAGAGGGCCATATATTAATTGTAGGAATTTTGGTAGGGCACAAGAAGGATTTGCGTAAACAAAATCCCAGTTGATAATTCTAACTGCTCATAATCTGGGAACAGGATAAGAAATCCTAAATAAGCAGAGGTGTCAAAGAGTTAATTAATGAAGCAAGCTTAACCACGCCAGCACGACCGAGACGCCATTGGTTGCGTGGTAGCAGTAGTGACAGGCGGAGGTAAAATAGTAAGAGAGACGGAGAAGTCACTAACGCCCACCAAAAGGAATTGGTGTGAGGTACCAATGTAAGGAGGAAGGAGTTTAAAAGAATAGCTATCCTGCAACTTCTCCTCACGAACGAAGGCCCCCCCCCCACCAAAAAATAGGAAGTAATTAATTTTCTAAAAATGGGAAGTAATTAATTTTCCTGGCCAGACAACAAAGAGACCCTCGTTGAAAATCGTGGATTCACCGAAAACCCCAGGCTGCGTCTAACCCAACTCCGGATTTTGTTTTAAGTCCATATAAGCGAGTGCCCTCGGGAAGTTCGCCAGTCAATTAGCTAGTCAGCAGTAGAAGCAGCCGCGAGCAGGAGCCAGGGAGTTGCCGCGCAGAGCTAACCGAGATATTCCACGATTCCTGCCGACGCGAGAGCCCCCGACTTCGCCTTTCTACAAACAGCAAGTTATACTGATGGACGAAGCTAAGCCAGCGCCTAAAAAAACTAAACCAGTTGACTTAGAAGTATAAAAGTGTCACTCTCAGAAGAAACGGGTTGGGAAGAAAACACACTCCTGTATATAACAGATTAATAAAAGTTGATTTGCTTTCTTTAAGCATACCCGAACCTTTTTGGTTTTCATTTATTTCTTTTTGCCTGTGCGATGTCAACTCCAGTTTGAACTCACCTAAGATCAAAATCACAAAGTGGGTAGATTAGACTTAAGATAGAAGTAGTTACTTCGGTAACCAGTCATTGGAAGCGAGCTGAGAACGACGGAGCTGATGTCGAACCGGTTGCATCTGGTGTGAAGCCGTTATTTATTCGTGCCGTTAGACTCGACCGACCATCCCATTTGGTACCCTGACCAAAGGATCCCGCCGGGTAGCGACGACTGCCGATCGACCGGGTCACATATTGGTGGCAGTGACTAAGAGTCAGACCCAGTAGGTTTCACATATGGACGTAAGAGGAGGAAGTAGAATGTAAAGATTATGAGGATAAGGAGAACAGATAACGATTGACCCTGTAGTTGAAAAGGTTAAGATTGTTATAAATACGCGTATGGTAGCACGAAAGAACAAACGAAGCAAGAATACCGCTGGTGATGCGAAAGGAAAGAAGACATGAATTGTTAATATAAAAATATTTGTATTACCCATATAGCGGATGCGAGTGGAATGTCTGTAAAAGAAGAGTGGAGTTGGTAAGGCCTAAAGTTGGTACGTTTGTCGGGTCGGTTGTACGAGGTCACAAGTGGTGACGTTAAGAACTTGCCGGGCGTTGACAACTGGCCCGTTCATCGCGATTATGATCCAGTCGTTTATGGGCAGCTTTCTTAAAGGCAAATTGTAGCGGCTCCTAAGCTCCACACCTGATCATATTTTTTCCTCTGGCTTATTTTATGTTGTTATTTTATATTTCTGAAAGGATTTGTTTTGTGGGCCGAGTATGATGCTCGGAACCCCTGCGAGGAATTATCGGATCCAAACAAGACGCCTGATGAGGCATTGCAGTTTTTTTTTTGTTTTTGTTTTTTTTTTTTTGTTTTTTTTTGTTAATGGGGGATTCATTTCGTTAGTTCTCCTTGCTGCACGCTGACACCAGTTGTTATTTTCATATTCTGATTCAATGGGAGAACAAACAAAAACAGCAGTAAACAGCCTATGAGGCGGAAAGAAAATGTAACGAAATTGTTAATATATAGTTCTTTAGTTGCCGTTACAGGGATGCGTACAGATTGTCTCTATGTGGAGAAGGGAAGGGATTTGGAGGAGGATGGGTCTCGAATGGATATATGTTTCAGGTCAGTTGACCGAGTTCACGGTGGTGGCGTCGAGAGCCTGCCTGGCGACAGCTATTGTCGCCAGGCAGGCTCTCGACGCCACCGTTCTCCGTTCTCGTTCACCGCGATTTTGTCTAATTTGAAGCAGAGTATAACAATATTGTCATGTTTGAAAAAGCATCCACGCGAGTGTCTGTTCCACAAAGTAGTAGTTCTTAGGAAGGAGCTGTCTGAGTGAACCAAATGGAATACGCGGAAAATGAGGTTGATTCAACCCTATGGAAGTAAAGTGGCGCGTACTAGCTGTAAATGTCTGAACTGACGATGTGCATTCATTATAACATTGATCTATAGATAATTATTTCTGATTGAGACTATGTATGTTCACCTCGTACTTATAGTAACAATAAAGGCATAAAACTGCCTCTCCCTAGGTACAATCTCATCACCAGAATGCCTCATCACTGGTACGCCACAATGGTAATGCGAACTGAAAAGAGAGTGGCCGTGTGACATTTTGATAAACCACATCATTCCGCAGCCCCAAACGACTAGGACAAAAGTGTAGTATCTGTTCCAGCAGCCGACAGCCGACCCACGAGTCCAGCCATCAACAACAGCAGTAGTTTCAACCAGTCAGCCATCATCATCAGCCGCAGCCCCAGTTCTCCATTGGCCGCCGCTCCAGCCATCCAACAACAACGATATGCAATATAAACTTTTCAGGACAACACTTTTCAACGACCACCAAAAGTGTTCTTATCAGGACAACTTTTTCTCACCCTTTACATGGACATGCAGAGATATTTTTTACATAGTGCACTGTAACCTTATTATTGTTTATGTATTTTCTTTAACGATAAAAACCTTGGCAATATATTTTTTACATCGTTTTGTTTGTTGTCATTCAATATCTGTTTGCGAGCGAACATGCCACACGCAACACACGCTTTCGTAAGCACTCATATCAGGTAGGTTACTGTAACTAGTCATGCGGGGAAAGTATGTCACGGCTTTCCCGCATCAAAGGGTTTAGGTTAAAAAATTGGGTTGAGATTAAAAAATTGCGACAAAATGCGAGTAAAAAAAAAAAAAAAAAAAACACAGCAAGATTAGAGCGGACAAACTCTCTCTTTTAGGCGCGCACGTAGAAATTAAAAACTCCTGCTCGGTGTGTAACAATAAAAGAAGTAAGTGTTTACATATACAGAAAAAAATGGGTAATGGGGTGAAGACAATTAGGAGTGAAAGAAAGGGAGAAGAAAAAAGGCTTGCTCAAAATATTTCTCTAGGCGCCTAAAAAGTTCTTTAAGCGAGTAGAATTTTGTTAAGGTTTAGAAACATTCACAGTTCTTGTAGAGTAGGAAAATTGTTTGTAGATAAAGGAATCTTGCAGTTGAGTGAGTTCGTAGGTCGACGACAGAAGTCTTAGTGGGCACGTCAGAAGGAGTGGTGAAGAGATGCAGCTTTGAATTGGTCTTGAATTGTGGGCCGATTTTCGTTCTCGACAGCCCTTTAGTAGATAGTTCTTCTTTGGTTGAAAGTGGTTCTGAAGTTGACTGGAGCTCCCTATCGTCGACCTCACAGACGGCGGGCTGAATGGAGGTTTGGTAGGTTCCGATGGATCGAAGACTTTTCCTTCCAAAATCGTTGTACAAATTTCCTGGCTCAGAAAACACATTGGTCAGAAAACACATTCTTATCTCTGATAAGAATCAGGGCTCTAGGAAAGTAATGAAAACAGGTTGGAGTGAACAGGCTGTAAGGTTTCCCCCAAACTTTATGGCACCATGGAAAGAATAATGGTGGTGGAATTCCATTTTATATTTTTCAGCTCTCTCGTTAGTCAGAAAATATATTCTTCTTATCTCTGATAAGAATCAAAGATTTGGGAGCCGGTTTTGAAAGTAAAACGAGGTTGGATTGAGGATAGAAAAATAGCTAGAATGTGAACTTGTATAATATTGTTGTCAAATTAAATCC
Organism: Acanthosepion pharaonis; assembly: GCA_903632075.3. Classification (NCBI taxonomy): domain Eukaryota; kingdom Metazoa; phylum Mollusca; class Cephalopoda; order Sepiida; family Sepiidae; genus Acanthosepion; species Acanthosepion pharaonis. The sequence continues at coordinate 3,203,640 of CAHIKZ030004648.1, forward strand.
CAACAGTCACGCAATAGTATCATAAAGCTGTTACCCGCATAGTCAACCTTGACATGGCTTAATCATGAGTAGATTGCTAAAAAAACCAAGCTTAGGGAACAAGGCTGAATAGACGGAGGAATTTTGTGTTGTGCCAATCTTCCAATTTGGGTGAGCGTCTTCCTTAAAAATCAGCATTCAGAATGTTGGTTTTATTTTGGGTTTGAACGCCAATCACTGTGTTTAAAAAATACGTAACTGAATGACCTTCAAGCTGACCACAATTAGATTTTTAATATAATTTTGCTTTTCATTTTAAAAATCGATTAAATATTCATAAAAAATCTAAACTTAAAAGAAACTTAAAGAACTTAAAAGAAAGAAAAGAGAAACTCAACATGTGACTCATTTATCAAAGTTATCCATCCGCGTCGCCAAAACCTCATTATGTCACATAAGCTAAAAGCAAATTTATAATCGTCAAAATAAAATTAAAGTAGTAAGAACGAAAACAATTTATTCTGTCATGTGTCATAAACAGAGAAATAGAAAGAGGAGAGAAGGAAATAATTTTGGAGACACCATTGTGAGGAGAGTTACGCGCCATTTTACAACCACCTTGTTATCTCTCTCAACTGCAGTCACTCATTGATTTCGCGGAAAATAAATCTAATCGGCTTAGCCGTGTCTCATCTTCCTCGAACTCTCCCTGCCTTCCATTGCTCGTTAATTGTAGTCGGAGCGATCGTTATATTTCGAGCTGCTTTATAAATTGTAAAACTGAGCTGCTGGATCCTTGTGAGGGAGTAATTATTATTGCCAGTCTATCACATGGTAGCCACGCTTTTGTCGATACTATCCGCTTTTTCTCCAGCCATGGCCGAAGCTCGTGAAAGGACCTTCCTTGCTATCAAGCCAGATGGTGTCCAGCGTAGACTTATTGGGGAAATAATAAGTCGATTTGAACAAAAAGGATTCAAGTTAGTGGCCAGCAAAATGGTGCATGTAAGATCAAAGTTTTTCTTTCTTTCTTCTTAAAGTCTATGGTGTTGGAATATAAATTTGAATAATTTTTTAATTCAGTCTTTTTTCTCAAAGAAAGACTATAAAGAAGTCTTTTTGTTGTACTTTTTACTTGTTTTGACGATGGATTTCATTAAAAAAATGTTACAAATTTCAAATGCTTAAAATTAATGTAATAATCATTAAGTCTTTTTAGTCTGATTTGATTTCCAACCTCGCTACTTAGTTCAAGTGCTTGACTTTCATTTAAATGCCATTGTTCAAACAAAAACGAAATGTAGGACATTTTTATTCAAAATCAAATATAGTCGGATAAGTTGAAAAATCGGCTAGCACATAGTCAAAAAAAAAAAAATGAACGTTATTTTTTTTTTTTTTCCTCACTAAAGGTCATTTTCAGTTAACGCCCCCTCAGATTAACGCACGTTACTCTTCTCTTTAATTAGCAGTTTCACTTTTATGTCCGTAAAAATTGCCTTTTAATTGTTTTGCCTTACAAAGTTGGGAAAACATTTCTTTTGTTTCTCTCCTAACCCGTTAATCTCGTTTTCTTACATCTGCAGATCTTTTCTTTCTTTCCCCTTTAGTTTTCTATTATAATTATTTTTTATGACTGACGAATTGTAGACTTAATCTTTCTTTCCACTTTTTTTTAATATCGTAATGGAAAGCGGTTAATTTTTTTTTTTTTTTTTTTTTTATTTACTTAAAAGTGCAAATAGGGATAATAAACGCTTTCACTTAATTTGAAGTATAAAAAAATCAGTGGTAAAAGAGAAAAAAAAGAAATTTGCATACGCCGTATGTGTTAAAAAAAATCACTTAACAAAAATTAACATTTAAAATTTTTAAATATGTCATGAACGAGCCGGCTTTTTTTTCTTTTTTTTTTTTTACATACATTTTTTTTTGTTTGTTTGGTTACATAATCGTAGAAAAAACTTTGACTGTAGAATAGATGTCAACCGTGGGTTTAAGTTTTAACTTCAGGGTAGACTGATATAGCAACCACTCTTCTCTCTCCCAAGAAGGCATGACATTTAAAAAATTTAGGAAATAAAATAAGTTTAAAGTGTAAGAATAAAAATCATAGTACTGTCAAATTTCTGTTTTAAAAAAAAAAAAAAGACATTTAAATGCACATCGTACAATTCCTTCCATGCAGCCCACGTTACACTTGACTTGATTATTATAATCATTATTTATACTCAAATTTTAGCGAAATTCGGATGTTTGCTTTGTGAACGTCGGTGAAGAAAGGTTTTCAAGCCAAGAACTTTTCAGCACATCCCTGTACATGCAGTGTAGACATTGATTTACTAACTTTTTTAGTATCGTTTTGGTGTACGTATTTAGTAACCAAGCCGTTTGGGTGTTGCTTTCACGGTTCACCTGTAATAATAGGATTAAATTTTTATTTAAATTTAATAAACTTCGTTGGTGATTTATCTTTGAATTAAAGTTAACTGTTAAATTATTTATATCTTTTTTTAGTTAGTTTCGTTCTGTCAACAACATGTAACGCGTATGCGATAAAGTAAACTAATTAAAAAAAAAAGTGATGTCGTATTTCTTTGTCTTCTTGCGCAAATTGATTTTTTTTTTTTTTCTCTTCAGTGAATGAATGAAAAAGAAATGCTAATGTTACACGCATGGAAATTAGTAGAAATGAATGTCTTTCGTCCTAGTTTATTCAAGCGGCAAATTATATGTTCATTATTATTATTATTTATTTATTTATTTAATAATAATAATTTTGAACACTTTTTTTTTTTTTTTTTCTACTTTCTTTAACTAGTCAACTCCAAAGCTTCACTAAAACACGGAAACTCTCATGGAAAAAAAAAAAAATGTACCCCCCAAAACAATGAAAATAATAATTATCAAGACCTATTAGGAAAGATCAAACAAAAAGGGTTTTATTTCCTTTTTTTATATTGAATTATTTTTTTATCCTTTTTAGAACCTTCAATTTTTTTTTTTTTTTTTTTGATAATCACATTGATTTTGAAAATTCTTTCAAAAAATTGTTGGATTTTTGTATAATTTGAAAGCAAATTCTCGTAGAATTTAAAATAAATCCTCACATTTTTGGTGGGGGTTCGAATAGGACCACTAGTTACAGAAAATCTGCTCTGAATCATGAAATGAAAGTAAAACATTTTGAATTAAAAAGTTTTTAATTGCTGTTATGAATAAAAATTGTGGACCCTAGTAGTGTCTTAAGTAAAAACAAAAAAATTTTTTTCGATGAATAATTTATAAACCTATTTAAAATTCTTTATTAAATTGTAGTGGCCAAGTGATACTGTTATTAAATCAAAACTGTAGTTACTAATCATAAATGGAAAAGCTCACTAATTCAATGAACCCCCAGTATTTTACAAAAAATTTTTCTTTTTTTTTTTTTTACGGATGTCCAGTAAATAAGAAAGGTATCTATTTTAAATTCACTGGTAATTTTTCTAACATTTTCTCAAGCAGCATCTTCATAAGGATGCTTAAAGTTTTTAAATTTTAAGATTACTGTTTATTTAAGTAGATGTATAAAAACGTGTTCACATGGTATCTGTCAAGTAAATTTTTTCATTTATGTCTCCCTTACTTAAATTTCCCTATGAGTGAATTACTCAACATGTCAGGAAAAACACCCCTCAATCCTTGACTGCCCATTGAGACTTAAATTCAACACAGATCTCAAGTTAAACTTGTTCATATGATTCATCACTAAAGATGCTGGGAAAATGACCAGTTCCCTGTACTGCTCCAGTAAGTACCTGACTACTCCTGCTAACCTCCATCTTTACAAGATCCACACCACTCTGAAAATGGAGTATTGCTGTTATATATAGGTAGGAGCTATCCAATCTTCACTCTCAAGTTTCAATAGAGTCCAAAAGTGTGTCTGTGTCCTTGTGGGAGACAAATTATTTTCCACCCTACAATCCCTTTTAAAATGTCATAAGTCTCTCGCTGCTCTGTCACTACTTCCATGTATTCAAACGATCTATGTTCCTTAATTCCACCAGTTCTAACCTTCAGGGTTAGGACCCACCATGCCACACACATTATAACAAATCACCCTCATTCCCTGTGATACAAGTTCCGCTCTAGTAGCGTCTTCCCCTGAACTGCTGCTAAGAGGGTGCTTCAAATAAACAATTTTAATGAGGACATGCAAGTGCATAGTAACACACAGATTTATAATATTATCTTTTTCAATATAAGCGACAATCTTTTACTGGAAATGTATGAAAGAACCCACTTCCCAATAAAATTGAATTGGTTAATAATGGTGGTGCTAATATAAATCATTTTCTTGTAGTTTTGTGAGACTAGATTTTCTTTTTAAAACTCTCTCCAATTTTGTCTTTTCACTCTCTCATTAAATGGAGAGCTAGTTTCCAGTTTGTTATATTCATTTATGCATAAATATGGGAAAGGTATGAATCCATCTCTTCCCCTCCCAGCTATGGGTTAATTAGTAAGACTTGTATCACTAAAATCATTATCTCCAAAAAAAAAAATTCTTGCAATCTAAGAATTTTTTCTGGTTTTAAATAACCTGAAAAGTATTGATAAGCCATAAAAAACAACCAACTGTGATTGGTGGGCTTGAGGTATTGTAAGCTTTGTGGCAGCCAAAAAAAAACACTCAGTCACTATATATATATATATATATATATCTCCACCTTAAGAGGTAGGTGCAATTCTTTCTCCTGTTCAATAATTTGTTTTCATTTCTCTTCAGATAAAACATAAAAAGAGGTTAAATTTCCATTTGGCAATCACCTGTTCTTTTTTTTTTTTTTTTCTCTCTCTCTCTTTTTCTTTTTCTCTTTTTCTTTTTCTCTTTTTCTTTTTCTCTTTTTCTTTTTCTCTTTTTCTTTTTCTCTTTTTCTTTTTCTCTTTTTCTTTTTCTCTTTTTCTTTTTCTCTTTTTCTTTTTTTTTTTTCTTTTCTTTTTTTTTTCTTTTTTCTTTTTTTTTTCTTTTCTCTTTTTTTTTCTTTTCTTTTCTTTTTTTCTTTTCTCTTTTTCTTTTCTTTTTTTTTCTTTTCTTTTTTTTTTTTCTTTTTTCTTTTTCTCTTTTTTCTCTTTTTCTTTTTCTTTTCTTTTTTTTTCTCTTTTTTTTCTTTTCTCTTTTTCTTTTCTCTTTTTTTTTTCTCTTTTTTTTTTCTTTTTTTTTTTTTTTCTTTTCTTTTTCTTTTCTTTTTCTCTTTTCTTTTTTTTTTTTTTTTTTTTTTTTTATATATATATATATATTGAGTTGGTTAAGTTCCATTTAGCTAATCAATTCTTATCAAACTCTTTCATTTATCTTTCTCTCTCTTCTCCTGTTTGATAATAACTTTCATTGCAAACACAAGAATCTTTCAAGAGCTTAATGATTATGTAACATGTTTTTAAACCCTTTGTACTGAACCAAACAGTCAAGCTCATCTCAATGACTACTTAAAATAAACACATGAAAGTACAGGTCAATGGTTACCACAGAAAATTATAAGCTGATAAATTGAAGGTTCTTTTTTTCCTCTCACTCGCTCTCTGACTGACACACTCACTCATGCACACACAAAAAAAGCTCTGTTTTTACACATAAAATAAATTATTCTCTTAGTATGAACTATATCACATTACAGGAAAAATAGTGAATTTATTTTTTTTTTTTTTTTTTTTTTTTTTTTTTAAATCCTGTCACTTAGGAATTATTACCATATGTGAGTCTTTCATTAAGAAAGAAAGAAAAAAGAAAATTACATGTAAGACATAAATTCCAACTAATTGCACCACAGGTAATGGTAAAGTCATTGACGCTGGTTCAGTTGAAGCAGCAGACAAATGACATTAGGTTCAAGGCCTCAACTTTGCACTAATGAATTGTCTTTCAAGGATATTTTAAGGGTTGGTTAAACAAGTCTGCTTAGCTTGTAGTTTTGAGTTCCTACCTTGGGTTATGTAGTGCAAAAGTTCCTATACACTCTGGGTCAGCAGAAAAATTAACAAGGTCTCTTCTATGGACAGATTAGACAATCTATTCTCATGGATTGAACATAATTTGGTTTGAAATAGCAACATGTCTTATGAATGCTAAACATGGTTAATGGAACAATCTATCCTGTAAATTAAATAAAGGGTTCAGTTCAAAGTTGCCTGAAGGTTACACAAATCAGGAAGCACCTGATGAAGGCTGAAAGGCACAATGGTCGAAACTTTGTGGTAATAACAAAGATATAGACAGATAAATTATTAAGCTATAATTTGAGTGACTTTTTATGAGATTGTCATTGCAAGAATAGAACACTTCAAGCAGAACCACTGTAGTTATTTTCTCTTAATGTAATTTTCTTTCAAGATGTAGACGATCGTGACTCTCCACTACTTTTTTTTTCCTTTTAGTATTGCTAAACTGTCTTGCTATGACTGATTCTTTCTTGAGAAAGAAATGGTTTCCCCATTATGTTCTCATCTGGATTTTAATTCAAAGTTGTTGTTCTCTGGTTGTTAGCCAATGCAGTAGTAAGGGCAGTAGCGTGATATGAACATCAGATTCCTCGGAGAAAATTTGCACTTGGCTTGGTGATTTAATTTTCTGCACTGTTAACAATTAGTCCACCTTCTAAAAATATTATACTATATATGAGGGGGCATGGAAAGTTCTTGTGTACTTCACAAAATCTGACCAAACAGCATTTTTTTTTTTTTTTTTCTTAGATGAAGCCCCTCTTGATAAGTTAATTCAGAGTTTTGACATTTCTATAAAAGTAGTTGCCAATGTAACCCATTGATATCTTTGCCAGGATTCAATCAGAAATGCTTTCTAAAACTTTCATTCTTTGCAATGCTTGATCCTGACTAACATAATCAGTTTCAATTTTTAGTAATGCCTTTAACCTTCACCATTTTCTAAACTCCACAACATATATCTAACAAGTGGGAGATGCTATTTTAGCACTTAAAATAAGAAGACAGATTGTGTTTGTCATGAATTAAAACAAGTGTTATTAGAATAGTAACTATTTAAATAGAATTATCAATAAAAATTCACAATAACTAAAAGTTTCATGATGTTAACATTCCTCAGGGACTGATATGAATATCGTACGCTTGGCAAACCTGGATAAAAATACCCACAAAGGACTGTACTTACCCATTACACCACTCTTTTTTTTTTTTTTTTTTTTTTAACCATCTTCACTCTTCAGCAATTTTTTTCTTGTTTTCTCTTTATACTTTTTTTTATTCTTGAATTTACAACAAAAATATTAAACACTATTTGTTTATTTACAAGAATAATTTTATACTTATGATATTCTAAAAACTAATACAATTAGAACTAACACATTGTAATATTTATCATTTACCAGTTTATAAAGAAATAAAGACGAAAGCAATTTTTATTTCATAAATTTATAAATATTTACTAAATAATTAAAATATGTGAACCAATTATAAGGAAATCCTTATTACAGTATTTACATTAGTCAGACTATTGTCCTCATCTTTGTCGCCATATTTGTCACAAAAATCTCCTGAGCCGACCAAGCATAGAAATAAATACAATATGGGAACCAGTAATAATAAGGAGTGCCAGAGAAAAGCAATGATAACAAAGTTGCAATATGAACTCTGGTAAAGACATGCAATGATAACAGCAAAATTGCAATATAAGCACTGGTAAAGATGATGCTAAAAAACATTAGGTTTATAATACTCAGAAGTTCATGCCCAGATGTCCTCAAGAACACATGGCACAGTGGATAAAGGCATTGGTTAGATCCAGTGACAGACCCAAAGAAGGTGAGTTCAATACCTGGTTATGGCAGTGGAGAATTTTCAGAGATAACTGATCAAACATGGCACGTGGAACTAGAACAGTCTACCCCAGTGATCGAAATAAAGGGATCAGTTCGAAATTCCAACCACCTGAAGAAGGCGGAGCGCATAAACGGCCAAAACGTTGTGACAAATATGGCGACAAAGATGAGGACAATAGTCCGACTAATGTAAATACTGTACATAATACCTCATCTCAGAAATATAGACACTCTGAAATCCTTATTTACCATTTTATAAAGTTTGAAACATTTGGCAATTAGCCAATGTTTTGCTAACCATTCCAATAAACAATATAATAAATAGTGTTTATTATTTTTGTTGCCAATTCTCAAGAACAAAGACGATGTATAAATTCACTTTCATATGTTTAGGTTTTATTCCAATCATCACTTTCTAAAACATTGCTGAAGAGTAAAGGTAATTAAAATGGTGGTATCATAGAAAAAAGATATCCTTTTGACACTGTCTTATTGCAGTCGTGTTTAGCCGTGTTTTGGCATATGAGTTTTATTAATAACATTCATTGCTCTAGATGTCTATTTAGCACTTTTGTCAATTTTGCTGACCTTTGATTTACATTAAATTAGATAAGTTTAGGTGCAGTGATCGTGGTGTGTTTTTGTTTTTTGTTTTTTTTAATCCAGGCAGTTGCACAACGGGCCACCACCTCCACCTAGCAGAGGGCAAACAAATGTATGCATATGAATAACATCTGAGAAAACACAACCAATGAAACACTTGTCTTTAAGAGGCTTCTTCATAAAGAGGATAGGTTACTAATATAACTATCAAGATGCACATGATTTTTTTTTTTTTTTCTCTGAGAGTCTGCACTGGCAGTGCTTTGTTTCAGCTAAGTGACTATCTTGATTAGGAGTCTTACCATCTGTATGCTGAGAATAAAGAGTTAAAATAAATTCAGCCAATCAGAACCAAGCTCTTTAGAAAGTAATATCATGTCATAGGCAGAGATAATGAAAAGCCATAAATCAATTTGGAAATTTTTTTTACTTTTGATATATTTTGACAATGAACCAGCAATATCAAAAAAGGAATTTTATTTCACATGTACACTTTATATGCTTTCACATAGGAGATAAAAATGGACTCAAATATAGCTAAAGTTTAATTTTTTATTAATTAATTTATACATCAAAAAAGTGATCTACATTATTTTGTGAAATGTCAAAACTAATTCTTGTATTTTTTTTTTTTTTTTTTTTTTTTATGCTTAGTACTTCTTTAAACATATTCCATTTACCATTGAATACTTACAATTGCTATGTCACCAGAAGAATGAGAAATTGTAATTTAGAAAAGTTACTTACACAAAAATGTTAGTTAAGCAATTCAGCTTTGTCTCCCTTCATGTTGCTCATCATCAAAAAAAAATCTTAAATCATTAAAAAAAACTTTAAAAAAAACTATTTTTAACATTGTCGTAAGTGTGTTAATAATAGTGTTTCTTCGAGCACATAAGTTGAAGAGTATTGAATATTAATAACAATAGTAGTTCCTGTATGATCACTGAAGTTAAGCAATGTTGAGCTTGGTCAGTACCTAGATGGCTAACCATTCAGGAATACCTGCTGCTGTAAGTTTAGATGTACAGTTGGTGTAATGGATCAGTCCTTGACATTGTTAATCAGAGCACGAAGCTCCAATTCCCATTGGGTTTGTTATATTCCCTTGCATGCAAATACCCTTGGGAAAGGTATAAATCTGCCCAGCTATGGATTAATTAGTAAGACTTTTATCACTAATCCATTATTATCTTCAAAGAAAATTCTGGCAATCTGGAGATATTGTCTGGCTTTAGATGGCCTACAAATGGTTAATAAGCTTTAGGAAATGAACCAACCAATAAAAAAAAAAAAAGAAAAAAAATGATAAAAATGGACACATGCAAGTCGTAAAGATATTATCTGATTTGATAAGGATGATAAATATAATAGTAATGACTACTATAAAAATAGTAGTAGCATTAATGAAAAAAATTATATATATAATGGAATAACCTGTCACCCCCATGTGTGACTACACTATAGGTAGTAACTACCTATAAGTATCTGTAAGTCAACAGTCTAGCTGGGATCTGTTGAGTATGACTCGCTTACACAAGAGCTACTGACCTTCCAATAGTAGCATTCACTACTGGATTGATTTGCAACGACATTGTGCATAACTGTTAGCTTTATCCTTATTGTATTGGTTTTGCAATAAACCTTTTTTTATCCATGTTTTTCAAGAATATATAACCCTATTAGCACTGAATATAACAAGATATATAATATAATATAAATTAAGAAAGTGGAGACTTTAGAAACCCATGGTAATATTTTATTTCGTTAAATAAAATATTACCATGGGTTTCTAAAAGTCTCTGCTTTCATAATTATTTGCTCTGTTCTTACACAGAGCTCACTTTGGATTATCCATACAGATTACCAAATTATATATATATATATATATATATATATATATATATATATATATATAAAATCATGTCTTGTCCAGCTATTAACTGTTAAAAAAAATGCATAATCATTATGTAACAAATTTTTAAATTGTCAGGCTTATTACTTTCTGCTCAATTGATGTTGCAGTATGCAATGGATTCTCATTAATATATTCTTTATTTACAGGCATCTGAAGAACTCTTGGAAGAACACTATGCCGAACACAAAGGAAAAGGTTTTTTCCCAAAACTTATTGCCTATATGTCTTCTGGCCCAGTATTTGCCATGGTGAGTACACTGTTAAAGGACAATACTTTCAGGTTAAAATTCATTTATATGTCTGATTTATAGAAGCCATTGTAAACATTTTATTAGACTTTTATTTATTTTATTCTAGATAAGATATTTGACAAAACAAAATATTGTTATAGAGCTACTGATATGAAAACGGCAGTAGGGCTTTCAATAAAGACTTTTTGGCAGATAATAAACCTGGCTTAAATAGGTTCACGCACAACAATACCTTTCAAAATCACAGATGGTTCTGTCGCAGTGTGATACAGCTCAAATTGTGCAGATGCGAACACTGCCCAGTTATGTCTCTTTATATTAATGCAGATAAAACTTTTTTTTTTTTTTTTTTTTTTTTCCAATTAATTTTTTAAATTTTCATTATAATAAAATCGTTTAAAATTCTTCATTGCTTTTGAGAATACAATTGATGATCTCGTTAAGTGAAAAGTAAATTTACAAATCAAAATTTTAAAAGCTCATAACAGTCATTTGTACGCTAATATTTTTCAAATAATTTTTAGTGGGAAAAAAAAAAAAAAACGTTCTTAATTTTTACCTATGGGAATCTATACATGACATAATCCTTTTAACAGTCACATAATTTAAGTGTTTGACACACTACAATTATTTCACTTTTAATTCAGCTCTGTTTCATCATCGTCTTTGCAAATCATTCCTTCAAAATATCAAGTTTTACTTTTCTTAATTGCTCTTTCATTAAATATTTTTATTTTATACTAGCAGTAGAGCCCGGCATTGCCCGGGGATATAACAGTAAGAGATACATCAAGTATCAACCATCATAAAGACTGAAAAATAAAATTGATAAAGATTATTGTTTAAGGTTGACGGACACGCATGTCTTAATTATTATTATTTTTTTTTTTTTTTTTTTTTTTTTTTTTAATTGGTCAAACCCAAATTCAAACAAAAACATTGTTTGCAATTGTTATGAGTCTATCGATTGGTGAATAAAATTTTATTATAAACAATTGTCTTGTAAATGGAATTTTTAAAGCATTCTGAATGTATAAATAAAGAAAAAAGTGTGCAAGACAATAAGAAATACTACCTGCCCCCCACCCCCAAAAAAGTGGATGTTTGTTTTATCGGCTGAAAAATGTAAGAAATTCGATCCCATATATAAAAAAACACACACACACACACACACACACACACACACACACAAACCTGGGTTTTTAACCTAAGTCACTCCACGGAATCTCTAAAACATAGATTCATTATTTGAGTTCAGCATTGTTCTCCGCTGTTAAGCCCCTTACTTTTGCGAAACAGGTATGGAGAAGTTAACTTGAGTTTTCAATTTCAACTGAGAAGGGTACCTACAAGTAACAGTATCATATGAAATATAACTACTGCTAAACTTTAATTTATATGATCTTATTTTTATATTAATCTCAGTTATGACATTTTTCCATAAATGAAATAATAAAATGAATGGAAATACAAATACCACAGTAAAATGTAATAAATGTACATAAAATTATAGTATTTTATGTACACTTCTGATAAAATTTCATAAGAAAGGTACCTAAATTAATTAGATACCTCTTTCTTATGAAATTTAATCTCACTATTAACAGTCTTATCTTTTAATTTCTTTATATTTTCCATAAAGCATCGTAAACGTAAAAATGAAAGCTAAGTACAAAAAAAAAAAAAAAATTAGCGCTGAAAGTTTTCCTTAAAAGTAACGATGTAAATAATTTGTTCTTAAATAATTTCACTTCCTTCCATCCGTAGAAAGAATTATACTCCCGTAAGTTATCTAAACGTCATGAATGTGCCTTTCGTCAAGCGACGCGAAAGGTTATGACATACTTTGTTTTATTTTCAAATTACATTTTTTCGGCGCAGAAGCTAAGCTAAGTTAAGCTTGGTTCAAAATATTTTAAATAAACAGTATAATTTCTGTTTTTATTAAAATCAGTTTTGAAAAAATGATAATTGATTTTTAAAAGAATATCAAAGTCAGATTTTCTTTTTTTTTTTTTTTTTTTATCAAATCGAAAAAAATGATTGAAAAGGATTATCTGTCCTTTTTATTGACCAAAAAAAAACAATATTTTTAACGAAAATTTCAGACATGCTAGGAACGATTAAAAAATGTAAAAAAATACCCCCAAAATACTTTGATCTTTCCTCTTTAATAATAATAATATGAACATTAGACGATAAAATTTTGTTTTCGTCAAGTTCGGCTTTTTTTTTTTTCATCATGCTATGCACTTTTTACATTTTCGTGGGTGAGTTGTCCCCCTTTCATTCTCACGATGTGTCTTAATCGTGTTTTCACATTGATTTTGTTAAAAAAACAATTTTGTTTTTCCCATTTTCGGCCCTGTTAGAACCATCACAATGTAATTTTATGTAGTCCTGTGAGGTTTTGTTGAAATCGGCTAAAAAATGTAGGAAATTCGATCCAATATATAAACGTTACAGACACACACACACACACACACACACACACACAATCTGCGTTTTATAAGTAAGATAAGATATTTTAGTTTGGGTCATACTTCAATTAATTTTTTGTTTACGGTAGTGAACTTAAAAACCTAGACAAATCTTCTTAAAAACCTAACTAAAAGTCAATAAAATATTAAATAATTACTGAGAATGTTAATTTGTAAAAATTACTAGGTAGTCACTTTATTTTCGTATGTCATTTCTGGTTATGCATAAAAGCTATCATCACCTTAAGAGCTTCTCGATAAATCTAAAAAGATCAAAAAAGAGGAGGACCATCGTTAAGAAATGCTTGTGTGTGTGTATATATATATATATATATATATATATATATATATATATATATATATATATATATATATATATATAATTTTTTTTTTTTTTTTATGCTCTAAGTAATATTTATTTCAAATGAGATTTAATTTAACTTTAAATTTTTTAATTTTACTCAAATGATGTCACAAATCTATAATTTAATTTTAAAAGTTTTAAACCCAATAAATTTGTTTATTTACAAATTTGTTAAAATAAAGAAAATGGCCGCTTTTAAAAATTTTTTTTTTTTTTTTTTTTTTAAATTGAGCAATTATTTGACATTCCAAAGCCATATAATTTGTCTGACCAGAATATTTTACTTACTGGAAATAATAAATTTAAACATTTAGCTTTCAATTAAAGCTAGAATGAAATCTTCAAGAATGCTTTTTCATTTTTAAAATATAATTTTAAAACTTAGGTATCGAAAATTCAGTGGAGGTGCCTACTTTTAACACTACTAAAATGATATACCTCCACGTTCAATATAGCAGACTTGTAAAGTTACAAAGAAGGGTCATAACTCCTGTTGGTCCCAAGTAAATCACAACAATCCCAATTAGTTCTGGTATTTTTCCAAGGCCAAAATCACTGTTGAAACTGTGTGGACAAATGAAACCGCTGCCTATAATCTCCAAATAGAAAACTGAAGATTTTTTTTAGAGTGCAGGGAATGTTGGAATAAGGGTGTGACATCCCAAGAGGTGTTCTTTGAAAGAAAGTCATTATTTCATTTACTGTTTTTTTTTTTTTTTTTTTTTTTTTTCCTCCTGGTGTAATACATAAGTTCCAAATAAGAAATTGGAAAGTTGAGTTTGAATTCCAATCAAGTTCATTGCATTTATTTAAATGCAATTATGCTTGAGAAAGGTATGAATCCATCTCTCCCTTTCCCCACCAGCTATGGGTTAAATAATAGGACTTTTTATTTGAGAAAAAAAAAGTCTCAAATTGTTAATGCAATATTCACTTGCAAACAGAAAAAACTTCTTGTAGTCCCAGATTTTTTGGCTTTAAATAACCCAAAGGATTTTTTTTCTCCATTAAATATAGATTTGGAAAGGCAGCTCATAGCTTATAAAATTTGTTTCCATACAAATTGAATCCAATAAATACATGAACTGAAATTTTCAGTTTTAATTTACATAATGGGATTAAGTGCATTGATACATGAGACAGTCTTAAATTTTTTTTTTTTTTTTTTTTTTTTTTTTTTTTTTTTGTGGGTATGAGGCTTATTGATGTTCCCACATATCTTAATCTGTATATCAATGTTTCTGATATAGCTGCCTTTCTCAGAGTAGATGTTTTTATGTGAATACAGTGTTTATAGAAAATTGATAAGATTTTGCTTATCTTTCAATCAGGTCTGGGAAGGCACTGAAGTTATCAGGACTTGTCGTACAATGATGGGAGCCACCAAACCTTTGGAATCAGCCCCCGGAACAATTAGAGGAGACTATGCCATTGACATGGGAAGGTATTTTGAGTTTTAATTTTTTAAATAAGTATAAAATCTTTAACTGTAACATAAATGTCAAACATTTACACAAAAAAAAAAAAGATAAAAATTACTTTTTATAACGCATGTGTTTAATCCTAGGGTTATCTGGGGTTAACAATAGCAAAAGCATCAAGCTTGTCTAACTCAAACCATAATATTGATTTCATACAGGGTACAAGATGATTTTTTTTTTTTTCTTTTTTAGGCAATAAAAAAAAAATAATGAACAATTATTTGAGACAAAAAATAAAATACTTGGAAAGGACAGCCCCTTTTATGTTAGATGTCAGTTTCTTTCTCATTTTTGCTTTGATTTTATTTATATTCAGGAATGTGAGTAGAGTAGAGGTTGCTCCCCACTGTTATGGCCTTGTGCCAGGCTAAGTAAATAACTAAACATTATTAGTGAATTCAATCATTGAGATCTCAATAATTATGGCCTTAGGATGGTGGGTAAGTACACCTACCTTCATGTGATGATTAGCAAGTTCTTTTCTGATTGCTCTGACCCTGTGCCAGACTTGGCTATAAATTCTGAGCAAAACAAAACCTTTCTCACTCTATATTCTATTTCTAGAATTCTGCTAGGAAAATTCTTGGCTCATTCTATTGCTCCCAGAAGTAACTTTCTGACATATTTTAATCTTTACAAGTGTCAGATTAGACCAAAAATAAAATATTGCTACCAATATACTGCTGGAGCTGCTCAATCCTCACTTTCCAGCTTTGACAGACTTGTTTACATAATCTTGTGAGTGATGACCTGTAGTCCACTCTGCAGCCTCTCTCTTACAAAATTGTAAATCTAATGTTATTTCCATGGCAAGTATTCAGATGAGCACCATTCTTTAAATCCACCAGTTCAAGCTTTTACAAAGTCAAATCCTCCTCATTTCCTACATGGGGCAAATGTAAAAAGAAAAAAATTCAACTCTGCTTTTTCTCCCCAAGAAGTTCCACTTTTTGAGACATGTCAATTTTGACATCTTCATGTCAATGGTTTTCTTTCCTCCTCATGCTGATTATCTCCACTTCTTACCAGGTGCATGGCTATACCACATTGAAACGCCAGCTCAGTACCATCAGCCACCATTTGGGAATACCAAGTGCTGTAAGCTGGGATGTGCAATAATGGTTCTGAATTGAAAATTTGAGAGCCAAATTCAAATTTCAGTTGGGTTTGTTATATTCCTTTACACACAAATACCCGAGTTGGGGTTATGAATCCACCTTTTCTCCCCACAGCTATGGGCTAATTGAGTGATCTCCCGCAAATTTCTAGAATTTTGCAGAAGGTGAAGGTGTGTGTGTGTGTGTGTTGTTGTTTTTTTTTTAAATCACTTTCTGCATCTTATCTACCTTGAAACTTAGCAAACACCTTCTCCTTCAGGACCCCAGAATTAAATATTACCATACTCCCCCCCCCCATGTATAATATGCCTTCACCCATAATTTGCACACCTGAAAGTGTGGGGGGAAAATGCTTCTACTCATGCATAAAAACCCTATAAATTGTACTTCTCCAATTTCATTACAGCCAGTGTTTCCTACTCTTATTTATATAAAAAAAAAAAAAAAAATGCTTTTAAACATGGAATAATATTCTTATTTTATTTTACAGTAATTTTTTTAAAGATTTTTGTGAATTATTTTTGTTTCTTAGAAAAGAGTGCATATTATACATGAGGGAATTATGGTAAATGTATAAATTAACACAGAGGCATTATGAGTTGAATTATTTTTACCTCCTCTTACAAATTCTATTAAGTTTCCCAAATTTTTTTTTTTTTTTTTTTTTTTTTTTTTTTTTTTTTTTTTTAGGAATATCATTCATGGCAGTGATTCTGTAGAATCAGCAGAGAGAGAAATTTCCCTTTGGTTTTCTGATGATAAAGAAATCATAAATTGGGAATGTGCCAGTAATTCTTGGATATATGAATCTTGAAGAAGAAATACAATTCTTAGAAGTATAAAGGGACCATTTTATTGACTTATTTCAAAATCTGTCTGTCAGTTTATGAATAAAATTTAATTTAATTCCTTTCAACATTGTTATTATTATTCTTCAATGAAAGGTGAGTCATGTTTGTTATTACCTAACTGCAAACAAATAGATTTTTCTTATACTAATCAATGTATTCAGTTATTTGTAATTTCTGTCATCAAAAAGATCTTGGCATGATTTAAAAAAAAAAAAAAAAAAAAAAAACTGTTTCCCCATCATTATAGACCCTTTTTTTTTTTTTTTTTTTTTTTTTAAGGGACATGTATATTCATGGTCTTTTGGAATGTCCCACACATTAAATAGAACATTTGTACTTGTACCTTTTGCTGTTGGAATTTCTTGATAAATCAATTTTCACATTTCTGAGTTTCACAACTCAGAAGCACCTAAGGATATTTCCCTATTGCATCATTAAATATTTGAGGTTAATTTTAACAATACAGGTCATTAAAGAGGAGGGTACAAATGAAAAGCCATTTCACTGAAGTTCACTTTTTTTTTATGCTTTTGCCTAAGACATACCGCTTCAGAGGCTGCAGCTCAAAGACTTAAGAATTTAGACATGCAATCTGTAATAGGTGCTAACTTACTAAAGAATAAGCAGAATTGTGATATAAAAAAAAATTAAGCTAAGTATTGAAGCTTGCAACAATAATAAAGTCAATTTAAATTTTAGTAACATAAAAGAAAAAAATACATAGATAACACCTTCATACTTTAGCCTCACCAGGAAGCTGTACAACTATTGCTGAACCATGTGAACTCTTAATCCATTTCACAATGAAAGAAGAAAACACTAATCAGCTAACCTTCCTGGATGTACTAATAACTCCGAGAAAAATGGATTCAAGACATCCCAACCTTATCACCATCTATACAGTGTAAAGAAAAGGATTAAGTAAAAACTGTAAGTGATGAAACATACCAACAGGAAATGATCAGCATTGGAGGTACCCTTACAGAAGGGGTCAAGGAAAGGACCAGAAAACTACAGCTTGTCCTTACGTCAAGGGTTTATCTTCAAGGATTCGGGTCTGCAGTCCCTACAACAATATTCAGAAGCAGCTCCACACTACAGAGAAATCTGATGCTTCAAGCTGAACACAACCAAGAACTGTGTGTACGCCAATTCTTTATGGTTTTGGTAAAGAACACAAAAGCAAAATTAGCCACCTGTTAAAAAGAAGGTTGGAGGAACATTAAAAAAGCCATAAAATCATAAACCCCTATAGAATGAAGTAAAAACACTAGATGTAGAGGAACACCGGAGAGTTGGACATGTGAAAGAATCAGTACATATGCTACACTATGAGGATGTCCTTAGTATGCCTAGCATAGAAATAAATATATGCAAGCCATTAATAAAGAAAGAAATGACAGCAAAGCTATAACAGTAGTAGTAAAGAGAAACATTAGTGAAATCAAGCAACATCAGCAGATAGGTTAGGCTTAAGGCTCCAAGTTCTCTACTCAGAATTGTCCCATGGAACAATCGCCTAGTGGATTAAAGCATTGGTTTATGAAATGGGTGACATAGTAATTGAATTCAATCACTGGGCAGTGTACTGTGGAAACTGGGAAAGCAAAAACTGAACAGTACTAAGTAACTAGATGAGATATCTCTATACATGGTTAGAAAAATGAGAACAATCTACCCTTGTCAATTAAATAAAGTGCTCAGTTGTATGGACTGCAGATCCAAATCTTTTCTGATAATCCCTTGATATAATGAAGACAAACCTGGCACCACTCCTTGACACTTATGTTTCCTTTTACCTGGATCAACAAGCAGCTGATGAAGACTGGAGAACACAACTGAAATATGACAATAGTCTGCATGCAAATAACACATCCCAGAAATTCAAGAAGAAAAAAAAAAAAGTTGCACAAGAATCACTCAGCAAGTGCATGTGTAAATTCACTGAAGGGCGATTTAAAAAAAAAAAAAAAAAATCTGGATTGGACCATAGACATTTCACCACCCCCACTTCAGGTTCATTATTATTACAGTTAAATCTTTAGTCATTAAACCTAACGAGGCTTAAACTTCCCTAAATCATTTTATACTAATATGCTTAATTTAAAAAAATGGTATTGCATGCTGTTAATATTTTTCTATAGAAATATCACTTCTCAAAATGACACACAATGGTTATTTGCATGTTCTGTGAGGATAATAAATCATAATTACAAAAATTTTAAGCTTTTTATTTAATCCTTACAAAAAAAAAAAAAGCAAACTACATTTATGAAAGTGAACATTTTTTTTTTTTTTTTCAAAGAAAATAAAGAATTTTTATTACAAATTAGCTCTTAAAAAAGAAAAACCTCATTCATGCATTCTTTTGATCGTTTTTATAAATGATGTAAACAGATGAAATACAACAGAATATTGCAGAAGATGAGAAATGGAGTTGATCAATCATTCTTTTCAAGGACTGTAGGGAAATTGGTGACTCTTAACTCATTGCCATAATCACAAACAACTGTGTGGTCAATGACTTGGATAAACCGAACACAGTCTGCATCGTCACTGCTTCCCAATTTCACTTGTTTTTTCAATTGGCCACGGTATATATCCCAAAGATATAAATAACCCTGGAAAAAAAAAAAAAAAAAAAAGACATTAGTTGCATAAAAATATTTTCCTTATTTTTTTTTTTTTTTTTAATTACTTGATACAAGCAATAGTCATAATACTGTAACCAAACCTAAAAACCTTCTCTTAAAAGGAAAAAAAAAAAAAGTGAATTGCAAAAGTTACATGAGGTAATGTTTGTCCATAAAAACGAACATACTATGCTCCATTTCATGCAGAGTGGAAAATTTTTGTATGTGTTCAAAAGTATATCTTACCTGACCTCCGAGCACAAGGAGCTTATCAGTCAGTAAAACCATCTGCTGACTATAAAGACCAACTTCCTGTAAAAATGAAGAAAAATTAGAGGAGCATAAAAAACAGGCAATGAGATAAATGATAAGGAAATAATTTACCCGCTGACTATACAAGTAAATGTATTATTACAAAATACAGATTCCAATAATTAACATACTAAAGGTAATGGTAACTTAGACAAATTTAAGAGACAAAAGTTTAACAATAAAATCACAATAGAAGTTATCTCTGGTGGTTGGATTGTAAAAGATGAAACCTCTGTAGTAATAATAACACTTAAAAAAAAAAAAAAAATATAATTCCAGTTTTGATAGGTGCTAAATGTGAGTAAAAAAAAAAAAAAATTGCTTAAAAAAAATATAAATGGAAAGATCAATGACAGCTTCCTATCTTCTAGAGTTAACATAGACTATATATATATATATATATATATATATATATATATATATATATATATATACACACACACACACACACACAAATGTAGGACAATTTTATCTTTATTTTTACCAGAAATTAAAACAAACATTAGAACAGCTCATGATCAGACATAACAGACATTCATTGTCTGTTATATATATATATATATATAGAGGGAGAGAGTACAACTTATATTTTAGATGATAAAGAAACAATTTATACAAAGAATTAAATAGCAATTTTAATGTGATTAATGGCAAAATCACTTTGCTAACAGACTTTTCCCATACATAGGCAAACAGTAAGACAAAATATCACATTAATATTGCTATTTAATTCTTTGTATAAATTGTTTCTTTATTATATATATATATATATATATATAATGATTAACTCATTAATGGCCACCATCAAATATGGTATCTTTGGAGGATAATGAACAAAAAAAATATTAAGCAAAAAAACTAAAAGGCTTCATCTAAACAAAATAAGAAAAGCCTAGACAGAAGATGAAAATATAAGCATGTTGTAAAATCCCTTTGTCCAGTAGTGGTTTCAAAATGCTTACTACTACTACTGATTTTTATGGACTTTCCCCATCACTCACTTAGTAGTGAGGACTAAATTATTAATATAGTTTATTGCTAAGGACAGAGAAACAGAAAAGTCATATTACAATTGAAGATGATTATGATTATTGCGAAAAGCTGTACAAATCTTTGTATTTCTTAAACTTGTTTTTTTTTTTTTTTTTTTTTTTAAATCATTTCATCCCCAAGCAAGGTGATAAAGCCACTAAGATGCAAAGGGTTTGTGAAAGAAACAGAACAGAAAGTGTTACTGGGGAGGAACAATAAAAAGAAGAAGATTCAAAGAGATAAAATAACAATTTATATTGCATTTAAATTTTTGAAGATGATAGTTGACAGGAAAGCCTGACGCAAGTTTCACAAGCAAGATGTAAATTATGCATTGTGCATTTATCTGGGGGAATGGTGGTAAGGTCACTAGTGATTTACTGGGATATTGTTCTGGTATCTAGTTATAAGAATAAGTGTGTGCGTGTGTGTGTGTGTGTGTGTGTGTGAATAAATTACAAACATTATGTCTGCTTATTTTTTATCATAATCTTTTCATATTGACAAATATATTATTACAATTGAATGAGGCAAGAAATGCACTGTAACAGTAAAAATCACTTATTTCCCAGTTATAGTGCATTTCTTGTCCTATTCAACTGTAATATACAGAAAAATATTAGTCAGTATGAAAGGATTATGATAAAAAATAAGCAAACAAAGTTTGTAATTTATTCAATCAGATATATATAAACCTTGCATCAATGAAAAGTGCACATATAAAAGAAAAACAAGAAAATAAAACAATTGCTGATATCCCCTGACGAGTGGAAGGAGTGACTACTATAGGGTCTGTCTACGAAACTAGAGTTGGGATGCTGAAGGTAACACCAATCAGCTAAGTGACAAATTTTATATTTGTGTTAATTATATATATATATATATATATATATATATATCTATCGTGGCCTAACGATTGCACCTAACATGAAACAGACTGTCGCCTCTAAGTGTTGACGTCTATGTTCACTTTTATATTTACACACGCTCTATCTCTGATATTGAGCACTTTATTCCATAAATATAGCACATCTTAAGACTATATTTCTTATATATATATATCAGCAGAGAAAAGAAAGAAATTCTGTTATATTTATTTTTGTGTTGTTTCATTTTCACAGATTAATCAGTCTTCACTTGAATTCAGAACAGCATAAATTGTTTAACAAGTCAAATTCATGTGAAGCCTGATTAATGTGTATCTATGTATTTACTTACCAACTGTATATCATGTAAGAGCTGGCCTCTACTTCGATTCCAGACACACAACCTGTAATCTTGGCCTTGGCTAATCACATAATGTAGAGAGCACGTTAAAGAGATGACCGGTTCATCATGTGCACAGAGTTTATGTACACAGCACCCAGTTAGTAAATCCCACAACCGGACTGTAGTATCTTTAGAGCCACTAGCAGCGGAATAAGGAGGGCCCTGAAAAAAATAAATAAATAATCATACCAACTTCTATTTTTCCACCTGTCTGTCTTTTATATTCAAATATAAATGCTAGGTAACTTTAAAGAAAAAGTAATATTTATTCATTATATCACAAAAACTATTTTCTGATAATGAACAAAATGGTAGGCAAATGTATACTGCAAAAAGTGATTGATTGATAAAATCATGCCTATCATAGGCACATACAGAAGTCTATAACCCAAAAACTTAAAAAAACATTTTTATGTCACATTTCTTTTTAAAATAATTTCCTCGTCAATCTCATACAGTAGAAATTTCATACTGAAATCTACATGACAGCCTTTATTAATCTGCCTTCACATATTTTGTAAACTAAACTATAAACTTGAAAAAAGAAACACATTCTACAAATTGGGACAAAAGTGACGTTCAAATATATAAATTTTGCCTTACCTTGTCTAAATAAAGGGCTGTTATGCTACCATGGTGACCATAGAGTGTGTAGAGGCACATCCAGTCTTCTAACCGAAATACCTACAAAACCAACATTTTTTTTTTTTTACCAGAATGATTTTTATCTTAAGAATCTGCTCTATAACAGTTGTTACAATTGTATAACATCTAATACACTAAATGTATCAGATATTCTGGGAGAGAGGTAGTTTAATTTATTCCAATCAATTTCTATGAGAACACTAGCATATCAGGATTAAAGAAAACAAGTTTAGAACTAGCAACAATCTTTACATTTTGGGATTGGAATTATTTATTACTACCTCTGTCCCATAATAATTGGTACATCTGCATATACATTTATACACTAAATGTAGCAAAATATTATTGAACAAAGGTTTTCTGATATATTCCAAATAGTTTCTGAAGAAAAACTTTGGTAAATCATGATTAAAGAGGACTCATAATTTGCACCAATCCTCTCAAGATTGGAATTGTTTATTAATGCCTCAGTTCCATAACATTTGTTACATTTAATGTATTATGGAACAAAACCAGTACAATGTCAAGAAATTTAGTAACAGCAAAACGATTACATCACCTTTTTGTCTTGATAGATGCAGAATGCTTAAAAGTTTTTACGAAATAATCAATCAATAATAGTCTATAAACTCGATAACATTGTAACATTTGAAGAGGTATCTAAATAGAAAATGTTTAGAAACTGATTCCTCAAATAAAGTTTGGCCAATATGCTTTTGATGCAATACAAATATTGGAAAAAAATTAATAAGAAAGTTTATTGAAAAAAAAAAAAAAAAAAAGAACATTTAGCAATGACCAATTTATTAATCATGGCTACAAACCAGGCACCCTAAAAATCATGAGCTGATTTTAAGGATAAGGGAACAATTTCTTATTACAGTCCGACCTCATTAATCTGGTACTCTTTGGTTTGGCAATATTTTGAATCAGCCACCATTAGTTCAATTGAATAGCTATGAGAGCAGTGTCATATGTTGTTTTCAAATTTCCACAGCAGCAATGTGTTTTGGTGATACGGTCTTGCCCATTTCTTTTATATACAGTTACATATTTAACCATTCTGGATAGTAAGTAAACATTACATTTTGGCTTTAGGCTTTTTTTTTTAGTCTTTGATTTGCATGAAACAATAAAAACCTTGTTTGGAAGCATCAATGATTGTTTTATTTCTAGTTTTAAGCTTTGTTCTATCTCTGATAACACAGAGCAATATATATGAGGAATGAGCTGACAACACTATGTATATACAGGCATCCCTCAATTAATGCAACTTTGATTAATGCATTTTTGATTCATGCACTAAAATTTTCATATACCAAAACTTCATTAATGCATACATAATACTCAATTAGTGCAGCAAAATATTCTTCATTTTAACCATAGTAACTGAAAATTGATTTTTTTATAGTTGCCAATGTACAAATTAGCCACATTAATCGAGGGATTCCTGTATGCGAATCTTTTTAGGTATGATTTCTGTTATCTGGCATTTTCTGTGATCCTGAGGGTGCCAGGTTAAATAAGTCAGACTGTAGTTTTCATCTAAAATTTTGGGATAATGATACATTAATGAGTGTCCTTATCTTGGTTGTTATACTCAGTGTTTCAACCATTGTACCCTACAGCCTTCTTCAGGTGTCTGTCATAGTTTGTAACCTTCTAGGAATATCTTATTAATTGTTTATGTATCACAATGTAGATTTTAAGAGGATATTAAGTGTCAGAATCTTAAATGTGACAAGCAAAAGTGTAAAAAGATATTAAATTATTGGCCTACCTTAAGAGTCCGGTCATCACTGGCTGATACAACACGTCCACCTTCTAAATGAAGGGCAGTGATTGGTTTCTGGTGTGCCTGGATGTGGGTCAATAATTTACAGTGCAAGATTTCCCACAAAGTATCTCTTTTTTCTCCAACCTCTCCTCTTCCAGGTTTACTGTTGCTACTATTATTACTATGACTGGACGGATGGCGAACTGAACCTGATGTAGAAAAATTCAATATGGAATATTTGATTTATAGAAAACATAACATTAAATGTAAATAGATGGCTTAAAATAAGTACAAAATAATATCTTATGCAGATATGATAAAATAACACTTGTAGATAATATTTGTTGCTTACTAACAGCTATAGAATTGAAAGACGAAATTAGAACAAAAGGAATACAAGAAATTAACACTCTCGGGTGCTTAATTGTCAGTGTCAGAATTTTTCTTTATATGCAAGATGGGCAATCATTTAATAGATGAAAAAATGCAAAATTAATAAACAGGGTGACTTAAGCTTTGTGCAGGGTGTGGTATGTCCCACACTCTGGTCTTTGGAGATATTCAGTCATTGATTAACATGATGTTTAGTGGAATTTCCTCATCTCTTTATGCTTATTCCATTATCCTTGGATGCTTACAAAATGCTGGAGATGATATGGACATCAAAAATAAAACTTTCTTTTATTGTAGCTATTTTGATTTATATAATACTAAACATCTGGTTTTGTGAGTCTGTAATCTCTAAGTAGCCAGTGGCATTAAGGTATCTGTAAAATGTGCTATCCAGGAATAAAAAAGTTATCAGTTGTTGTAAAACAAAGAAATTCTCTTATAAGCAAGGTTTGTGTAAAAATAAAAAAAAAAAAAAAACTTATGACAAACAACTATCAAGAATGCAAAGATCAACTAAGAAAATAAATCAGTCCAACAGTTAAAGCATCAATTGACCCTCTTTTCTTGGGGGTGGGTATGTAGAAATGACATAAAGCAAAGAAACCAATTACCATTAAATTATATGAAAAAAATTTGTTGCCATTCCCAAACTTAAGCCAAAATTTTCGCCATGATTGAAAGTGTATTTTCTTTTTGTTTTTAATCACTTCACCCCAAGTAAAGCTATAAAGCCACTAAGACGCAAACAGTTGTTGAGTGCAAAAAAAACTGAAAAAATATTATTAAGGAGAGAGGATAAGAAAAGAACTGGAATTAGGGTGACAAGAGATGACAGCAATTGACATTGCATTTAAATTTTTGCAGACCAAAGTTGACTAGGAAGCAAGAAGCCAGAAGAGCAGTCCACAAGTAAGAAGTGTAAGAAAAGAAACTGTTAGCAAAGAACTTACAGTTACAACTAGCAATTTCAACTGTAAAATGAGTCCTAGCTGCCAATCTAGTACTGTGCTTAAATTCATAAAGTCGAGTTACCAAAGAGGTTCTCCAAGATGATTAAAAGAAAGCAGTTTTTGGAAGCATTAAAATTAACAATTGCCCCAGTTAACAACAGATTCAAGATCATTTTTCAACCTTATTGAACCTACAAACTTACCATTAAGACTTGAGTAAATAGTTTTGTCATCAGCATAGATACAGAGTTGAGAACTGATGACCTCAGGGTTGTTGATGAAAATCAGGAACATTCAAGATAACTCATTTCCCAATTAAATAAAAAAGACTGAATCAAATCAAAAATTCATCCAGAAATATTATAACCTTTCAACTTGTGAAAAAAATCAGCATGCCAAATCCTGTCAAATGCCTTCGAGATATCCAAAGCAACAGCCCGAGTTTCGCCATTCTGTTCTAAAGCTTGACAAAATCTTTCAATAAAAGCTGTTAACACATCAGCAGTTTACTTAGAGAAGCGAAAGCCATATAGTTTGTCTGAAAGAACACCCTGCAATATCAAATTCTTAACCAATTTAGAGTTGATTCGAATCTTCAGAACCTTACCAAAAATGTTTGTTTTGATTGCAAAGATCTATGACTAATTTTGGAAGAATGTGTCAGGCAGGATTTTTTGCTTGTCCAGAATAGAAAAATGGATAGGGTTAAGGATACTGTCATATTTCAAGCCTTCAAAATCAGCCACAACAGATGAACCACAACATCAAAGCAGACAGTCATTTTTTGGGAGGTGTGGGAACACTGAAAAGGTTTCTTATATAAATTTTATGCAATTTTAGATAGCGTTGAGGTGGCAACACCTGTACTAATATAGGTTTATCATAAAATAAGAGTAGATAGGTTCATCAATCATTCAATTCAGACTCCTTCCAAGTCTTTTGAACAGGAGTAAAAGTTTCCAGTTCCTTCTAAAGTTTTCTCATTCTCTTTCACTCCCAGTAACCCTTTGTGCCTCAGTAGCATTATCACTTTGCTTGGCATGGATTAAAAAAAAAAAGAAAAATATAAGATAAAAGCAATTTGACAAAAAGTCTATATGCCTAGGTATATGTTCACATTACCTGTTCAAGTTATCATTGAAAACTGAAGTTTAATGTATTGTCTATTAACTGAAGTAATTGAGTAAATACATTTTTCAGTATATTACCAAGCAATGGCAGTTTTAAATAACCATAAAATGTAAGTGTTTTTATTTGTCAAAGATGAAAAAATAAAATTGCATTAGAAATATATTCTGCATATTTTACAGTTTAAATGAAGTTTTAAATCTTAATACAAACCTCGTGTATGAAGTCCTGATAGTTGAGATGACTTTGAGGCAGGATTGAAACAAGTTTCCAAATTAAAGAAATCAATGCTCCCATCCAATCTGGCAGCAACTAATCTAAAACAGAACCAAACATTTATACAGAATCATATTGAATTTATATATCAAAAATATTGGAAAGAAAAAAATATATAAAATTCTAAGATAAGCAAATAAATTTGGGAGAGAGATTAACCAGCTTTTGTCACAAATGATAGTCACTAAGAAAACTACCATGTCAATCCTTTTGTTTTTTTCTTCTCTTTAACCTTTAAAATATATTTTACAAAATTTTGAATATGAAATTTTGATGACGGGAACAATTCCAGTTAAGTGAAACTACAGTTAACAATCCACAGATGGTAAAGTCCTACTTAAAACAAATATTAAAATAAACTTTGCATTCTTTTCAACCCCCAAAAAACTTGATGGTGACGAAATGACTATACGATAATCAGAACAGTCAACAGAAAATTAATAACTGATTTCTATTTACCAGTCACTAAAAGAAACAGTGCTAATCAAACATTCTCCATAAACTTTAGTTTCTATATATATATATATATATATATATATATACATACACACACACATATATATATTTATTTATTTAGGATAGGATTTTTCATTTATTAATCTGACATGTTTTAATTTATTGCTTAAACATTATTTTTAATGTATACCCATATCTGAGTAGATGATCAGTTTTTAATTATTTATTAAACAGTATATTTATATATTTATTTCCATCTACATTAGGATACGAAACTAAGGAGATATGTATATTTTGAGAATTGGGAAAAATCTGTGTTCAAAAGCACTACTCCAGCTTTTTTTTACTAGGAGGTTCTTCGTAGCTGAGAGGTCAAAACACGTCAGATCTAATGATGATTTCCTCTAGAGGATGCAGGTTCAAATCCTGCCAAATGGTGCATATTTTGATAACAAGATTTCTGGAATATTCAGGCTATTAGATGGAAATAAATATACTGTTTAATAAATAAATAAAAACAGAGCAAATACTCAAATATGGGTATCTGTTAAAAATAGTGTTTAAGCAATATATATATATATATATATATATATATATATATATATATATATATATATATAACTTTTGTCATTAAAACAAAATTATTTAACTTTAAAAAAAAAATCATAGAAAAAAATATAACCTTCAATTAGTCCACATTCAAATATTGAAAAAAATAAGTTCTCCTTTCTTGTCAATGCACTTAAAGTATTTGATTAGTCAAGAAATATTAGGTTAAGTATTATAGACTGAAAATTTCAGATCAAAATTCAGTTAATGGATGTCAGCTTACAGAGTTATTGATCCACTCTTGTACACTGCAATGCAGACAATACAAAAGAGACATGTTTGATTGCTTGACAGATTTGTTTTTTACAGTCTATCAATTTTATGGGCTTTTTGACAGCTTATCAATACCCCTCAACCTTTTTTGGGTAATTGAAGATTACATTAACAATTTGGGGGAGATAATGATTTTTTTTCCAGATACAATTTCTACTATTTAACCCAGAAGAAATGAATTCATGCCTTTCCTAAGCGTATTTGGGCATAAGTGAATATAATGAACTCAACTGGAATTCAAACTCAATTCTCCAATTACAATAAGACAGTCAAGTAAATATTTATAAAAGCTGAGTATAAAATCTAACAAAAAAATGTAAGCTTTTTTATTTTTATTCCAAACCCAAAGTTTGAATCAGTTGAAAAGGTGAACAAAGAAGAAATAAAGAGTTCAATTTACCTGCTGCCTTCCATACAAAGGGCAGTTACACTGGCTTTGTGCTCCTCATAGAGGCACTTCAAATTCCCTGTGCTGGCATCCCACAGCTAAATAAACAAAATATTGAAAAAAAAAAAAAAAAAAAAAAAAAACATTTCATACATATCTACATTAAAACAAAACAAAATAAAAAATACATATAAATATCATTTTAAAAATATTTATTCTTGTTAAATGAAAATCTAGAAATCTACTGAATGCTTTATTTTATTTGGAATTTTTCCCCTCTTAATCATCAGCATATATAAAAGTAAACATTTCACTATCTCTCTCTCTAAAAAAAAAAAAAACAGGCATATTTAGAATAGATAAATCACTCATTAATAAAAATAGATAGATGTTAGTGTTATATTCTTTGTTCTATATATGAATTTGTAATATTTATGGAATTAATAAGTATATGAAAATATTTTTAAAGAATGCTTTTACTGAGTCTTGGTATTTTTTTTAATCTAGATATCTAAACTATTTACTGATGCAAGCATAACATATCTAAAAAAAATGACAGCAAAAATATTGGTTTCAGGTTAAAAGATATCATCACAGCATGGT
The DNA here is from genome assembly GCA_903632075.3 of Acanthosepion pharaonis. Taxonomy (NCBI): domain Eukaryota; kingdom Metazoa; phylum Mollusca; class Cephalopoda; order Sepiida; family Sepiidae; genus Acanthosepion; species Acanthosepion pharaonis. The sequence goes on from CAHIKZ030004648.1 coordinate 3,233,267, forward strand.
TATTCAAGGCAAAGAAAGACACTAAAATTTAATGAAATTAAAGAATGCTTACACCAAAAAAAGATTTTAATTTAATTTTTGAATGAATAAAGATTTTTAATAATTGTAGAATTTATTCTTGTATATACATAAAAAGTATAATCTCAAAATCTTGCTAGTCTTGGACTTGTTGTTTTTAGGTTAAGGGTTGTTTAAAGTTGAAAAGGTGTCATGTATGTTGACAAAAAAAAAATTAAAAGTGTTGAGTTGGTTGAGAAAATAGACAAACAACAGAGTGAAACAAAACAGGATATTTTTTGTGTAGAGAAAATTTCAAGTTCCTGAAAGAAAGCTCAAATTCAAGGAATTTTCTTAAAAGTCTGTAAAGCATAAAGAAAAAGTTAAACTTCCTCTGTTGGTGAGTTAAAGAGTGAATGATGTTTATGGTCTAAGCCATTTGTGTCTATTGCACGGAGCGCTTATTTTAGCTTCCTATCACATCCTCAGGCCCAAAGTAAAAGAGAGCTGGCTTCTTGGGATTCACAACTGATGTCACCAGTTGTCTTTTCTTCCTTTTTTTTTTAACACATGCCTAAAAGGCTGAAAAGGGGTTGCTGTTGCTAACAGGGTTATCAACACACACGTCTAGTTTAGGTTTAACGTCTGTTACAGATATTAATAGAAATGTTATGAAAAACGATCTAATTATTTTTTAAATGGTTATTTTAATTATTTTTGCTAAGACAGACAAGACAAATTATAATGTAATATAAATGTATCTCATAACTTAAGTTTCTCACCATTACAATATAGAAAAATCAAGAATCAAGTAAAACAGTGAATAAAATTAAAATGATAAACACAAGAAATTCATTCTGTAAAAAATAAGAAAATTAACAAAAATATTTGAAAGTAAATCATAATACCTCAATTGTTCCATTTCCACAACCAACAATAATAAGATCATCTTTGAAGCAAAGGCACCAAATAGCAGGAGCTTCATTGAAAACATTTTCCTCAGTAGAAACAACTAGATTTGCAGAATACAAAGAAAAAGTTCTTTATTAGTACAAATTAATTTAAAAGATTTGTCCATAAAATTAACACACTCAAAAATTGCTTACTTTGTCAATTGTAACACAATTTGTTCACTAGAGAGAAGAGAATGATAAAAGAACAGGTTCAAGTAATAAAATAATTGCTACAATGAATGCTCATATTTGAACTCAAACATAAATAGTTTCTTATCAAAGTACAGGGTGCAGCAGAAATACCTCCCACATAATGGTAAGATATTAGCTAAATGAAGGTACCATTGCCATAATGTCTTACCCTTATGTGTAAGGTATTTCTGCCACACCCTGTAGTTGGGATGTGTGGGTGGTGTAATGATAGCAGCTTGTAACAAGAAATCAGAGTCAAGTTGTTCACATTCTAGTTGAGCTTCATTATATTCACTTAGGATAGGCATAATCCTCCAGCTATAGGTTAAATAATGTCACACTGAGCTCTTCAGCCATGGGTGGCAACCAATCTAAGAGAAGGAAAACTCTGAATTCAAAACCATATGTAGCCCTGATGAAGCACATACTATGTAACTAATAAAATGTGGCATTTACAATGACTATGATCCCAAATGTAGTTGGCCTTGAGGATAACTAAAGTTAGTAAAAATGAGTATTATATATGCCTATAAACATAAATTCTCACATAAATTTGACAGGATAAAATTAAAATTATAGAATAACGAGAACTTTATGGGTTGTAAGTATTATAATTAATTATTTCTAAAATATTGTAATCAGGAGAACTATGTTTTTGACATTTTTTATTTTTTAACTGCCCCCAAAAGTCCCAGACTGTGAAAGTGAATGATAGATGACAAAAGATTTGCTAATCTATACAATGGGGGGTAAGGGACAATGGATCTCTGGGGTGAATCTAATTGAAACCAGTGGTAATCAATCCATCAAACTTATCAGAAATTAATAGCAACAAGTGGAGCCAATAATCTACTTGATTCTTAAAACTCAAAATGACAATAAAACTAAATATATATAGTGATGTTCTTATTTGATCATCATCTAACAAAGATCTGACCACATTGCCTCTTGTGTTTGTGGGACAGTGTGTAACTGATAAAGATCTGTCACTGTCTAAGTATGACAAAGACATCAAACAAAATCAAAAGCATGAATATATACACATAAAACACTCAAATCAGAACTGAAGACTACAAACTAAACCAACTAATGATGGAACTAAACAAGATCATGTGGTAGGTATGAGTAAGATTCACAAGAAAGAAAAAAACATCTGTTTCAGTTGAAAGAAAGTAACCAACTATGAGGGAAAGAATAACAAGTTTAGTGGCATAGGACTTCTAGTTAACCCTAGAACACTAAACATGGGTATATAGTACCCAGCACAAATTTTCCCATTTTTAATTACAATTTTCAGTACCTGATTTTTTTAACTAAATAATGTTTTTCAGTTCCTATTAATGTTAACACAAAGTTTGAAGTGCCTGCATGTAAAATATTTCAAATAAAGATTTATATTTAATATTTTTTTTGATATTTTGAAAATCAGGTATGATATACCAAGGTTAGTAGTAGTGTAACTTAATTGATGGTTAGTATTCCAAGATTAATAGTGAGATTGCCGGCAGCATAGAAAAGTTATCATATCAGAGATTAGCTTGGATAGTAATCAAATTATATAAAAGATACTATTTGGAAATGATACAAATATATACATCAAGTTTTGAAGAAGAAAATGAAGGTTTTTTGCTTTGTTTTTTTTTCCACTGATATCAATAGCGTTATAGACAGTGAGGTAAAAGTGACACTATTCAGATGAGTGACTTCAATACAAAATTAGGGACAAGAATAGAGAAAGATTCTCATCTAGAAAAATTTTTGAACAGGGAAAAGAAATGAAAGGTTAGCAAACTTCACAGCGAGGCACAAAATGGCAATAAGTGAAGAGACTGTACTTGGAAAAGCTCCCATCCAATTACATTAGTGTATATACTCACACATCATACAACTTTTGAAGATGTAATTTTGAAGCCAGTTTTAAGGGGTTCGCATCATACATAAAATATAAAATTAGCGTATGTACTGCTGGCCCTGGCAACACCATTGTCCAAACTATATATCCATTTACTGTAGTCAAAAAGTACAGCAGTATTTAAAATAAACATGATTTTGATAAAACTGATGTTTTACTTAACTGGATCCAATAATAATGCAGGTAATATTCACATATTAGTATCGTATTATAAAATGCAAACATAGCGAGTATGCATCTTTTCCATTGTTTACATTTATAAGATATTTAGCTGTTTCTCATTTGGTTGTTTATAGCTGCACACGTTTATGCTATGTGTATAGCATTACTAACGATACTTTTATCATTCTCTTTTACTTTTTTAACTTATTTAACTAAAAGATGGGATAAAGGGGTAGAGGTTAGTCTATTGTAATTTTGTCTCTCAAAAAAGGAACTCACATGATACACAAGATACATGATAAAATCATTTTTTATAAGTGAAAATTTGGGGAGTCACACAATACGCAAGATTACACGTTACACAAGTATATATGGTAACTTTATAATTACAAACAAAACCAATACTGTTAAAAAACTGTTAAAGATGTAATCATCATAAAGAAAGTTAATATTGAAAGCAATCATAGAATAGCCAGATTTGATATTAAAATTGAGAAAAACAAATCGATTATCAAAAAAATATATCAATAAGATCAGGGAGAACATAACATTTTGTGGAATATGAATAACAAATTGGTAACAATAATTAAAGACACAACAAAAATGGCAGGAGAAAACAAACAAATAAAAAAAGAATTAGGCTTTAAAAATATATTACCAAAATAAAGTATAAGTTTGCTTACATAACAATTTTTAATGGTAACAAAAATATCAATGGCAATCTATAAATGTTTCAAATATCCAAATTACCTGTAAATACACATCAAATCTCACAAATTTCAAACTGAACAAAGCATAACTCATCAATAATTTTGAATACAAAAAACACTTTAAATAAATCCTTTTATTCAAAAGTAATTCTACTCTATTATATTAAGATGCCAGCAACATCTGGAAACATATTGATAGAGTAAATAAAAAATATCTTACAGAACCAGAAAACTCTAGCCCAACCAAAATCTCAACACGAGAACTTCTATTTGAAATTGTTTTGATGAAAGTAATAAAAGCAATCATATTAAATATATTCATAACAAAAAAGCAATAATTAAAAACAGCCAGGCAGATTTAGAGATCCTCACTCATCAGAGCAAAAATCAAAGACAAAAAAAAAAAAAAAAAAAAAAAAAAAAAAAAGGAAAAAGTGCAACCCCAGACAAATGTTATATGCAAGAAAATATGACATTAAACGTTAATTACCTTCAAACTGATCAACCACTCCTTCTGTCTACAGAGAGATGACTAGTAGGACTTAATATATACAGATTCCAATACTTTCAACTAATAATCAGAATTATCCCTATTCAGCACTGCAAAAATGATCAAGCTATGAGACTGCTGGTTTTTAATCAAATGATAGATTAACATACCTATGTCAATTGTTCTTCATTCCCATATAAATATTGACTCATACATATTGTTTAATTATAAAATTCATCCCTCTTAATACTGTTGCTAAAAGATCATAATGGCAATATGAAATGCATTCTGAATTGATAAGCAAAAGCAAATAACACTAGACAAAAGTTTTTGTGTTTTAGACTCAATCAAAAAATCTAAATCTGAATTCAGAATTGTTCTAGAAAGTCAGGATTTTGTGTTATGCACAAATACATGATTAGAGAGACTTTTTTTTTTTACATTACTTACATGTGAACTATCATCCTTATCTTTGTTGTTATTATCACAACGTTTTAGCCATTTTTAGCCATTGTGCCCTTCAGCCCCCATCGGGTGATTGTTGATCAATCCAGGTAACCATCAGGAAATTTAGAACTGAACTCTTTAGTTTATCTACGAGAATAAATTATTCCCATTCCACTGAACATATCTAGGAATATCTTGCTTTGTTTTTATTTAGTACTGCTCAATTATTGCTCACCCTGTTTCCAGTGTGTCTATCTCTGCACTGCCCAGCCCAAGGACTGAACTTACAACTACTATGTCAACAAATTTACAAACCAATGCTTTAATCCAGTAGTAAATGTAAATAATAATCCTTTATCCCCCAAAATTCAGACAAATTATCAAATTGGAGAGGCTCTGTTTACACGGAGAGATAGGGAAATTTTTGTTTGCTACCCACAAAAATGGCATGAAATAAAATAATTTTTATATACACACATAAGATATATATTTTATGTTCAGAGTAAATAATATATTAATATTATAATTAAAGAGAAGTGAAATTATGGAGAGATATAGTGAGGAAAGTCAGTTTGAGGAATTTAACACTCACAGGAAACTTCAAAGGGAAGGGGATAAAACAGTGAGAAACCTGAGAGATTCAAACAAATTGTTGGCAGAACAATTTTCACAAAGGAGCAACAAAGACTGATGGAGAGCCATAAATGCTAACATCCTAAAAGACATGGCATATTAGAACATGTATGTTCAAGGCAAATTAGTAAATTATTCATGTTAAAGGAAAATTTAGATGATGCTGGGAAATAACCAAGACCCTTATTTTGATGCTTGTGCATTGAGGTTGGTCTCCTGTTGTAAGAACTAATAGTACTTACCTATCATGAACCATCTATGTCCTGTTAAAACCTTGCACTATACTTACAAGTTACCATTAGAAATTGTTATGTAAGCGAACTTATATTAATAAAATATTTACCTGTCATGTCCAGACAATTCCAAATATAGATTCGAAATCAGTATAGTTTATTTAGTGAAGTACAGGATCAGTTGTCTAAGATTTTTTTTTGGTTGTCCATTGTAATTATAATATTATAACAATTCACACATTTTTTTTTTTAATGGCTTCAAACATTTGTAAATATTTGCAATAACAAAACTAACTCACCTGCAGCTGAACCACTATTTCTTGAGTCAATATCATCAAAAGAAAACTCCAAATCTGAGAATTCAGTTTGTTTTTTCTTACTTCGAAAAGTTTTTTCTTGTTCCATCAGGCTCATGTGTTCTTTATAAACTCCGTCAAAACGGGCACCAAAATTGAAACCCTGTGAGTTATTAAGGGCCTGCATATCTGGAGTCCCATATGGTGAAGATGTTGCACTGGTGGCAAAATCACTCTCAATGGTACTTGACAAATCTGGCAGTTCATCAAAGAAAGACTGATTATTTCTGTCCAGTCCAGAAGTTGAGGTGGTCTCAAAACCATAAAGGAATTCAGAATTTGGACTGCCTTCAGTTTGATTTTCTACAGGCAAATCAAAATCATTGTCAACGCTTTGACCAAAATTTGCAATTCTCTTCATAGAAGATGCACTGAAGTAAAAAGAAAATAAAAAATATTTTAAAAACAAAAATCTTATGCATCTTGAAGCTTTTAAGTTTAAAAATGGAATTAGCTTTTAAAAAGTTGAATCACAAAAATATAATTTGTTAAAGCATGCCCCACTTGAACATTCAAATCTATAAAATAATGAATGCTATCAAATAGGAAATAGCACCAAAACAGTGCAGGTTTATTAAAGACACTGGAACAAGAAATGCAATATTTATGTTCAGATTCGAATCTCTTGGAGGTGACTTCTTGATGTTATCAACCTGGGGAGGCGATCACAGCATGCAAAACATTTGGAAAGTGTCTGAAAACCATACCACGGGTTGAACCAAGCTTTGTGAGTGAAATTGGGTAAACAGAACCCTTGGGTGGCAGTTGATGGTTTTGCTAACACGAAGTCACAAGTCATTGTGACCGAGGGGTTGAGTGTGCTGGCCTTGTTCAGACTGTTGATCATGCTGGATAACATGCCCTCTCCCAGAAACTGTAACTAAGGTTCACTCAATATAAACCACAGGTGGGCGCTGTGGGTGTTGAACAAACACAAATATGCCTGAGCAGGATTGTCTAGCCACCCTAGTAGACAAGTATACTATTTAAGTTTTACAACAAGGTGATCTTGAGAGAACTAGAAGTCCTACAAGTTGACACGGTGTTGATAGCAGACAGAGAAAGGAAATTGCAAGAAGTTAGTAAAAGAAAGTAAGAAAAAAAGGATTATTTATAAAGCAGGTTTTGACATATGAAAGGTTTAAACATCAATTGTAAGAAGACAAAGTGTATGGTTGTCAACAAGATGAAGAGCCCAAGATATGAAATATGAATTGAAAATGCCAAAATAAAGCAAATACAAAAATGTAAATATCTGGGAAGTGTTTTAACAGAGGACAGAAAATGTGATACTAAAATTCAAAGGTACATTAGAATAGTAAAAGATGCCTTTCAAAAGTTAAGCAAAGTATTAAGAAACAGGAAATTCATTACAAAAAAAAATAAAAGTGTACTGAACTGTTATGTAATATCAGTCCTCCTAGTGAATGCTGGACAATCTCCTCACAGATGAAAAAGAGACTTGAGGCAATAGAAATATGGTTCTACAGTAGGATGCTGAGAATAACATGGAGTGAATATGTGAGAAAAAGGAAACAAAAGGATGCTTATACTTAGAATCAGAAATAAATAATAAAAAACAAATCTCTTGAATAATTTCATGATTCAAATAGTGCAATAAAAAGTTTTTGAGTATAAAAAAAATAACTAGTAAACAACACATGATTGATAAAAGAGACAGAGTTGCCAGAATAGGCTACTTTTAAAAATCCAGTGCTACTAAATTTGGAATTTCACTATTGCAACTATTTTAAAAATAAACTGGACTAAATTAGGCTAAGAGGAAAATTATGCACTTTTGATTGTAAATACCAGTTTAACATGTTTTTACAATTCAGTCTCATTAAACAAGATGTGTCATAAATAAAAACAAAGAGACAAAAATAATTAAAAGAAAAAGAAATCTTTGCATATTAAAAAAAAAATACAAATGAAACAATGTTTAAAATTCCAAATATCTACTCTTGCAAATAATATCAGTTTCTTTCTACATCAGATTTTCAGTTTAATTAAACAATGTTGGGACAAACAGGACCAAATGGCTCAACTATTTAGGAGAAATGAAAGTAAATGCGAGTAGATATTTATGATGTCAAGCTGAACACAGTATTTCAACAGCAGAGATGCCAAGTTAATGTTCTACTTTTGAAAGACAAGTGCTTCTAAATTTTAACTTTCACTCCTTGTGAGTTTTTAGACAGCTTTTGAAAAAAAAAAAAAAAACGTAAACACAGTAGAACAATTTAAATTGCTAATGAGAAGAAAGTTAATTCTTTTCGATGCAAAGGATTACTGGTAGCAGAAGAGAATGATAAAATTTTAGTGAGGAGAAAGTAGAATAAAAGATAAGGGTTCAGGAAGACAGAAAATACAACTGATGTTGTATTTAAATATTTTTAAGATAGTAGATGCAAGAAACCTGGTCATTTCACAGATGAAGCAAGAAAGAAACCAAAAGGTCGTTTCACAGATGAGAAGTGCGAGCAAAAGAAATTATGAGAACAGAACTTATGGTTAGATATAATATCTAGCTATTTTGACAGTAAAATGATGAGACTTAGTGGTCAATATAGTATTACACTTAAATTCATGAAATCAAGGTATGAAAAAGGAGAGATTAGAACAATACCATGAAAATATTTATAGAAAAAACAGAGGGAAGCCACATCACAGAAGTAGGAAAGTGACTGCAGTCGAGATGCCAGGTTAGGACCAATAACTTTACAGACCTTTCTTTGGATTTTGTTGAGAATCTCAAGTTACATAGCAGGAGCACCAGACCAGTTATGACAGTAATATTCAATGCATAGACGAGAAAAATTGTCTAGCACAACATATTGAACCAAAGCAGAAGACCTAGCAATTAATTCAATATAATTGCTCTACTTCATGTTAATGGAAAGCATGAAAGTGCAATGATTTGCTCTTCTGGTGGTTAGCATCAGCCATGCTATTGGAAGGTAAAAATGTTTCTATATGAAGATATTAGAACAAATGGAAAGCTTTTAAATGTAAAGCATTAAATCTCTGATATGTGAGAAAAGTGAGAACTTAATAGTCTCATCAATACTTACATGCATCTCTGGATTTCAGTAATGCATTCTCCTGTAAAAGAATCCCATACCAGAAGACTCCCTCCAAGACAAGCACTGACAATCAATTGACCATCAGTCTTGACACATTCTACATCCTAAAAATAGAAAAAATGTTAATATACACTAAATATACAAGAGAAAAATTGGAGAATTTAAACTACCACAAGAAATACTTAGAGAAACCTTGAAGAATCTAAATAAAAGATTATATGAACACAAAAGGGATCTTTTACAAAAACAACACATTAAATGCATTAGTTCTTCACTGTAATGAGTGACCATAATTTTTTTTTTTATTAAAAATGCACATGTATAGAATATGCCTTAATCGCGAGATCATCCAAAGTAAATTTGTGTCCAGGTTCTTACAACATTTCACCTTTCTTCTATTAGCACAATGTGAGATATTTCATAAATATAAATAAATATTATTGTCCTCATCTTTGTTGCCATATTTATTACAACATTTCAGCCGTTGTATGCTCCAGCCTTCTTCAGGTGGTTGGAATGTCGAACTGAACCTTTTATTTCATTCACTGGGGTAGACTGTTCCAGTTCCACGTGCCATGTTTAATGGATATCAGTTATCAGTTATCTCTTGTTAATTTACCTCTGAAAGTTAACCACTGCCTTAGCCGAGTACTGAACTCACACTCTTTGGGTCCTGTCACTAGATCTAACTAACGCTATTATCACCAGCAATGGCAAATATATACATGGAATGGAATACTTTGAGGAAATGGCATTAGAATCTATATCTCTAAAGCCAACTATATGGTTATGGTATGTAGATGACACCTTCATACTCTGGCCACACCAGGAAGATGTTCAGGCTCTACTGGACCATGTGAACTCAATAAGACTTTCGATACAGTTCACAATGGAGACAGAGAGTAATAACACACTCCCATTCCTGGATTTACTAATATCTCGAACAGAGCATGGGTTCAAGACATCTGTATACCGTAAACCGACATTCACCGGACAGTACCTCAATTTCAACTCCCACCATCCATACAGCATAAAGAAAGGGATCATCCGCTGCTTACAACACCGAGCAAAAGTCATAAGTGGCAACCCAGAGACATTAGATAAAGAATTGGTCAGTATAATTAGTACCCTACAATGTAACAACTACCCTGGGTATATGGTAACAGCCCCAAAAAACTGTGATAGGCGGGTACAAGAGGAGGACAACAACACTCAGAAAACAGTCTGCCTGCCTTATGTTAACAGGTTATCAGAGAAAATATAAAGCCGATCAAGCACAGAAATGAATACAATATGGGAACCAGTAATAAGGAGTTCCAGAGAAAAGCGATAACAACAACAAAAATTGCAATATGAGCTCTGGTAAAAGCATGCAATGATAACTGCAAAAATTGCAATATGAGCAATGAAATGGTTGCTGAAGACATTAGGTTTATAATAACCATAAATTCTTACACAGATATCCTCAAGGATACATGGCACAGTGGATAAAGGCATTGGTTAGATCCAGTGACAGGACCCAAAGAGGGAAGAACCTTCAGATTTCAAATTAACAGGAGATAACTAATAACTGACATCCATTAAATATGGCATATGGCATCCCCAATACCAGGGTCTCTGCCACCACTTCAAGACAATCAGAGATATAGCTAGGAGGAAAAATAGATCCAACACCATTTCAGATGCCATAAATTTGATTTTATAAATGCCACTCTACTTAAAAAAAAACATAATTCTTTACATAGGAAATACTTCAAAGGAATTCTGATAAATCTCTTATTATCTATGATCACACATCAAACACACTACACTCTCACTAACTTTTATAAAATCCATACTTAAAAAGCTAAAATATGTTCTACTACTACCACCAGGACAGTGTTATATAAAAATGTCCCCAAATCAAGATGCAGACAACCACCATACATAAATAAAAATGCCTACTACACACGAATCCTGCATAGACAAACTAGAACCATTATATACTTACACACATAAATTTACACAAACTGCTTTACAAGACAAATTGCACATGAAGTCTGCTTAACCAATGCAAACAAATACAAAAATTAAAAATGCCAGAATTTTTTTCTCTTTTTTTCACCATATCTCATTCTCGTATATAGTCATAACAGTTTACAATATATGAGAGATGTAATCATAAATTTAACATTAATATGAGGTGGGTACACAAAATTTCTCAACCTAACCAAGAAGCACCTCCTCCTCACTCTGACATTTGATCAAATTTTATGTAACAGACCAACAACACTTCATATATGATTTCATGGGTGTGTAATTCATATTTTCTCAATGTACAAGCAAGCCTCAAAGATATTGCAGGTCCAATTCCAAATCAGAACAATTAAGTGAGTCCAAATGGATATACAAATTATCTTTGCACTATACTGCAGTCTATTAATTGTACAACAGTATTATGACTAAAAATAAATAAAATAAAATAAATAAAAACAAATAAAAGTAAATAAAGTAAAAATAAAGTAAAAAATAAAGTAAAAAATAAATAAAAAATAAATAAATAATAAATAAATAATAAATAAATAAATAAATAATAAATAAATAATAAATAAATAAATAATAAATAAATAATAAATAAATAATAAATAAATAAATAAAAAATAAATAAATAAAAAATAAATAAATGTATAATATTTCAATTTAAAAAGCCTAATTTGCATCCACTGCTCATGTCTTCAGATATCTCATCTAGTTCTTATTTTTAAGTACTGCTTAGTCATTGCTCAGCCTGTTTCCAGCATGTCCAAGTACACACTGTCCAACCCAGGGATTGAACTCATAATTACTATCACCAAATTTACAAACCAAAGCTTTAATCCACTAGGCTATTTTTATACATAAAGGTTCAAAAATTCACATTACTAGGCAAACAATTTCCACATATATAAAAAAAAGTCTCATGTACAATGGAACAAAAACAGTCTATCCCCATAGATTAAAGGGTTCAGTTTGTAATTTTCTGTAGGTTACTCAGCTCGATATACATCTGATGAAGAGCAGAGGTCACAACAGCTGAAACTTTGTAATAACAACCAAGATGAGGACAATAGTCTGCATGTAAATAGTGTAAATAATGATAACTCTTCATCCCAGAAATTAAATTTATACCTTTTCAAATAGGAAATTCATGGTGGGCTATCTAATTAAAAATCTTCCATACTGATTCACATATCCAGTTATAAGAGTTCAGTTTTGTAACAAAAAGTTTTGAGATCTTAATTCCATTTGCCAAAGAATTAAATGTAAAATAAATTACAGGAATGGTGGCATCAAATCCATAGTTTCTACTAGACAAGATAAGATCATGTATTTATCAAAAAGGTAAATTTTTTTCCTTTTCCCAAATTGATCTTCAATAATTTCTTTGCTTAAAAACCATTTGATAATGTATAAATAAGATACACACATAACTGGAGAAAAAAAAAGACCCAAAATCAAAAAATAAAATGATACAATATTTGACAAAAACTTTTTATATCAAAAAGTCATGTTACTTACTTGTAGGTGGCCCTTTAAAATCAATGGAATGGATTCTTGTATCTGCTTCACATAACTACTTGGTCGTTCCCCACCTTTCCGACGCCAATGCCGTGACTTATTCCAGTTTTGTCTCCATTTATCATACCTGAGGAAAAATCAAGCCACTAAGATTTGGAATTATATTTCAAGAACAAGAAGAGATATTTTATATCACAATTATTTTATGAAATGGTTAATTCTAAAAATATTTTAAAAGATGATTTAATGATTATTAACCCTCTGTTAATACTGTGGAGTGTTTGAACAACCAACAAAAATGTTTTTCCTTAATATTTAGCAAGTAGCAAGTTAAATTTTCATGATTAATCAAGTTGCTTCCTGGATACTTCTGTCAATACAAGATTTTCTAGTATAATTGTGTAAATTACATGCACATAACCGTCAAGTAAGGATTGTTTGTAATAAGTGTGGTTGAAATATATGTAAAGATACCAGTAAATTTTTTGTTCATTGCTTGTAATGTGAAAAAACATTTGGAGAATATTCAGATTGACCATAAATTATTTTAAAAAAGATCATACAGAAAATAAAATTAAATCTATTTTTGAAAATTTACTATTCTGAAATTTACAAATTCATTTTTTAATATTGGCCTTTTAAATTGATTTTTTAAAAAAAAATTTTTTTTTTTTCCTTTTTTTATCCTATAAAAACCAGAAAGAACACTCAAGACAATATATAACAAAAACATTAAGAAGTAAATGATGAAATATCTTTAATATTTTCAATGGGATGTTTAAAAACCAATGTCACTAACTTTGTGATAATGGCCCACGGTACTAACATCGGGTTAATTCTCTTTCATCTTAAATTTTAGTTGCATGACTTTACTTGGGCCATCACTCTATTGCAGTGTAGATTGGAGGAAAAGATTTTTTTTTAATTAAAAAAAAGGATATGTTACCATTGAGATTTACACATATGTCCTTTATATGTCAGGTAAACCTGTTTAATTGCATTAACTACTCTTAGAATATGAGTTTGTAGGAACTCCTCAACAGAGCAAAAGTCTATATTTAAACTTTTTATATTTCACTTTTATTCTTCCTCAATGACAAATTTGCTATTGTTCTGATGTGAGTTGTATTAAGAACAAGTTATTTACTTTTTGATAATATATTGTCAACTATTATTCATCTTTTTATTTTGACAAGTAATTTTCTTTAATCTTAATTTAGTTGCTTTTTGGCAGCTTGTGCCACACTCACACTGCCTGTTAATTTCCTCTGCTAGACTGAGAAACTGCAATGTTAATTCTCTCAATATGTCTGGAAAAGAAATTTAAATTTGGTGCAATTACACACAAAAAAAAAAAAAAAAAAAATGCTTTTTAAGTAATATGTTTTAAGTAATAGATCTGTGAATAAATTCAATTGAATTTGGCTAATGAGTGAAGTAAAGCTTCATAATTTGAAGCCAAGATAAGTTTTTAAAACTTTGTTTGTTTAGACTTTTTTTTTCAATATTGAGCACTTTACTTAGAAAAACTGCTTGCCTGAAAAGTGTTAATAATACACTAGCTGAAATTTTTTTGTTTTTTATATATATATATATATATATATATATATATATATATATATAATATAGTGGTCTATATATATATATATATATATATATATATATATATATATATATATATATATATATATTAGTGGTATATATATATATATATATATATATATACACACACACACATAAATTCCCAAGAGGATAGAATCCAGGTAGAACTCCATGTCCAGGACAGAGTAAAAGTGTAATATAAAAGGCTCAAACACTAACATTCCATAGTTATAATTTATTACATTGGAATCGTAATCATGATCCAAATGTAATAAATTATAATCATGGAATATTAGTGTTTGAGCCTTTTATATATATATGTTTTAAAGTGTGCTATATTTATGGGATAAAGTGATCAATATCAGAAATAGAGCATATGCAAATATAAATATAAAAGTGAACATTGAAGTCAACACTGTTTCATGCTAGACGCACTCATCAGGAGGCCTGACGATTGCATCTATCATGAAACAGCCTGTCGCCTCTGTGAGTTGACGTCAATGTTCACTTTTATATATATATATATATATATATATATATATATATATATGAAGAGAGAGAGAGGTATGATACAACTTCTACTTCTTACAGAAGACCATCACTTCAATATAAAACTTTGTACATTGTTTTCTCCATTTGCGGGCCAATGGAGAAAACAATATACAAGAACAATTTAAGTAAAACCCTTTTGTGTCACATCAGTGTAAACATCACTTTACCCTATGAAGTCCTAAAGGATGAAATGTGTTACACAAAAACTTTTTCCATTTTTATATATATATATATATATATATATATAAATATATATATATATATAAATATATATATATATATATATATATATATATATTAGGACCTTGAATAAGTTCTTGCTGTTTTCTAACAGATGGCGTACCCAGAACCACATGCATGTAGTTTCAGATGAAAATGCATCTATAAGGAAGTACTATAAGCAAGCTTGAAATTCAGCGTATGTCATTTTGCCGAAGTGTAAACAACTTTGTATTTCATAGTGTTAAACATGTTAGATTCCATGCCAAAGAAAGTGTATTTGCAGGAAATTTTACTGCACTACTTTATTCAAGGGAGGTACAGTGGAGTAATGGATAGTGGCTCGGAATGAGGAATTGGAGACCCTAATTCGAATTTCAGTTGAATCCATTATATTCACTTATGTGCTAACACCCTTGGGAAAGGTATGAATCTTCTTCTCCTTACAGATATGGGTAAATAACAAGACAGACCAGGTTCTATAGCCTTGAATGGCAACTGGTCTACCACAGAAAGAAATGGCAACATACTGCGGGAAAAAATCTGCCTTGTCAGTCATGTATCAAAAGATACATGATCTCTGAGGCAGGTATCATGCATGGCACACAACCTGACTGATTGACTGACCTTATTGAAAAGAAATCTGCAGCTGAAGCACACAGAATTCTTCTTGAGGCTTACAGCGACCATGTTCTGTTGGAAACAACATGCAAAGATTGGTTTAGACACTTCAAAAATAATGATTCTGATGTTGAAGATAAAGAACGCTCTGGCGCACCAAAAAAGTTTGAAGACTAAGAATTGAAAGCATTACTTCATGAAGATTCATGTCAAATGAAAGCTGAACTTACAGAATCATTAGAAGTTGATCACACAACAGTTTCTAAGCATTTGAAAGCATTAGGAATGATTCAAAAGCAAGGACAATGGGTGTTGTATGAGTTGAAGCTGAGAGACGTCGAACGGCATCCTGTCATGTGCAAACTGCTGCTTCAATGGCAGAAAAGAAAAAATTTTTTGCATCATATCATGACCAGCAATGAAAATGGATACACTATGATAAGCATAAGCGTAGAAGATCACAGGTTAAGTCCAGCCATGCATCAACATTGGGGGTAAAGCCAAATATCCATGGTTCAAAGCTTCTGCTCTGCATTTGGCAAGATCAGCTGGGTGTAATTTATGATGAGCTGCTCAAACTGACTGAAACCATCACAGGAGATCGCTATCAACTACAATTGATGCATTTGAGCCAAGCACTGAAGAAAAAACAGCCACTATATGAGCAGAGACATGACAAAATGATTTTGCAACATGACAATGCTAGGCCACATGTTGCAAAACAGGTGAAAATCTACTTAGAAATACTTAAATGGGAAGTCCTACCCCTCCTGCCATATTCACCAGACACTGCCCAATCCAATTATAACTTGTTCCAATTGATGGCACATGGCCTGGCCGAACAGTACTTTCAGTATGAAGATGCCAAAAAATGGTTTAACTCGTGGTTAGCAACAAAAGACATGTCGTTTTTCCGACGTTGAATTCACATGCTGCCAGAAAGATGGGAGGCAGTTTTCTTACTATTTTTTGTAAATAAAACATTACTTTTCATGAAAAATCAGCAAGAACTTATCCAAGGTCCTAATATATATATATATATATATATATATATATAAATAAAAAAAAAGAACAGTAAGATATAAAATCCGGTGTTCTTATAGATATTTTATTTTTACAAAATAGTGCTCAATGTAAATTTACAGAGCATTAATATTATAAATTAATTGATTTAAAATATGGTTATTTTCGCTACACAGTTCCAACCATGTTTCAAAAAATAGAAGCTAAAAACCCTAATTTTATTTTTGCAAATAAATTAAAAGCATTAGTTCTATTTCATCTTCAAGCGAATTTTGGAGTAACTTTTAAAATTTACGGGTTTTAAATACACAGCTAAAATCACGTTTCCATGGTTACAGAATATTCTACTCAAATTGAACACGGGGTGTCTAGATTTTCCTTATGACAGTATCATTGTATCAGTTATTAGCTACATTTTGGTAAGGGGTGAGGATGTATTTTTACACTGAAACCTGACGTCGGTTGAATGGATGTCGCCTGAATTTAAAAAAAAAAAAAAAAAAAAAAAAATTGTTAACGGTAAAAAATTTTCAACGTCATCTTTTAAAATTAAAAATTTTTTTTTACAATACTTTTTATTTAACTACGATTTGAAATATTTTCCTTTTAATTTTATTTTACTATATTCTTTTTAAGAACAGTTAAATGTATTAGAATCCATTATATTATGTAGGATTATTTTAACATTAAGTTTAAGTATGTATATGAGGTTACATTTTTTTTTTTTTTTTTTGTATATGACTATGACAGCAGAAATGGTTACTTAATTTCACTGATTCAGTAAACTTTTCTTTTATATATAAACCTATTATTATAATATTTCACATGTAAGTACTGAGGACATAATATTTCACATGTAAGTACTGAGGACATATATATATATATTCATTCTGGTTTATATTTCCTACAATAAGATGGGTAACAAAAAAAAATGTGGTAGATTAGAATAAAAAAAAAATGTTTGTAGCGAAGAAAGGAAATTTACGAACCTTCGAGAACAGAGACACCTGTAGAGCATGAACATAAAATAGGCTGTAAGGAAAACACTGAGAAGACCAAGACACACTGTGAGTAGAGACTCTCCTTCAAACATATAATAACGTGCAAATCTGCCACTCTCCATGCCAGATAAGTATTCCTCCCTATTAACAGCCCCGTCTAAATTCCCACCACGGAGTTCCTCATTGGGATGACGGAATTTTAGAGCATCTTGAGGACTGATCACAGCTGACAAGTGGATGCTTGGAAGAATAGTCACAAATCTAAAAGAAAATGGAAAAGAAAAATATTTTACATTAGCAAATTGCAATTTCAAAGGATTTAAAACAACAATTACACTTTATTAAATTTTACTTTCTTGCATACCATTTCAGTATTTACAACTTAGATATAAATTTAGTAACTTTACAAATTTACTAACATTTTACCTAACATTTCAATTCAATATATATATATATATATATATATATATATATATATATATATATATATATATATATAATAATGGACTCTCCCAGTTTCGACATATTAGGATCTAACAACTTAATTGATTTAGTTATGAAAGTTTGTGTGATAATCTTAAGTGGCACTTAAGACCTGCTAGTGATTTACAAAGGAGGCCATATATAAAGCAAGAGTGAGGATTGTGGGATGAGATCACTGTTAGATTGGCTGACCTTTTAGATCTTGCTCTCACTTCTTGAAGACGAATCAGACAAACTGATTGAAAACTGCCGAGTCCACTAAAACACGTTGATCTCCATTCTACCCACTGCAAGGCTAAGCGCTTGAGGATGTTATGAGGTATATTAACAGCTGACAAGTTGCTCTTCAACTCGTCTTTGTATCTTAGCCATGGGCGTCCTACATTCCTGTAGCCCTGATCTAACTGACTGTACATTAGGATCTTGGGTATCCTGTCATCAGACATTCTCAAGATATGACCAATCCACCGTAACTGAGAATGTATGAGAAAAGTCTTGATTCCACCACATTATATATATATATATATCATTATTTTTATTATAAGAGATTATAATAAAAATATGTTGAAATCGCTACACAAAAGCTTTCATGTTTCAATACTATGACTGTTCTTCTTCAGGTGATGATAACTGGTGACTAAATGATCTTTAAAGAAATTTAAAAACAAAGTGTTACCTCTTTCCTGAAAGTTTTAACTCTTCCAATGAAGATGTCTCTTACAAGCATAGTAAATTTTATAACACTGCCTTAAAAAAATAGTGGCTATAAGTGCCCTGACATCAAATATATAAAATATAACAGCAATAGCAGGAATAAAAATAAAAACAGAAAAATAATTTGGTACACACCTCTATTTAACCGAATAGTACTAAGGGCAGAATTTTCTCCATTTAACCGAGAAACACTTCCCCAGAAACGATCCACTTAGTAAGATTTTTAATAGAAATACACTAAAACTAAGCTACAGCTGTACCGATAAACTTGAAAAAGAAAATTTAAAAAACAATTAAATTTTAAATCAATAAAAAAACCTGAATAATAATTGCCATTCCAAAGCAACAAATGCAGATAATACAAACAAGTGTAATGGTAGAAATTCTAGTGAATGCAAATTGCAAAACATGTCAAACAGACTCTCTTGTTTACCTAAGCACTATTTCTACTATAGAAAATCCTACAGTTAAAAAATTTTATATCAGGAGTACCAACAATTCCTTTAAAATTAGGTGGTACCAACATGTATTATCTTTCTCCAATAACACATACAGAAATAGGACGTCCCTTTTTAAATATTTTTGGAACTTAAAAGTAGTAATGGTAAAATGGAAAAATACTAAAATAAAAAACAACTTGTAAATCTTTAAATGAACATGTTTCTTATATTTACATGAAAAATTAGACATCAAATTTGCTGACAAAAAAATCTATTAAACCAAAGGAGTGAATTAACTGTAAATTGTCAACAGTTTTTACCTTAAAATATAATTTATTTTTTTAAAATTATATATTACCATTTCTTATAGCCATAATTTATTAGCATATAATGGTCCACCCTTTACGGATAATTACCTTATTTTGTTTATTCAGCTTTAATATTGCTAAGTATTGTCATCCAGTTAGTATTATTAATATGTTATATAGATGTTCCACATTTTTAATTTTATCTACAGGGTCCTTTAAAAGGCTTCCTGTATCTAACAATTTTTTCTGTTAACTTTACATCTCATTAACCTACCCCTCCTTTTAACGCCCTTTCAAAAAATTGAACATGTTATATTTGTCTACAATCACAATACATTTGTAGCTGACATATTTTCCGCAATCACCAGCAAGAGCCAATGTTCCAGTTTATCATGACATGAAAAATAACTCACCCACTCCCACCCTCTGAGTTTACTTTTATATTTTTAATTCTGACCTTATACCCCCTCCCTCTTTAACTTTCAGAAGAGGTAACACTTTTTTAAAAATTTCCTTAAAAATCATTTAATCAACAGTTACTTACCATCACCTGAAGAAGTACATTCATAGTACTGAAACATGAAAGCTTTTGTGTAGCGATTTCAAGATGTTTTTATTATAATCTCTTATAATAAAAATAATAATATATTGCTCTACTTTGTATTGAGCACTTTTTAAAAAGTAAATGCTACAAACAGTGGAATTTTAATCCATCCACTCTTTCTCCCATTTGGATATTTGTCTATATTACTGAGATGAGGTATTATGATTACTTGCATTATTTACCTTATTTGAACTGCCACCAACATCTTCATTGCCATATTTACAATGTTTTGGCCATTGTATGCTACAGCCTTCTTCAGGTGATTGGAATTTCAAGCCAAACCCTTTATTTCATCCACCGGAGCATATTGCTCTCATTCCACATGCCATGGCTCTTCCAGATGTCTCAATTATTTCCCTTTAACTGAACTCTCCAATTTTTTTTTTTTGGTTCACCACTGCTGTGGACTGGTATTGAACAACACAACTTTGGGTCTAGTCACTGGATCTAACCAACATCTTTATCCATGGACTCTTGGCCCAGTGAGAATAACAAGACTCCAAGGTCAAAAAATGCTTCTATAGAAAATTTTGTTATAAGTAATATTTGTTTCAGAACAGATTAATCTAACTTTAAATTTGCTAATTTTCTGCAAATAATGTTTCAGAAATATATATTTTATTTTTGCAAGATTTTTAAAACCAAGAATTAAGTTTTGTTTACAATCTATCAAAAAAATTAAAAATGGCCATTTCAATTGTTTTTAAAAAAACAAAAATGAATCAAGTAAAATTAATTTCTATTTGAAATATACCACAGTATTTTGCTTTCTGAATTAGAAAATTTAATCCTTTAACATTCAATTGAGACTAAAAAGAAAACTTCAAGAAAGATTTTTTTCATTTATGAAAATACATTTAAACCTTAGATATAACGAATTTTTGAAGGAACCTACAATAGACTTTGCTACCCATAATGCACCTTTGACCAGCATATATAACCAAGCCAACACACACTGCCTGAAGATAGCATTCAATCATAAAACAGACAGTTGCCATTCGGTGGACCTCAGTGTCCACTTTTATATTTACATACACTCTATCCAGGATATTGAGCACTTTTAACCATAAATATAGCAAAAACTACATTTTTTATCATATATATGTTTCATTAAAAGCAACTGACAAGATACTGTGATTAGGTTTATTTAATTTTTCTTGTGTTCTTATAATTACAATTTTTCATTTCTGGACATAAATTATGTAGAAAATGCCTGAATGTTCTGTACGTCTGATCACTTTTGGTTATTCTTTTAGCCATTATTAAGGATGATTTTATTTTTACTTTTAATCGAATGTATGCATTTCTTTATGTATATATCTAGAGTTATAGGAATATTTTTTATTTTCCAAACACAGTCAGCATATTGTGACCCTGTTCATAGTTGATGTTATTGAATGTTGGCCTTTTTCTTTTTTATTAATAATGCTTCCCTTTAGCCTTTTTTACATGTAGATGAGGCTATTATATTTGTATTGTCTACAAGTATGTTGTGGGTGGAGTTTGCTAGGTTACCATGTGTGTTTAAATGAGACCTAATTGAGCTATTTGTAGCTATTTTATGTTGTTTGTTAACTTTTTATTCATTATTGATTACTTAATTATTTTATCATTATTTTTTTAAATCAAATTCAAGGCACTAAAACTCAAGGGGTTAAGTAGTACAAAAGAATTAGAAATTAGAAACATTATTAAGGAGTGAGAAAAACAGAAGAGTACCAGAAAGTCAGCAGATAACGATTGACATTGCATTTAAATTTTTGAAGATCAAAGCATGGAGCCATAAGTGAGAAGTGCGAGAAAAACTGTTAGCATAGAACTTACATTTACATTGAGCCAATTCAATTGTAAATTGATGATATCTTACTGTCAATCTAGTACTGTGCTTAAATTCATAAAGTCTACATAACAGCAAAGAGCTCATCTGAACAATTATCAAGAAAGAATTAATAGAAAAGGCACAAGAAAGCAACTTTACAGTAGTGAGAAAGTGACTGAAGCTGAGATGCCAGGTCAGGACCAATTATATTGTTCATTCTTCTTTTAATTTTATCTCCAAATATATAACAGTAGCACCGGGCTATATCTGGCAGCAATACTCAAAGCATGGATAAATGGTAGATTTATAGATATGTAAGATAGATTCTGAAGAGATAAATTGTGTAGAACAATACAGTGAACCAACTTTCTTAGCAGCAGACTTAGTGATGGATTCAATATAGTCTTTCCACTTCATGTCAGCAGAGAATGTTAGCCCAAGAACGTGCAAAGAATCACTCTTCTGTCATTTTACGATTTGGTAGTGAGCCTTCTAGTCATACTACCAGGAAAAGTTCAATTTTTTATTTAATTAAATGCATTGCTTAACTGCAGGTAAACACAGTAAAACATTTTCAATGTTCTTTGTCAGGTATAAGGCCACAGATGTGCAGCATCTAGTCAAATCCTGGTTTTTAATTGGATTTGAGATACCAACCATTACCAGCGGTAGAAAATATGCAACAATCTAACCAGCTTATTTATAACCTTACCTTATTCTGGCACAAGGTCACAAGTATGGAGTATACAATGAAGGATGAACACAATGAAAATTTTGGCATTTTTTTTTTGTTATGCCCATTTAGGAGATAAGAGATCATGAATCCACAGAATTTCTTTTATTATCTGTGAATTGCAAGGCATTTTTGAAAAAGTGGTTTCCTTTTGACATCACTACATTTTTGAATTCAGAGTCATCCTTTTGCTGACTGGTTGACACCCAAAGCTAGAGAGCCAATCTCATTTAACCCA
Source organism: Acanthosepion pharaonis (assembly GCA_903632075.3). Taxonomy (NCBI): domain Eukaryota; kingdom Metazoa; phylum Mollusca; class Cephalopoda; order Sepiida; family Sepiidae; genus Acanthosepion; species Acanthosepion pharaonis. Next base: position 3,256,332 of record CAHIKZ030004648.1, read on the forward strand.
TAGGGAGGAGAAATGCATTGATGCAACAGATTAGCTTAGAATTTGAACTCAGCTTAACAATTCCACTGTCCATGCCAATATCCATTATACTACCTAGACATTATAATTCTAAAAAAAAAAAAAAAAAAAAAAGACTCAAATAGTTTGACTTTTACTTTATATATTTTCATTTGATGTTGATATTTCACATGATCTAGTATTTGTTCTTTATTAAATCAAGACATCAGGATATTATTAAAAGACCGTTTGCAAAAAGATGACATTTTCTTGAAAAAAATCAAAACATATTTGTAAAAGAATTTTCAAAAGATTGTATAATGAAAAATACGAACCTGCCACACACACTCATATTGTAGTAACCAAAAAATGTTGGCCAGTGTTTATAGGAAAGTTGTCGCCACATTTCTAAATCTGCATGTTCTAGAGAACCAGTGTCATCATCATATTTACCTCCCAAATATAATCGGGAATTTTCATCACCAGTCATATTCTTTGACAACCAACTGTCATCAATTGTACTCATTATGGATTTAGTCAGATAAGCTATGAGTCCTGCTTTGTACAAAATAAGAATAATCCAAATAACAGTTCCCAACTGAAAAAGCAAGAAAAAAATAAGAGACATTTTTTTTAAATCATTTCACCAAGTAAGGCAATAAAGCCACTAAGACACAAGAGCAGTTAGTGATAATGAAAGAAACTGAGAAAACGTTTTTGAGCAAAAAGAACAATAACAGAACATGATTCAAAACAAAAAAGAAAAGATGACAAATGATGCTGCATTTTTTTGTAGTTTACAAAAAAAAAAAAAAGTTGATTGAGAGTTCCACAAGAGAGAAGTGTAAGAGAAGAAATTATTAGAATAGAACGTACTGTTGTATTCTAATATATAAAGTGTATATGATGCATTCAGTGGTGCAGGGGAGGGCTTTCAACATTTGATAATTTTGTAGCAATATGCACTTAAAGGTTTTAGGCAGTTTTGATCAACATTTCTTTTCATGATTAGCCGTAAAGAATTGTAAATGTAGGACTATTTTACACTTAAGTAAAATAATAACAATAATATTTATTACAAGAAATATCAACACTACATTGTTCAGACTATCATCATTTTTGTTGCCATATTTATCACAAAGTTTCGGCCATTGTACACTCCAGCCTTCTTCAGGTGATTAGAATGTTGAATTGAACCCTTTATTTCGCTCGCTGGGGTAGACTGTTCTAGTTCCTTGTGCCATGCCTAATGGATGTCAGTTATCAGTTATCTCCTGTTAATTCCCCTCTCCAAGTTCTCCACCACCTAACCAGGTATTGAACTCACACTCTTTGGGTCCTGTCACTGGATCTAACTAACGCCTCTGTCCACTGTGCCATGTGTCCTTGAGGACAATGTAAATAGTGTACGTAATACTTCATCTCAGAAATATAGACAAGAAATATCAAGTTTTACGGAAACATTGCTGACAATTATGTATTTAGTTACATTGCAAATAAAAATAATATAAATTTTGATGCCATATTCAATTTGCTGTTAGGTAGTTTTCATTTTCTCCTTTGTTATTGGCAGCATTTTAGAATACTTTGGCTGCAGTGCTAAGTTTCCTAAATTGAACAAACTGGAGCTATTTCGTTTATGCTTTGTTACTTCTCTTTTCCATTTTTAGATCACTTTCTTCCAGTCATTTTGATGGGCAATAGCAAAATTCTAAAATTTAGAATGAACTTATTTCATTTCAAAAATAAAGCCTGTAAAAAGGAATCTTCTAAATTAATATACAACCAAAAATAAAATGCTTTCGACAAAAGACCTTAAAGATTTCACTATAATTATGTAACAATAACATAATTATATTCTGCTGACAATTCTACAGTTTATGTTACCTCATCTTATTGCATGGCTACAAACTATAAACCCAAATTGAGCTTGAAATATTGTGTAATCAGCTTTTTTTTTTTTTTGTAAAATACTTGGATATGATATAATGAATAATTTGCAGTGAAAAAAGCAATTTTATATTCCCCAAGCCTTTTTTCATTGAATATGTGCCTGAGAAATTTTAATTGTCTCTTTCTGATTGTAAGTGTCCTTTTTGTTTCCATTTTTCATAAAACTTCCTCATTATTCATATGTTCAGTCCATGGGATCCTCAGCCTCCTTTAATAAAACCACATTTCTGTTACCTCAAGTCTCTTCTTCATCTGTGAGGAGACTATCCAGTATTCACTTCCATACTGAAGGACCGATAGAACAGTTCAGTTGGTGGAGTAATGGATAGCGGCTCAGACTGAGGAATTGGAGAGCTGTGTTTGAATTCCAGTTGAATCCATTACAATCACTTATGTGCTAATACCCTTGGAAAAAGTATGAATCCTCTACTACCCCCCACCCCCCAGCTATGAGTAAATAGCAGACCGGGTTCTATAGCCTTGGATCACAACTGGTCTACCACAGAAAGAAATGGCAACCTACTTAATTAATTTTATCAACCTGAAGAGCTCAGTTGGTAGATCATAAGACTTTTAAGAAAATAATCTTGAATGAGATATCTGCTGGTCTCAGATTCAAGTTTATTCATGTAAATCACTGAAGTAATTGTAAATTCTACCTAGGATCAAAATGTGTTATCTGTTCTTCTCTGTTGTATTCCAATGTGATGAGACAGAACATCAGCACTGTGTTTTTGTCTTCAGGCTGTTTGCAGTTTATGAAAGAAATAAGGAAATTTTAAGAAGAATAGGGGCTACAGAGAAATTATTGCACAGAACAGTCAGAAAAAGATAGGTGAAAACTTTTGAGACACAAAATGAAGACTTGACAGGCAGATAATGCAATGGCTATCAATGTGGGAAATAGAATCAGCATGATGAGTTCAAAATTCCAGCCAAGTCAGTTGTGCTAACTTTCACACAAATCCACTTGGGAAAGGCATGAATCTATTACCCCTAGCTGCAGGTCAAATAGCAGGGTATCAGTCAGTCAAGGAAAAGGAAAATTGCATTCCAAACCATACAGAAAGTAACAGGAAAATATAGCAATATCAGTGTCAGCTGATATCTTGCTAAGGACCCACCTGTAACACATCACAGAAATTGCTTTGACAATTATGTCTTGGCAAAGAAAGTCAGCTTAATGGAGTGGACCTCCTAAGAACCAGGTCAAACGATCCTGACAAAGAAGATCACTGAATGAAGCCAGATCATGATTTTTTAATGAATGACTTTTTTTAGACAGAGCTGACAAGGCAAAGAACACTATTCTCTATAAGACAGTGGCTCCTAGGAGCAAAAGTAAGAAAGACCCAGAGACTTCTCACCATGACATGAAAAGGAAGACATGCCCATTAGACTGTTCACCACCTCAACACACCTCATCTTTGCCTCACTCATCTACAACAGAAGGTTACAACCAGAATAAGATTTGTCTAATGCTACAACTGTCTCATGGTTATATTTTTAGGGGTAATGAAGAGTTATTATTTTTTAAGCCGTAAGCATTTGACTGGAAGAAGTTACACCCTGTGAATGAACCTGGTATCTGGTCTGAGCTGCAATGCTACAAAAACACTTCACTATATTTCCTAAGATATGGCAATTCACAGGCAATTAAAAAAAAGGAATCTGTGATGAGACTTGGACTTTTTAATGAGGAAAGGTCAAATCAAAGGCAAGAGAAGCTGTGGAAAGAAACCTATAACCTACATGAAAAAACTGATAAAGAAACAAGTACCATAAAGAAAAATTATAAAGGATGAAGTATTGCTGAGGTCTCCAATAGATAGGAAACGGTAGAGGATCATGATCAACTACATCCTAAACAGACGCAGCACAAAAGAAGAGAGATCTCAGCATTAAATTGTCAGCATTGTAGAAAGCAATGCAGTAAAGCTTCTATAAAGGAATGAACATTTATACATCACATAAGAGCATTGGTTAAAGATATAATCACTCACTTACCATGATAAGACGCTGCACAATTCTAGTCCTTGCCAAAAAGAACCACACCTGTAGTCGTCTTGGCAACTGCAAAATAGTAGGATTATTAAAGAATTCATCTTCCATGTAGGCAAAAGATGAAGTCTCTGCACTGGAAACACTCTGTCTGCTGCTATGAGCAGTACTAGATTTGACTCCCTGTTGTTCAGCTCCCAATGGATCATTGGGATCACAGTTACCCTCACCACCTGTGATGCCCGGGTGGATAGTTTGTTTGTGCAAATCAGACAACTGAAAGAGAAGACACCAAAGAGAATTAAGAGTGTCAGTGAAAATCTTCAATGCAACATCTTTACAACTTGAGATTAAAACATAAGTTAATACTCTACATTTTAATAATCCCTAAAGCATTAAATAGCTCTTAAATTACCTAAGAAATTATATACATCTGATTAAAAAAAAGAAAAATATCATTCATGAAATAACCCTTTTCTTTTGATTCGTCATTATTCCTGGTTTACTGAAAAAAGAAGCTGTTTGTGGCTAAATACTGGCTTTCTCAGGTATATCCCAACTTTGTCAAATGGTTTCCATTCGAATAGAATCCTGAATAAATTAGTGAATGAGAAGGGAACTTCTAATAGTAGGGTCAATATGTTTGAAAGATTGTTGCAAGCATTACACGCACACACCACCCTATGTATATAGCTTAGTAGGTAAGTAAAAAAAAATATAATAATAGATTACAAGATGAGTGTTCTACTCATTACATCTAAGATGTGAAACAAAAATTAAAAAGAGAACTTTAGGAAATTACTATACACTAATTTATCGAGAATATAGTGTCCCCATTTTAGTTGTGATAGTCATAATGCTTCAACCAATGTGCTTTTTGGCCTTCTTCAAATATCTGTCATAGTAACTTCCCATTTGAACCCCTTATTCAATCCACAGACATCTCATTCTATTGTCCATGTGAGAAGAAATCTTGTATCAATATTCTTGTTATGACACATCTTGCATATTGAATCAAAGCATATATGACTTTTGTATTACCTGACCTTGGAATTGAACTCACAACTGCCAGGTAACTAGATCCATTTAACTAAGGCAACATTATTTACATTAGTCGGACTATTGTCCTCATCTTTGTCGCCATATTTGCCACAACATTTCGGTCGTTGTACGCTCAGGCCTTCTTCAGGTGGTTGGAATTTCGAACTGAACCCTTTATTTCGATCACTGGGGAAGACTGTTCTAGTACCACGTGCCATGTTTGATGGATGTTATCAGTTATCAGTTATCTCCTGCTAATTTTCCCTCTGAAAGTTCTCCACTGCCTTAACCAGGTATTGAACTCACCTTCTTTGGGTCTGTCACTGGATCTAACCAACGCCTTTATCCACTGTGCCATGTGTCCTTGACACTAGGCAACATGTCTTGCAGGATAATTTGATGGTAGAAACATAGGGACATAAACTTAGTGCCACTTGTTTGCCTCTTCAATTCAACCAGAATGACTTTACACAACAAGCATTGTAATTAGGAGGTGAAATTTTTTAGCCTTAGGCTTCAAGTTCTATCTTTCTTAATGGCTCTTATATGGATTTCATTTCTATGCTAGGCCCACTGATGAGGTTATTAGAGCATAGCACATACACTAATTCAACAATCAAAATGAAGACACTTGTACAAGTAAATTCATGTATGATAAATGATAATCACTCATCTCAAAGAATTAGACAAAACTGAAAGTATTAAAATTAATTACTTTGCAGCTAGAAAATAGTTTGGCTGGCATTTTGAAGTCCTTCTTGATTGCAGAAAGCAAAAGATAACAATAGATTGTTTAAGGCTTCCTTTATTTTAAAATGAAACTATGATGGGGGGGGTAGCAATAAGATATGTAGTTAATTTTAATCTAAACCTTTTCACTGTATAATGTTTGATCTATGCAATTAATATTCATCACTGAATTAAAGACATTGACAACGAAGGAGATTATGTTGAAAAATCAATATTTGTTGTGAAAAATAAATTTTTCTTTTTTTATCATCATTAAGTGTACCTATGTAGATAAAACTTGTATTGGAAAAACAAGTGAAATAAGGAAACTACGAATATATAGAAGTGGAATTAGATGATATCAGAATTACAAGTTTAACTAGTTACTAAATTAAATTTGAAGACATCGAATGGAATTCATAAACAGTCAATTCAACAACTTACCTCCATTCTCCGAATGTCAACAGACAAAACTGTAGCAAAGAATGCCATTTGCAAAAAAAAATCTGTCAGGAGGCCAACGACAGCAAAAAGGCAAAATTCCTATAGGATGAAAAGAAAATGCATTTATCATGTTGTATTTTTCACAAATAAATAAAAATAATAATGATTAATCTCAATTCTTAAAAATCCTGACTTTTATACAAGCAATTATTACAAAGCAAACCCATTATAATTAAAGAGAATGGCTGTACAAAGTGTTGTGAAGTTATCAATCTAGAAAATAGAATGAGCAAATAAATTCTGGACGAGACTGTTTATATCAATTTTACCCAAATGCTGGAAAAATGCATGAATCTAAATCTCCCTACACTTTATCCCTTCACCTGCTGTCATATAATGAAGAAATATGAATCTAGTGTTAGTTCATATGAAAAAAATATAATGAGCACTTAGTCAAATGAGGAAAAACAAAAGAAAGGATGCTTCACGGTGAGAGATCAAATATTTCCCTTTTCCGGCTTTGGTTGGAGGTACAAGGGGAATAACTCTTGTGTTTCTAGTCTTCATAATCTTCTGAACGATGAAAATTTATCATTAAATCATCATGATTTTGAAGATAATACAAGTAGAAAAAGTTTTATTCAGAAAGCAGATGAAACTAAACAAATCAATAAGATTTTCTAATTCAACTGCAATTAAAAAATCTAGTATTTTTTTTGCTATAACAAATGCTAAATGAAATCTACACATAGTATTTAATTTTTTATGCCCCACATTAGCTACCAAAGTTTCTTATTTGTGACATTCAAAGAAAGTTTTATGAACTTATATATGCTTCCTATTTCATAAATAAGTAATATTAAGTTTTTTCCTGGAAAGGGACAATTTGTCACTCACAGGGTATATTGAAGGTTAGGAGGGCAGAGAAAAACAGTGAGTCACTGACTTAATGAGATTGTGTAAATGGATGGCAGAAGATGGGCTGGGAGGGATGCTGAGGGAACAAATTCTGCTCATAGTTACAAAGGATAAGAACTTTTAGAGAACCATGATCACCCACCCCCTGAAAGGACATGGCACATAGAACATCAAATTTTACAAAAAATGATTCTGAAAGCTAATAGGGACTATATTTAAAAATATAAACTTATTAAAATATAGCAATAAAGATTCTTACCTGAATTGCAGGAACAAAAGTGAAAAAGCCAACTAATATGATAAGTAATTCTGTGGTTAAGTTTTTTGTAATGGACCAACCTTCTTTTTTCAAACCTATAAAAAGATTTTTAAAATTTAGATGAAAATTCCTATTATCAAAATCAAAAGGTGATTTAAAAAAAAAAAAAAAAAAAAAAATGATGCCATTTTGAATTTTTAAAATAAATTTATACAATTTAATTGATCTCTGATAAGTTTTTTTGGGGCACTTCAAAAATAAATTTGTGCATGTGTGTGTGTATATATCAGTGGCGAATCTAGTTCATCCATATTTGTCAGGCGTAGTACAATCTTTAACAAAATATACTATTGGTATAGCTAACTTAGATGCTAAAATGATTCCTTTACACTGACTAAAATATATAATTTTAAAAAATCTGTGCATGAAATAAAAAAAACCCTTTAGTATTTTAATATTGACTGTAATAATTCTATAAAAATAAACATTTATTTAAAAAACTTTTTTACAGACATGTAAAACACATGTATCTATTGCAAGTGTGTGTCTGTATATGTCTATACGTTAGTGTATTTATGTGTCTGTCTGAAATTTTAGTTCAATTTATAGTACATTTATGATCAGTACTGTTGACTGATATCCTATTTCCTCAACACAACCCCAATCTCATTCCTTATTCCAAACCTCCAGTCAACGAGTTAAGGCTGCTACTTTCTTTGATTTTCACCAACATTAAGTTGGGCTAAAATTAATTTGCCCTTTTACAATTGATACATTCTGCTAAAAAACTTTATACTGCACAGAATAAATTATTTAAAATGGACATTTGAAAACAATACATTGAAATAAAAATGTGTTCCTTGAAAAAAAGGGTATACAAGTCATTAGAGATTTTTAAATGATTATTTATAAAATTAAAGCAAATACATTGCCTATTAAGTATGTGTCCAGCTTGAAAAGGCTCACATCTCCGCAGCCCCACCTAGCCACATTAACTTTATTGCATTCTTTTTTGGCTTTCTTTCTTTTTCTTCCTTCTTTATTATGAACAATATCAATGAAATGTTTTTCAGTCAATATATTGAGGCATAGAGTTAAAACAATTTTGTATCCAGCTGAAGTCAAGAATGAAAATGACAAACTATGAAAGATTTTTGTTGCTTTGAAAGTTATACTTGAATGTTGACTCACTCAGACTGAGCTCGACAAGCACAAGCCCGACCCCTGGAATCCCCACTGATACATACATACATATTTTATGCTTTTTTTATTTATATTATATATATATATATATATATATATATATATATATATATATATATATATAGTGGACTCTCCCATTAGTTTTCGACATATGAGGATCTGACAACTTAATTGATTTAGTTATGAAATTTTGTACGATAATTTTAAGTAGCACTTAAAACCCACTAGTGATTTACAAAGGAGGCCGCATATGGAACAAGAGTAAGGATTGTGGGATGAGATCACTGTTAGATTGGCTGAACTTTTAGGACTGGCTCTCACTTCTGGAAGATGATTCAGACAAGCTGATTGAAAACTGCTGAGTCCACTAAAACACATTGATCTCCATTCTACTCACTCCAAGGTTAAGTGCTTAAGGGTGTTATGCGGTATATTGACAGCTGAGAAGTTGCTCTTCAGCTTGTCTTTATATCTTAGCCACGGGTGTCTTACATTCCTGTAGCCTTGATCTAAGTGGCTGTACATTAGGATCTTGGGTATCCTGTCATCAGACATTCTCAAGACATGACCAGTTCATCATAACTGACTGTATGAGAAAAGTCTTGATTCCTCCAATATTACATCTGTTAAACAGGTCTACATTAGATGTCCTATCTTGAAGGTTAACTCCACAAATGGCACGCATATATATAAGATAAGATATATATAAGAGACTATGGAGCTGTGCTCTGGATGATGTTTCAAGCATAGCATCTTGACTGCTGCTTCCCATCACACCAGCAGTGCACAAAATCTAAGTAGGCAGATATGACAGACAGATTGTTACCCATGCAGTAGCCCCCACCCCCTTACCATGTCACTGAAACAGTCCAATGAAAAGACAAATGCTGATACACATGGTTCCAGCGCCATCACAGGAATTGCCAAGATGTTACTGAATACACCCACAAACTGCCTCAGAAGCTTCAACTCCTTATTGTTTAAAAAACAGAATAGAATTTTTTTTAATATATGTTGAAACTACTGCTTTAAGATATAAAAGATAGCATCTAAATATTTTCATCATCTTCATGAATTATATATATTTCCATACAAGTTTGTTTAAAAAGAATTTTTTATTGTAAGTTTCAAATTTTTTAATGTGTTATGGACAAATTTTTTTGATTACAATACACAACACCTGATCAAAAATTGGAAAAAATACAAAAGGAAATTAAACAGACCTTGTCAGTTCCTTTTAATCAAACTTATTTGAATGAATATTTGTTGCCTAGTTTTAAGGTAGGCTATATATTTATGGGTAAAAATGCTCAATATCAGGGATAGAGCATGTGCAAATATAAAAGTGAAGTCAACACCAACAGGTAACAGTTTATTTCATGCTTGAACACAATCATCAGGCATGAAAAAGTCTGTCACTATTCAGTGTTAACCTCTTTCTCTCTTTCTATATATATATATATATATATATATATATATATATATATATATATATATTTTTTTTTTTTCAATAAAGGTGCATTTAATTTACAAATTCATGAATTATTCATACAAAAACAAATACAAAGGTTAATGATTTAATTGGCGAGAAATCCATCGTCGTGAACAATTCAAATAATATACAAAAACCCCAAACCTGTTATGAATGAAAAAATCCTTGTTTTTATAAATTTCTGTTGCATTAGTTCTTATTTTACTACAAGCTTTCGTCTGTTCCTAGACATCTTCAGGTATGGAATAGATGTTGTTCTTGTTTTTACTCTCAGTAATAAGAGGACAACGAAAATATATGGATTTCTCGCCAATTAAATCATTAACCTTTGTATTTGTTTTTGTATGAATAATTCATGAATATATATATATATATATATATATATATATATATAGAGAGAGAGAGAGAGAGAGAGAATTTATACCCTTTTGTTGTATAAAACAAAACTCAAATGAATTATAGAAAGTTAACTTTATTAAAAATAAATAAATAATATTGTATTATAAAAAAACCTAATGTGATCCTGGCATTGATTTCATATAGACACTGCATGTTTGACAAGGAAATTTCTAAGCAGAATTACTGCAATGCTCAATAGACAGACTCAGTGTTAAATTGCACCTGAAGATTCTTTATTAAAATACTTATCAACTGTACTTACCTTGTGCTATTCTGTATTTTACCTCAAGATGAACAGGTGTAGATACAACAGATTTTGTAAGAACTAACACATTTTCCAGGCCAATAATTACCACAAGATAAGGGAAGATTTCACTGAAATTAAACAATATTAAAAAAATACTAAAATTCCAAAAATATTAAACTAGACTATTAAAATAAAAATACAAAAAGCTAAGAAAAAGTTTATGAGTAATTCTATCAAAAATGAATGATTTCTTTAAACCTACTTTTAGAATGTTTGATTTTTATTTTCAATTAAGCTCTAAAGCAGTATTATTCAACCTTTTCTTCCTTGTGGCCCAATTTTGGTGTCAAAAATATTTCAAGCCCACATAATCACAAATAAAAATTCCATGTAACAGGATAAATACAGATAAAGTAATGCTTTCAAAAACTAATTCTATCATATTTTTACTTAATAACTCACATTAAATGCATAAATTGCTCACCTCAAATAAATTAAATGACCATGAAGTCTTTCTAACACAATAAAACAAAAAATATTTCAAATCAATTTGAAAATATAATTTATTATCAGAAAACATTGAAAATTTTATTTAAATAATTTCTGAAGTATTTGACTTTAAAAATAAAGTAAAGCAGTTTGTGTTTTCATAAATTTACACCAGTGGAAAAAAAATGGAATTTCAAAGCCCAACTATTTTCCATGAGTTAAATCCAGGCCCAGTTTAAAAATTTCTTAGGGCCCACTTTGAAAAATCACTGCTTTAAAACAAGTTGAAGCTTATTTATATAAAAATGTTGTTCTCAAGTTGGGATAAATTAAACTGATATGTAAAAAAAATTTAGCACATCTGTTGAAAATGAAAACATAATGACTGTATTTGATAGCATGTAAAAAATTTGATAGCAAAATATATATACTAGATATGTTCAAAGTTTTTTTTACTAGCTACAGTAAACCCATTTGATAACAGGGGACGCAACTCCTCATATACTAAGAAATACACTTGATTAAGCAAAACAACACTAAGAATACAATAAATTTGACAAACAATACTTCAATAGCCTGTTTGAATTTATGAAATGAGGAGTTATCATTATTTATATTCGAACTTATGTCTTCATTTCAATTGTTGTGCTCTTCATCAGTCCTCATGCAACTGTCAATCCGGGTAACCTTCAGGGAATTTCGGATTGGCAGGCAACTGAAGAAAGGGCACAACAAGCAATATATAATGATAATAACAAAGATGAGGATGTTAGTCCAAATATAAATAATTTCAAGTCAATGAACGAAACGTTTTTTTTTCCTTTTTTAACTTTTTTTCTCAGGATTTGATGACGCAAATCTTGATAGTCTTGAAGACTATTTTTTTTTTTTTTTTATATTTTCAAAATACTGTTATTGTTATTTTAAACTTTATTATTTTTTTTATATTTTACACCTTTGAAAAAGGTTTGTAAAGTAGTTTTAGATTAATAAAGTTTTGAACATGTGAATTTTGCTGAATGGTACAACTATGGATACATGAAACAACAATTAACAATTCCATGGATGGTCAGGACAAACCGTATTTTTATCTTTCAAAGAAATGGTTTGGAAAGAAATGCATGCACTTACCCTCTATTCAGTGTAGTAGTTAATCCGAATAAGGTACATATACTGACAGACATCAAAAGAGATGCAATTACAGTTGCAACAGCACTCAATGCAAGACCCCATTTTGATTTCACCATTTCAATTTTTCCTTTTTAAAAAAAAAAAAAAAAAAAGAAGAAGGAAGTAGCAATTATATTTATGTAATTTATTTACTGAAATTCCAAATATTGTTTTGACAATTGAAGCCCTTCTTTCAGCATTTGCTTTTTGTTAAGTCATTTTGGCTGAGCCATTCTTCAGCCCTCTTCAGGTGTTCAAATCCAAAAGGACAAAAGAATAAAATGGCAATAGAAAAGAAGGTAAACATTAATAATAATATAATTTTTTAAATTTCATGCAAACGTGGAAAAGTAAGTGGGGAGATCAGCTATCACCTAAGAGTCAGATTTGAAGAACGTAAGTCTTAGCCAAAGAAAAAATGAAAAATTTTACCATATATGGAGAGAGAAAAGTAAACCCTAGCCTCTCTAAGATAAGATCCAGAGAATTGACAAGGAGTACCAGTGGATAGTAACAAAGTTGAAGATGGTGTGATTTAATTTAGAATTAAAAAAATATTTTTCAAAAATATGGATCAATATTGTGAATTTCTTTCCTCATTCAACAATAATGTTATTAAACTTATCAGATGTTACGAAAAAATTTACATAAAATAAATAGACAACACTTGTCTATATTATTTAATGAAACATGTATGAATGAAAACATGTTGCCTAAATACACATAATTTAGAATTATCTACTTCAGTACTTTGCTAGTCATCTAGTTATGCCTGTGTACTTATGTGCTGCTAGACTGATGTGGTTGTTGCTACATTAGGGACTACCTCTATTTTTGCTACCATTTTTTTTTGCTTTTCCTAGAGAAAAAGAGGTTCATCTTTTTTGTTTTATGGATTGTAGAGCTGATGAGGGCTGAAGAATGGGTTAGCAATATCAAGTAACTTTTTACATGAATTTAATGAAATGAAAGTAACAGTCATAAAATACTCACGGACAGAAAAATACAAATATAACAAAAGAACCAAATATGTAACCATCAAAGGAGTGTATTCAACAAAATAGTTGAAATCTTTGAAGTAAATATGGACCAGATGATCAATTGCAGAATTATTGGCATTCCGTACATTGTTAAGAAACAAAGCTTCTAGCCTATGTCTCAAACTTTGGATGAATCTGAAAGAAAAGAAAATAAATAATATACATTAAGTTTTTTTTTTTTAAATTATCAAGTTATATAATAAAAAAGACAAAGAAAAAAGACAAAGAAAAAATAATGACAGTTTTATAAATAATTTTCTTCTAATTTTCTTTTTTTGTGGGTACATGGAAAAACCTCACCATCTCAGGAATTGTCAACTATGGTTTCACTCATCCTCAATTTGGCCCAAGAAGCAAAATTTATGAAAACAAACTACTTTGCAAGAAAATAAAAAATAAACGTAAGTCTTTACTAGTAACAGTATTTTAAAAATATTCAAAAAAAAAAAATTTTTTAAATTATTTAAATGTCCTCAAAGCCTGAAATTGCTGAGTCATCAGGTGACTACTTTATTGATTAATGTTTCACCCCACTTATATTTGTGGATAGAAGAAATGAACAGAAAACATATTACATCAGAAAGCATATTATAATTACATCAGAAATCATCAAAATTTAATTACATTTTTAAAATAAGGAGTACTACTTAATGTTAACAAGTTCATTCATAAAATATAAGAAAAAATTCGGCAGGGAATAATTTTTTTGTTTAGACTTCATTACATTATTCACATTTGTCAGAATTGAAAAATATTGATTTTTTTTATCATTTTAAAAGGAGGTTCTTTTCATAATATAAATACAGTATCAAATCGATTCCAGACTTCTTCAAATAATAATTTAAACTGCACTAAAGCTTACCTTTTAAATGTTTAACGATAATTCTTCTGACACAACTTAATTTAAAGACACTTTGATGTACATAGGTCCTTACTTTCTGTACTAACAATTATTTTTATTTCATGGGTGACTTTCGCTGAATTTCGCAATTAATTTTGATTACTCTCAAATTTATGTTATGCACATAAAAATGTTACAAAAAAAATCATGTAGAAAAAAAAATAAATAAATAAATCACTGAAAACAATTGCAGTAATGAAAACTTGGGGATCCAAAATTTCAGGATTGTGTGTCCGGTCTGGAATGTTTTTAATTTGATTGTGGAATCGGCCTGATTCCAAAATGGTATAATATTTGGGGCTACAGCCTCCAGGAGTAAAGTTGAAAAAGTGTAACATACTGACATTCGCATTTATTATATAGATGTTAAGTTTGAAACTGTACATATGTTATGAATAACAATGTACCACTGATGATGTCCTTTTTCCCTAATTCATAATAATACAGTCATCAATGACAAAAGGTTGTATTATATATTTTGAAAGGTTCTGCTTAAAACTAGATTCTATGTAGATCTCACAAAGTAAAATAAAATACAGAAGATTAATAGAAACTTGAAAAAGAATAGTTGAATCTTTGTAGATACATCAATAAATCCATACCCCAATACTGAAAAAGTATTTAATTTATAGAAAATATTTCTTTTTCAGTATAATCTTCCTTGTCAATGCACTTAGTTCAGTGGTGAATATAAATCACAAAAAGAAAACATTATACAGTGAAAATATCAGATCAAACATCAGCTAATAACTACATATCAGGATGTGAATTCATTGCTTCTCATTTCTACATTTCTCATGACCAGGATGTTGTCATACAATGTTGTACCATCTGTGACAAGGAGCTGGAAGAAATTCTAGTTACCTCAAGTATCATCAGCCCGAATTGAATGTGACTAAACAATTATTATATTATTTATAAGAATTAAATGTAGCACATTCTGTAAAAATCTACTCACTGAGATGAAAATAGAGAGCTATTTTTAAGTGATTGGTATGTATATCCATTTTTAGAAGGAACATAATTGACAAATGCTTTTTAGGTAAAAAAAAAAAAAAAAAAAAAAAACACAGCAAATCACAATTTGGAAAGAAAAGGTAACATCTTACTTATGATTATATGATTCAGACTTAAAAATGATTGTAACAGCAAATGAAATTATTCTTCGTCGATTTCGAATATAATACTTTTTCAGACCAGTTGCCTTCCAAGGAATTCCAAAAAAAATATCTGTAAGAAAGAAAAGATATACAAAGCCTCAGATAAACCACTATTTTTATGAAATATTAAACTGAGAAGATTGTAAAAATAAATTTACTAAATTTTTTTAATGATATTTATAGCTTAGACTTAGCTTTAATATTTGCAAGAGAAACACAAGAATTATCATATTTGATTAGCATATAAGAAACATCTATTTGAAGCTGCAAATATCCAATAGTCATGGTTAAATACTGCCTTGCAGAAGAGTTATCTCTTTACATGTTACAGACTGATTTTTTGTAATCTATGCCAACAAAGCAATTTTAATTAAAAGCTGTTTTCATCACATTTGTGCAAATTCATTATTATATTTCAATTATAATATTAAATAACCAATATAGTTTTGCCTACTGAATAAAATCTTATTTAATATACAAGTCAAATAAACATCCAAAAGACAGAGAAAAGCAAATTGTAATAGAAGTTCAGTAACCTCTATAAAGTTTCTGTATAAACAACATTTTTCAATATGACATCTATTTTCTAAAGTTCCTTTTAACATTATTGTCCACTTGAATTTCCTACTCTGAATAGAGTCATTAAAATGTGTGCACATTTTCAATAACAAAAAATCACAACTCCCAGTTTTTAAAAATTTACCCAGCGAATTATTCAATTTAAATGAAAATTTCATTAATGAATGAATTTTAAATGGGGTGACAGTAGAACTGTTGTTGACCCCTAACCTTGATGACAGCTTACAGGCTATCATGCATAAACAAACGTTATTTTTACTATGTTTTAAGTAAAAAGTAAGCATTACTTTTCCAAAATCCAATTAATTAATCCTTAAATTTACTACTTTATTTTTATCCTGTTTTCATTTTTCATTTATAATGGAAGACCAGTGTGTGATCATGGCAATGTCTCAAAAATTTCTAAAAACTTTATTGAAATACATTTTTTTTTTTTTTTTTACAGATTAGCTTTAGGTTATTATCTTTCAAATAAAATCAAAATTTAACTTCATCAAATTTAAAATGTTTTTTTTTTTTCTGTTAAGTCCATAGTGGTACCATGGATATAACAACATAGAGCTGACAATAACAAGTTCAACAAAATTTTTTTTTTCTTTTCATTAAGTATAGATTTAAGAAAATCTCATAAAACAGTTATTTTTTACTTATTAAGATAAATTTGGGGGGTTCTACTCAACTAATTTATAGTAATGTGGAATATCAAAATAATAACAATGATTACTGATGTTACTGACCCAAAAATTATAGAATTCTATAAGAATGTTAATATTTTCTTTAAATTACTTTATTCATTCATTTATGTCTGCTAAAAAAATAAAAATAAATGTAAATTTTGGAAGCAAAGATTACATTTATTTTACATTTTCCTTAAATATAAACATTAAATACTTTTTTTTCTGCTAACTTACACATGAATTTTGATAGAATATTGATGAAAATATGTTTTTAAAAATTGTTATGTAAATTAAACATTACTGCTTATGTTGTAAACACCATTTCTTAGTGTGTATATATATATATATATATATATATATATATGTGGCCTGACAATTGCATTTAAGCATGAAACAAACTGTCGCTGCTGAGCATTGACCTCAATGTCCCCTTTTATATTAACATATGTTCTATCCCTGATATTGAGCACTCATAAATATAGCATACATTAAAACTATATTTTTATTATATATATATATATATATATATATATATATATATTTGTTCTAGTGATGTAAGGTGGGAACACAGAGACAAAATTTAGTGTTATGTGAATTTATAAAAAATTATTAAATAAAGCAAGCATTGATATCTTCTAAAATATCAATGAAATTTTTGGAAAGCTAAATTAAACGGGAAAATATTTACCTAAAACATTTGGTGGAGTGTCCAAAGTCTGCCCAAATTTTTGAGTTATAGTTTTCATTAATTCAGCATCATCTCGGAAACTATAAGAGGGGAAAAAAAAAAATAAACATATATTTTTATATTTCAGTGAAATCCGTTAAGGAGTAAAAACCTTAAATTAAAAATTAATATTTTAACATATCTTGAAATACAAATAAACATTTCTAATAGTTGATAAATTGAATGCTAAAATAGACTTTAAATACATCAATTGATTCAAAATATTACTTTCTCGTTTTCATTTTTTTTACTGATTACAAGATATACTTCCAAAAATCAGATTTTATTGTTAAAGTGCTTAACTTTTGTTGCAATAATGAATAATGAAATTCTTAGAGATATAATTTTTTGAATGACATTGAAAAACATTAGATTTGTACTGGGTTTACTTCAAGAATTTAAACAAGTAAAATCAGTTAGATTCCTGCTGTATGTTAAGATTCATTGTTTCAATAACAATTTTCACAAAAGGTACATTTAAACAAACAATTTCATCTGAAACATTTTTTTGTGCAAAATAGATTCACAAACCAACTAAAATTTGAATTTGCATTATTCACATTTCCAGATCAATAGAAATAATTGTAGCCAATGAATAACTTTTCATTTGTTGATCTGTCAATTTTGTTTAGCGGCATATCAACCTCTGTGTGTTATTTAATGCCGAAATTTAAATATCTTTTAAATGATTTTATACTTTTAGAGTAAAAGGGTGGTTTTTTTAAATATATAGTTTGTAGATCATAAAGTGTATTACTGGTCATTTTACTACAAAACTATATTGCTTGTCATTTTACAATAAAAATGTACTGTTTATTTTAGTTTGGGGGTTCACTATTTGCCCATAGCTGGGACCCCAATAGGTACTATCACCAAGGGTCAGGGTGGACCTGGAAACAACAGCAATTAAGATGTGGTTCCACACTCCTCAAAACCTCTAATCTCTTGATCAGAGGCCTTGCTGCCGGATGTAGTTTATCGTCATACCCAGATTTGAAAATAATGGTCACCAAGTTGAAAATAAAAGAAAACCAAAAAGCTTTCCAACTATTTTTTTTAAATCAATTCACCCCAAGCAAGGCACTAATACCACTAAGACACACAGGGCTACTGAGAGTGAAAAAGAATGAAAAAATTTCAAAAGAAACCAGAAACCCAATTCTAAACTTGGAATCAATAGTTTCCTGCTAATAAAAAATTTGCATAACAAATGCAATAATATTTTTCATCTAATTAGAAACCTAATTAAGAAATTATTCTGAATCAATTTTACTGCTTTTTTGAACTAGCCGTAATCAGTTTAAATCGTGGTATGCATTATTTTCTCAACTTTTGGATCTTTTACTGTTTCAAAAGCAGTGCCATGACGATAATAGACATTTTTGTTAGAAACTTTTTAAGTTGACAGAGAGCAAATTATCAAAAAATAAACATTTTGTACGCTTACAATCAATTTTGAAAATGATTGGCCACATTTTGTTTAAAAAATCATATGGGCCATTCTATCTTCTGCTTCACATATAATGTATGGGCACTTCCATATTGTGTAATGGTTAGCAAGCTTGTCTTGCTAGATCCATTATGAATAGTCAGTTTGATCCTCACTGGGTGTTCCGTACTTTCAGCCTTGTGCTACGTCTAACCTATACATAAAAAATCACCATGTAATATTTAGCAAATCTTTTGACACAGAAAGACTAAATACTGGTCACATTTTTTTTTTAGGAATGGACATTCCACATTTACAATGAATATACACAGATCTTTTAAAATTAAAATTCTAGGTCTTACCTATGGAGTTCATCAAAAATAAATTTATTGATTTGTTAGCACAGACTTTATCTTCTCTCAAGTTTGGTCTCTAAATATATTAAGCTTGCAAACAATTTTTTTGGCACACTTTCAAAACACACATATTAAAATATTAATTCTGTTGGGTTAACCGACTTACCTACTGCTATCCACATTCCACAAATTGGCTGGAGAAAGGACCAAGCATGTGAAGGATGGTAGGCAGTCTTGGAGGGATTTGTCAAGAGGTTCAGATATATGAAGACAGAAATCAGGTAGACTATATTCAACATTCCTAAATAAGAGAAATATTATTCAAAAGAGGTTGTTTTTTAATATCATCAAAAACATCTTTATCACATAAAATGTAAATCTAACATTCTTTTATTAATTGTCTGTTACAGTGGAACAACCTATAAAAAATATATCCGAAAACAGGATGCTACTGTATATATATGCTGGTTTGAAAATAGCACTAATAGTTAGTTAATAGCATTAATATTAGGGACTGACATTTTAGTGTCTTATAAAATGTTTACTGCAGGCAATGTAAAGATGTATAAGTACGTCTACCAGAGTAGAAATGTTCAATTTTGACAGAGGTATTTAGTATCATGTTAATTTTTCATTGTTTCTTTATAACTTTACTTAAGCCATCAATTCTATAGTAGTGGATGAACAGTGGGAATTGGAAATAATAAACTATTGATAAGATCCAAACTCCATTCCTTCTTGCCCCAAGGAAACCTTGTTGAACACATGCACTGCTTTAAACATTAAGCTACAAGAACTTGATAACTTTACAGAAGACCAAATCTAACCTATAACTTATCACTCCATTCCATGACATCTCTCAGTGATATATTTGTTTTTACACAAATAGTATTAGGAACAGCAGTAGTATTTTTACCATTTCTTAGTAGATGAAGCACTGTCAACTATTATTATTAATTTATAATTAATTTAAAAAAAAAAAAAAAAACTAAAATGAAAGTAAATATTAGTTAAAAATTAATAAAAATGGTTTCATCAAATAAATGAAAAAGTAAAAATAATATTGCTAATATTCTTTTCTATTTTGTTTTTATGATTACATAAAATGGTGGGTAGCAGTTTGTATAACTGATTAAAAAAAGGGAGCCCTGTTAAACACATAAAAAAAAACAAAAAAAAAACAGTCATTTGAGGGGTTTGTTTTCATTCAGTCAGATGAATCATAAGATATTGCTTTAAAATGCATGACATTTATTTAACAACTAATTTAATTATATTTCATTTAAATAACAAAGAGGTGAAAATTCAAGGAATGATTATATAATTACCTATATACTTGCGGATAGGTCACCCCAATAGTCGCACCCCTACTTTATGGCTTAATAATTGATGATTTACTGTTGACTCACAGATAGGTTGCACTATAATCTGGGGAGTTACACAGCCCTTTTTAAACATAAGAATTATCAGATATCTACCTTTATTTCAAAACTTACAATTATTAATACACTTTTGCAGTTAAAATACATTTTGTCAATCATCATGTAAACTAGTAAACAAAAGGAAGTAACTGTTCTACTGGTATTTTTATATTTACCACATATTATTTTTATATCGAATCAACTTGACATAAAAAAAAAAAGAAAAAATAACTACAGAAGAAAATATTATGGTACATTTAGAAAAAAGTGTTTATGTATTTATATATCAAGTTAGAGTTTTAAAATTCATTCAGAACTGAATCCCAAGAATTCAGTACTATCATCGCTGTCAAACATCATTCTTATTTGTTCATCAGTTCATAGGTTTTCATCATTGTCCATTTCATTTATATATATATATATATATATTGCAGAATGAATCATGGGACTATTTTTTCTTTGTCAATAAAGATCTATACATGATTGTTTAACTTATGTATGTATGTATGTTCAGGGTTTCTATATCATTCTAGTGCGAGGGCTCAAATGGAATGGTGACTGATGGTTCAATGACTATTTTATAATTTTATTTATTTATTGTGATGGATATGAGGTAATTTTAAAGCAGTGAGTCAGTATATATGAAAATTGTTTCTATACAGAGAAAAACCACAGTTTTAGTGTTTATGGGTATCATTTCCGATTTCTCAGAAATCATGATGACAAGGTGGGTGTTGTTTTACATTTATGTCAAGCAGATAGGTCATATCCCTAATATTTTGCAGAATTTTTGGTAAAAAAATTCAACCTATCTGCAAAGATACTTGGTACAAAAGATACTTGAACCAAATACAAAGTATTAATAACGACAACACTAGAGATTCCGACACGTTTTCTAAAATCCTTCATTTTAATGTTCTTTTATTGACATGTTAAATTATTTCTCCACTAAATTGGCCAACAGACTGCTTTCTCTTGACACATATAGGAACAGCAAAGACAAATAAAATCCACTTACTTGAAGTGTGAGTTGTAAAATGAAATATTTACAAAACATTAAAATTCTGTTTGAATAATCTGAAATTTGGATAGCCACTGTTCTAATAACTGACATAGCATTGCATATTAAGCTTCTCAAAAATTGACAGGGATACTCCATTATAACCCACAGTCAAGTGGTATACTTTGGCATGGTATGCTTGATGGCATGCTCTTTTTAAATCAATTTTCATGAAGCATTTCATTCCTGCTAACAAATATAATATATTTTCAGTGTTTGGGATAAGATAAGAATCCAAACAAATCTGAGGGTTTAGACCTACTTTATAGTCACTGCAGATTCTAAGATCACCATTTAGCTTTCTCATGTGATATCCATTTACTTCCACCAGGGCAAACATGTTCCAAAATACCTTGTTCAACCATTTTATGTACAAGGGGGTAATAAGTGAATTGGAACCCTGTGGGTTACAATTTTCTTTCAATTTAATACTTGCTTTATAATCTTTTAACATTCATTTTTCAGGATTATCTGAATTCATGTAATGGATTAGACATGTGCTATTAACCTTAAGCATATCTCTTCCTATTAAGCCATGGCTTTTATTACAGTCCACAACTACAATAGTAACAATTTTGATCCTGATGTTCATTTCAAATGTTCCTTCAAAGGATCCTAATATCTAAATTGCCTTAAATATTAAATGACTTTTATATAGTTTTGTTTACCCATTTGTTACCAAAAGTTCTTCAGAATTAGCTGATATCAATTTTCATTTTTAAATTTACCTTATTCGATTTCCATTACGGTATTTTCTTCCTTATTTTTCTGTATTGAGAAAACATCAGTTTCACTCTTTAAAGTGTATTCCATTTTTTCAACACTCTTTATATTTTTCATTTACACACCATTTAAAAATGTTTTTTCTTTTTACATATCTGTCACCATACCAGACATTTTCCACCATTTACTTCATGTTGATAGTTACAATATTTGCATTTTACTGTTTTCTAATTTATGTACATGTCCATAATTTCCAGTTGTTTTTTTTTTTTTCTTATTGAATTTTTCAATCAACTCTTCCTGTTGTATAAATTTGATATATGCCTTTGGTTTAATTGCAACCGTTCTAACATTTTAAATCTGTGCAAAGTACTGCACATAGCTTCTAAGTTGAATTAATTCCTCTTCAATAGACATTTCTTCTTGTCCTAAACACTGAAATTCACAGTTTCTGCTGGTGTCTCATAGACAATGCAGAAATTTCATAATGGGTTCCTCACATTCTTGTTCTAATAACAAAAACTTGATTTGTTCGGGAATGGTCACTTTTTCTTTGGTCAAATGTCAATTCTTTCACTTCTGTTGAATAAGTCATCAACAAAATCTTCCTAGCAGCTTCACAACCGGCTGTTAAATAAACCTTGGATTTTGTTTTCACTTCCATTTTGTTGTTCCATTGTTCCCTTGTTTAAACACGGGTCACAAAGCACTCTATTCAAGTTTCAACAAAATTTGGGTCTTCAAAATGCAACAAAGATCCTATCAGCAATGTCATATTGTTATGATATTTCAAATAGGGATTGCAGTTGTATGTAGTCAGTATTGGTTCAAGTACTATTGTCACTGACTCATGTAGCAAGCTTATACATGACATCTACTCCTACACATATGCTAATTAGTGGTAGCACTAACCAACCACTACTACAAATAACAATAATAAATTTCAACAATAGGACTATAAGCATCTTGCAGTTATACAAGGCTGAATGTTATAAGTCATAATGGAGCATGAAAAAAGTAAAAAAAGCTTTATTCTGTTTCAAAAGAAGCCCATAAATATGCAAAAGAATTCAGATTAAATCTTTAAAGTAACGCTGAAGTAGACAACTACCACAAAATCAACAAGAAAACTGAAACAAGAAGCAAAAAAGCTTGACCAAAAATAAATAGAAGAAAGTTAAACACAATAGACTCTATATAGAAGCAAAAATGCTGAAATCAATTTGCAACCCAACAGTGGCTAAAAAGTTGAAGATTTAAGGGTGAGACTGAAGGGTTTATTCTTGCTGCACAGGTCCAGAACCTGCTTACATATGCAACTACCAAGCTAATATCTTGCATAATAGTTCAAACACAAAATTTAGGTTCTGCAACATATATTAAAACTATTAATCACTTTATCTCAGGATGCTCCATACTCACACCCAATGAGTAAAAACTCATCCTGTCAGGATAGGTCAATATCTGCATTGGAAGATTTGTCATCACTATGGGATTAAAAACAGCTGCAAACTGGTATGAACAGCATCCTGAATCTGTGGTTTCAGGAGCAGATATTACCATCCTCTGGGGTTTTTCTATCAATAGAGATCGAACAATACCAGCAAATCACCTAAACATTTATTATCAAAGACAAAAAAGAAAAAGTTATCACACTGATCAACATGAGTGTACTAAGTGACAAAAAACATCTCTGCAAAAGTTTTTGAAAAACCAAGCAAATACAAAAGTCTGGAAATGGAAATAGAAAAAAAAATGTGGCACTTAAGAACTAAAAGCTGTTCCTGATTGTGGTTGGAGCTTTGGAAAGAAAGGAACTCAAGAATAAATCAACAAAACCTCTGATGCACCATCTGTCCAGGAAATAAAAAAAAAAATATTTCTAACAAGTATAATCCATATCCTGCAAATCACTTTGTCCATTTAAAGTTTTTTTTTTGTTAATAGCTATCTTTTGTTTAATCAAATAGAAACAAAAAAAATTACATCCTTCACTTACTCTTGGTCATTGGTTATAACTTAGTATGCGATTATAAAACAAATGCAAGTCAAAAAGAAATTTTTTTTATATAATAATAATAATAATAAACAAGAAAATTGATGCATGTTACTGTACTATAATTTAAAAACTGCTTAAATGTAAATTACATTATTTGAATGTTTCTCAAAATTCATGCATCCAAGCACTGAATGAATAAATTATTTCATTTTCATTGAGTTTCTTTTTTATTTTTATTTCCAAATGTAACAATTATTTTGGGATAAAATTCATCCATTTTCTGAAGGTTTATTAAAAGAAAGAAAGGTGAAGTTCAACTAACCTGTATGTAAACTTGAAAGAATTCAACTCATCCATGATTTCAAACACTTTAGCAAGTGGAGCACGAAATGCATCCATTGCAATCATTTGATCAGGATTCCATGGAGATACAGTTCCCTTAAAAACTATTTGCTGAACAAAGCCAATTGGAATGCCAGAATACTAAAAATAAAAATTTTAATTTATGTAACACAAGCAACAGTCAAAATGGTTAATAAAAGGTCAACAAACTACAAAGAAAGAGAAACTAATTTACAAAGAAATAGCATAACTAATTCTCATTTCAAATTTTTCAGTCGATATTGTAAAGAAATAGAAGAAAAGAACCTTTACAAGGTGCAATTATGGCTTTGATAAAATCTCTTTAGTTATTTTAATTTTTGTTTGGTTCAATAAGTCCCAAGAAACCATCAGTTAATAACTTCAGATGTTTGATATGTAGAAATATTTTTGCATCATTTTCATTCTGTCCCTTAATTAAAAAAAAAAAAAAATGAAGAAGAAACAATTTCCAAAAGTCTCATGAACATATTCATATAAAAATAATTTTAAAAGCATTTTTAAAAATAATAACCATTTGAAGAGATGAAAAAGGCGATACATTACCATTTGGTTGCTTTTAAAGAACTTTACTCATAACTTTTGTTGGATTCTCACAATGCAAACAAAAAATAAAAGTAGAAAAATTACAACACCATTTCTTCCCCATTCCATGATACCACATATGTAACTTTGAACTTCTTGGTTTCTTAGTGCATGCCTGAATGTTTACAATGTCGTCTACTTTGCAAAACCTATTTACTTCTTGCTCTGAAGTCACAACAACAAAGTCATTGCCAATAAAGTTTGTGTTACACTTTTCCTTTAAATTTTACCTTAAATTCTTGTAATGCTCCAGCTTTGCATTCCCAAAACCTTTAAGCTGTATGACACACCATATCCTCCATTTTGGTCTGGATTTTGTCAACACTTCCCAAGATTTTGTATCAATGCCACATCATTGTTTCAAGTTGTCCTTCAACTTCTTCAATCTGTTGTTAACTGGGGCAAAAATGGCTTGTTAATCTTAACACCTCCAAAATGAAACTTCTCTCTTTTAATCATCTTAGAGAACTTTTTTTGAATTCCAGCAGCATGACTGATGCTTGTAGAATTACCCCTCTTACTTCCCTAAAAAACACTGCTAGGGGACACTCCCTAAGCCTAAAAATAGACAGTGACATTGTGTCCTCTCTCGCTATCATTCTCAGTAACCCCTTGTGTCATAGTTGTTTTATAAACATCACTTAGGGTGAACTGATTAAGGAAAAAAATCTTATAGCATAGAAAGGTATGGCCTACAGAATGCAATGAATTTGGAATCTGACCAAAAAAAGAAGACAAGGATCTGTTTCAGAAACCTACTCTTCTTTCCCTAATTATGTGACTAGACTACCTGAGATCTATTTTAATTAGAAAGGTTTCAGTTCCTGTGATAACATATTTTGACAGAATCTCACAATTTTTTTTTACTTTTTTTTCCCCATTTCAAGCCACAGATTTGGCATAAACAACAAATGTTGAAAGAATTGTTGGATGTATGGTATAAAGTCCAGGATTGTCCCATACAGAAGCATTGTCAAGACAACTTATATACATCAATTTTAACCTTTAATGGCACATCACACATTTTCCAAAATCTACTGGCCTTTCCTGTTCTTGATGCAATTTCCTTGTCCATTTTTTCATCAGAAGTGATAACTGACTCTAAATAAGTGAATGAGGTTATAATTTTTAATACCTTACTTTGGAATTTGTAACAGGAGGACTATCACATTTTGGTTAATGATGTAGTTCCATTTTAAACAGTAGTACTCTAGGAACTTGAAATATATTTTAATATCAACCATATCTTTCAGAACAAAATTTCATGAAAGAATGGGAGTAGAGATGACTGTCATATATTTCTGTGTATATAAAAGAAAAATAGACTAAACTTTCAAACAGAACAAAACAACTATAAGCTTCCTGTATCAAACAAGGCTCTAATACTTTTAAAATGAACAAACAGATCATGTAAATATGCCCTATTCTCACTGAGTGGCCTAGCATCACAAGTATATACAAAATTTGATCTCAACAATATCTTTATGAAATTGAGTTTTCAAAATTTGACTGACAAAGCATTCTTATAATGTTATTTGATTAATTTGTTAATAAGTTCCAAGAGTCAATCAAAACTTTGCTTATTAGATCAGTCATGGTGTAATGATTAGTAAGCTGTTCTTATAAGCTATTGTATGACAGTTATATCCTCAATTTGTCTTTCACAATTGCTACTTTATACCTCAATTGGCTGTAATATCTATAACAATAACCAATAATATGTTTTATAAATAAAATACTTACCCATCTTGGTGGTGCTTTTTGATCTGTACTAGTTTTTTCAAAACCTTTTCCAAGAGAGATCATTTGCCTCTGTTCCAGGAAAGTCTGAACTGGAGTGGCATATTCCAGTGGAGCATTTCCAGGAAGAGGCACTTTGGTCAAAGGATAGCTGAAAAAGCAAAACAATCTTTTATTCATTTTTGCTTTCTATTTAACAAAAATCAACACACAAGCACACACATTTTCAATAAGGAGACAGTTTTAAAAACATTTCTTTTTACTATATTAAACATTAGTGAAAACATAGTGAAAGTTTATATTTTGACAGAAACAAAAATAAGATTATCACAGTATATATTTTTGCAGCATGTTAAAAATGTCATTTAAATTAAAATGAAAATCATATTTAAAAAAAATTAAAATTCTTCATTTATACAACAATGATTAATATTTAAAATTTCATAAAAGCCTTTTTAAAAAAAAATTGATAATGTTCTTAGCACTTTTCAAACATTAAAAACAAAAACATATATATATCAAATAACTATACAGTAATCCCCTACTGATTTGCAGGGTATATGTTCCAAGTCCCCCACCTTCACCAAATACAATGTTTAACAAATGTACCCACAAAAGAACAGTGTGTAAAAAGGAAAGTTTTTCTCTTAAAACTATTATTACTATATACTCTCTTGGTAACTTTTGTTTTTAAAAGCTATTTTTATAATTTTAATAAAACCCAAACATTTGAAACTGGATTTATACATTCTCTTTTCTCTTGAAAATTGACAACAATTGTATTAACTGCAAGGTGATAAGATTGCCTTAATTAAATACTATCCTTGTCAATAAATGTCTAACATTTTTGTTATCACTTAAGAGAAAAAAGCATAAATCCAGATACTCACAACTTATTTTAGTGAATTTATGTGGCAAGAGCAAATGAAAGAATTATGTGGAAAATAATAATTAGTTACTCATAGTTATGTGTTTATTTAAATTTTAGAAATTTATAAATCAAAAAATATTTTTCATAGTTATTTCTTTAGATGGTAAATAATAAATTTTAAATTGTAATTGGTTCATATATTTTTATAAACTTATAAAATTATTCTTGTAAATGAACAATCTAATAAAATATGGTTTAATTCTTTTCTTGTCAATTCTTAAGAAAAAAAAAAAGAAAATGCTTAAATCTAGTTTCATATGTTTGGGTTTTATTGGAATTCTAAAAATAACTTTTTAAAAACAATAAAATTTGCTGAGAAAGCATAAATTAATAACAGTTCCTAGAGAAAAAAAATGTCCTTTTGACAACATTTTTTTGTAGGTACATATGTTAAACTTTGCCTATCTATATTTGAATAAGGTATATTTAGGCAGCAAGTATTCATCCAAACAAATTCAATTAAAAAGAACTGACAAGGTCTATCAGTTTAATTTTTTTTTTATTGTATTTTTCAAATTTGTAGATTTTATTGTATTTTTCCAATTTGTAGATTTTATTGTATTTTTCCAATTTGTAGATTTTATTGTATTTTTCCAATTTGTAGATAAACTGTTCAAAGTTCAGACAGTATATTTAGAACTTAAAGCCACATACTCAACACATTATTCAAAAACTGAAGAAAAATATTACAAAATTAAACAGACAGAACATGTTGGTTTTGTTTAATAAAACTTGTTTAACTGTATATATATTATGTACTTTTAAATATACAACTTTTTTCAACAGTGCTTAATATAAAAAATCAGCTATAAACTGATGCTTAAAATTACCTTCAAAAACGTTCAAAATTTCAGTCTTCACAAGTTCTGTCATTACGCATTTGAGAATTTATTTATTTTGTGAAACTGACTGTAATGTTTTTTGTTTTTTTAGGCTTTTAAAGGTAATTTTTAAGCATCAGACTACATATGTATGTTTTTTTCCTACACATACATAACTGCAATAAAGTTTAATTAATAAAATTAAATAAAAACACTGAATAATAATAAAAAGGACATCTAAAACAATAAATTATAAAAGTTATGTGATAGAAGATTTGTTTTTAGCAAACAGCATACAATTTCTTTTTCTTTCCTTAGTCAAGATCTTTTACCTTTTCTTAAAGGAAACACTTTTTACAGCTTCATTTTGTCAGATCAAAATTGCTAGCATTGAGTACTCATTTTTTTTTTTGGGGGGTAATTATTATGTAAAACTTAACTGTTTATCTCGGGGCTAACCATGAATAACAGAAACTGCAGATATGTTATGGGGAGAGGTTGCTATACACTCCAAAATCATTGAACATTAAATAACATCACATTGCTGTTATAAACAAGTGTTTATCTATCTATCTCTCTCTCTCTCTATATATATATATATATATATATATAGTGAGAGAGAGGTTGATAGAGATAACAATGTCATATTGAATACCCCCCATCCACTTACCAGTTCTGTTTGTTTGCTATAGGTATCTGCATGAATTCTGCTGTTAATGGTGTTTCATTTCTAAAAGTCTAAAATAACTGGCAAAAGTCAATGGTACTATTTGGAATTTCTAAAAGAGGAGATTGTTTCTCCAAGTTTCATAGAATAATTTTTAATATATATAATGAAAAAGAAAGATGGAATTTTTCATAGTCTCCAATCAAAAGTTTAGCATAAATCACAAAAAATAAGTAAATGAATAAATCAGTAAGTATTTACTTACCATGCTATTATCACAATGCAGATAACTGAGCATATAATAGAGTAAGAATGGCTAGCACAAAATAATCCATAGGTGTAGTAAATTTGGGCAATACGATCTTGGATAGACATCTTCATCTACAAGATCCATTCCGTATGCAATGTTCCAACAAACAGAATGACAAACTAGTCACAAATCATAAAATTTCCATAATCTCTGGTCACATAATAGTCATGGCCATACAGACACAGACATATCTTTCTCTTCACATAGCTGAAAAGAGAAACAGTGTGAATACAAATCAGTCAGAGAGACAAAATTTGAGAAAAATCAATAATTAGAATTAGATAGAAAAATCTTTAACTCCAACTTAGCTGTACACTGCCAGACATTTATAAATTATTTTTTACTATCTCTGTCACATAATAACTTAAATTTGCATAAAAATTTCATCTATTAAATATAACTATTATCAGACAGTGGTTGTATTAGTTTGTCTTTTTTGTTGTTCAAATTTCTAAGTCTTTATTTGTAACAAGGGAATTAATGTTTTTTTACAAAATGAACAAAAATTTTATTTACAATAGTGATAAATGTATAGATATTGTACAAAAGAAAGAAAAAAAAAAACTCATAAAAAATGCAGAAAAAGTCAGAAACATCAGACAGAGCAAGAAAAAAACAGTGTCTATCAAAGTAAACTAAAGGAAGGAGAAAAATATAAAAATCACAGATTTTGGACATTTAATATTAAATAACTGCTTAAATTTTAGGAATTTTCATTATGAATATTTAAAAAAAAAAAAAGGGGCACAAATTCCTATAAATCTTTATTTACTAAGATTATTTAATATTTAAAATATAAGAATAATAATAATATTAAATATATTTAAAAACAATAACAAAAGTTTAATAATTATTTAAAAAGAAATTTTTTAAAAAATGATTCACAAACACTGGTACAATTATTTGTATCATAAATACAATATACTGTTAATATAAAAAAATGTTAGTATATTTTAATTAAAAACTTAACATTAAATTGATTTTATAAATATAATGACAAAGTGAATTTAAAAGCATTTTTAAAACCACTTTCTTAAATATGCTCTGATCAAAAGTTTGGTAGTAATAAAACAGAAAATAGCAGAATCAAATGTCAACCACCAAAATATAGCAAATAAAATAAAAATAGAATGATGAAAATGCAATTTAAGTATTCATTAAAACAATAAAAATACAATAAATTTAAGTCAGTAGTTGATTGCACATAATCCTGCCACTCCATTTACATTTACAGTATTATAGAGTTAGCCTGAGACCAACTATTGGTAATTTATAATGTTTGAGTAGCTTACTAGACATCTCAATTTCACATAAGACTTAGGAGATATATCTTTTAGCCTTTTTTATTAAAAACAAAGCCATTAAATACATTAATTAACACAAACAAAATTTAAAAAATATACTTAAAATTTTCAAGTTATTTGTGGACTAAATATTCTTATATAAAATTAAAAATGTGTTTTCCTTTTGCATTCATAGTAAACTAAGTAAAAATAAATAAACTTAGCTTTTTGCTATTTTACCAGGGTAAGCCATGCACTAACAAGTTTTAAATGGGATGGTATGAACAGAAACTCATTAATACAGTTTTCTAAAATTTTTAAACTTTAATTTTCTCTTGTGATTTGAATTTTGTCAAGTAGCAGTATAGATGAATTTTAATCTCTTGTATTGAAAAATAAAGCCAGATTTTTGAAAAAATTAATTGAAAAATTTTTAAATATTTTTTTTTTTAATAAATGATCTCAAAATGACCACTAGTGAATTTAACTATATTTATTCCTCTTAATGAACTAGTCAAAATAGTCTTTCTTTTCTCTGCTAGCAATTTAAGGTCACTCAGCCAACAGCAAGGAAACATTTGACACTTAATAAAGATACAGGATACTTAGTAATTACCCTAAAGGTCACTAAATACCAGATACTGATGCAGACAAGAGTAGCTTCAGGCGCATACACACACACACAAACTGACAACTACAATTTGTATTTTCTATTGAGTGGCTTACTACATAAAAAAAAAAATAATAAATGAATTTTTTTTAACTTAAAAAATAAAAATGGTGACTCTAATAAAATCCATTTCAAGCAAAGGTTTTACATTTTTGTCAATATTAAATATATAACTCTTGTCTGATATTTCAGTTGTAAGAATCACTCAACAAAAAGCTCTGGAATATAATATTTTATCTTAGTTACACTGCATATGAAAATCATAACACCAAATATCTACTCATTCACTTAAGAATAAAGCATACATAGATATACTATTTTTGTATTAAATTATAAATGTTTTTCATAACAAATCCTCTATAAAAAAAAAAAATAACATTCTATATTCAGTCAATTACAACATAAAAAAATATTCCCATTTTTTTAAAATTATTCTCCATCAAATAAAACAGAAATTGTAAAAGAAACTAATTTCTTTATTCTAGGTGAGTCAAAAAATAAAAAAAACCTCTTACTGAACACAAAGTATCAGTGTTTGTATTTCAAAATCAGAAATTACTATTCACACACAGTATGAAATCTTATATGCATAACAAAAAATGACAAATAAAAATCTATAACACATATTTCTACTGTAAAATTTACAAGTTCATTCACAAGGTTCTAAACAGAAATAAAAACCCTATAAGAAAAAAAAAAATATATAAATAAAAATATGAAAACCTTACAAAAGAAAAAAAGTCTCCACAATACTTTAACCAAGCATTTTCTATAGTAGCCTAATAGTAAATTAAAGTAAATATACCATAAATTTAAATGTAATGTCAATCATGTAATGTCTTCTTGATTACTCTTCTATTGTTCTCACTCCTCAATGTTTCTCTTTTTTCTTATTCTTTCCTACTGTCTTAGTGGCTTCACTGCCTTGCATGGGGTGATATGATTTTAAAAAATCTATCATATAACTGCAATGAGGACTAACCCCAAAATAATTGCAATTACTTTCTAAAAAGGGTTTCAGTCTGTAAGTGAAATTACAAAGCAGGTGATAAAATAATATTATAAGATTATTATCTTGCTAATATATCATATTAATAATTCTTTTTTTGTGTGTGAGACAACAGACTGGGAAGAGTTCAAAAGGTCAGCTATCTTGAGCTTAAAGAAATCAGGATTAATAGTGACCAGCTTGCACATTATAAACTAGAACAACAATGGTTTGACTACCATACATAATCCAGCTACTACTCATCAAGTTTGATTTTTTTATATATATATATATATATATATATATATATATATATATATATATACACACACACTGAAGGCCTTAGGCAAACATTGAGAACAACACAATGAATTTGTGTTGTATACAGATTAGATGGAGAAAGCCACTAGAGATCAAAAACTCATGAGTAAATTGCTAGGATTAATACACAAGCTAATCCTTTATCTCAGTTGCAAAGAAGATGCAAAACTCATGTCCAGTAAGGTTTGAGGGGCTTAAAGTAGAAAATAAAGATTTCTCTCAGTTAAACAAAAAATAAAATATAAACTGTTAACCTGTTCAAAAAATAAATTCACAGCATAAGATAAACAAAAATAATTTTAATAATTTAATTTTTTCAGTCAATTCACTTTCCACAAAAATTATGATGTTTGGTCATATTTTGGGAAGACTTCTTGGTTAGGTTAAGAACTTTTCAGCACTCTTTGCATGTGGGTGTGTTTATTGATATTCATCTTATATTCAACAACAAACACTCAATAAAATTCTGAGTCAAGAGCTGACAACTGTCTTCATCAAATGACCTTGAAGGCCTGCATTAAAAATCCCATATAATGTCATCCAACAAAAGGCTGTTGTCATCTTTTGTTTAATTAACAATAAGCAGCTGCTTCAACATCACACATCCAAATTCCCACAGGCATAATAGACATTATTAACACTTCATATATCCAGAAACCAATAATATAAAAAAAACAAAAACAATGAGAAAGAAATCAATCAATTAAAATTAGAAAAAAAAATATGCTATAGTTCACTCCAACATTTGGTTAATTGGTATAGCAGAAAAATATAATACAGTGTCTGTAAGTTCCAGGTTAGTGATGTTCAATCCAACACAATTTCAAATGATAGCAAAATTGTTTTCCACTGTAAACCTTTTGAACATGTGCTGAAATGTTCTTTGCCCTTAAAAAGAAAAAATTCTGATGTTATGTCAGATTTCAGGAAATAGGTTAGTCCAGGAAGGGGTTTTTTTTTGTTTTTTTTTTTACACTCTTGTACCAGTAAAATCTACAATAAGTAACTAATATGAATGCACTTTATATATATATATATGCTTAAGTGCTTTATATATAATGGGTAACAAGCTAATGTTAATTAGTGGTAAGTTCAATCCTCATTGGGTACACTATGCATCTCATCAAGTTCAGTAAATAATTATATACATAACGCTTACTCATGTAAAAAGTTCTTTTTTCTCATATTTTAATATTTCACAAGGAAAAAGTAAAGTTCTTCATGGATCATTTCCTCCCTTTAATATATACTTTTCTAATAATGTTTTTAATTAACTGTTGGGAATAAGCTATTTTCTAATATCAACTCTTTCTAACTCTTTATGTAAAAATCAAACTTAAAAGTCTGAAATGTTAAGTTTTCATATTTTTTTTTTAAACTTAACAGTTTTTAAATATAAAATTTTTATCTACTTCAGTCTAATTTTTTTGTGTTCTGATAAATTAAATTCATAAAAGGTAATTAAAAGGTAAAATCTTAAATGCAATTTGAAAATATTTCTCTATATTTTTTTCAAACAAAAAATAAAAATAAGATATAAACAGAAATCTTTTTAATATATAAAAGTCACAAAAGCAAATCACTCCAATCAAATATGGAGATAAATAAAAATAAAAACTGTAAAAATTTATACTGAAAATGAAATAAAATCTTAAAGATTCTGTTTTATAAGAATCTGATTGTGATTGTAATGATTTGGCCACATCACACAACATAACAGCCTCTGCAAGACCATCATGCAAGGTACTGTTGAAGATAGATGCAAGCAGGGATGGCATTGCAAGAGCAGACAACATCAAAGAGTAGATGAACATGACAATTCCAGAATTCTTGAGAGTTACTGCCAACAGATCATCCTGGAGGAGGATGTTTCTTCTGCCCTTAGGTCATGAGGGGACTGGCGATTGAGCAGTTGAGGGACTGATGATGATGATTCAAATTTTTTCAGTGAGATTCTTGCTTTTGTGTGTAATGAAACAAAAAATAATTAAAAGCTTACTAAAGTACAGCTGATTAGCAAAGCATCTATTTAGTGAGTAAAAAATGGTTTTGAAACTGAATTCAAGTTTGGAACAATTAACAAAAACATTTTTTTTTCCAAGCAAAAGAAAATTATTTCCATCACCTTATTAGTGGAGAAGTGCTTAATTACAAACAAAATGACTTCTGTAAACAGCATGATTATCTTAAGATAAAAACTGACACCAAAAAAAGAAAAAGTTAAAAATTGAAACTCAGTTGATTCCAAAATTTAACATAAAATGAAAAATACATAAATCTAATCAAAGGTCAAAATAATTTTAAATTAACTATTGACTTAACAGCTGAAATAAAATGAGAGAAAATTTTGTCAGACAAATCCATTCTTGAATGATGCAAGTATGTCCTCAAATAAATTGCTGCTAGAATTTTTTTTTTTTAAATGTTTTCACTATATTTTATCTTCAAAATGCAAGTATATTATTTAACCAATAAAATGCTTTAATAATTACTTTCTTATATATATATATATATATATATATATATATATATATATATATATATATATATATATATTTTATTTTGATTTTACATCTCTAACTGTAGGATTTCTGATACTCCCCTTGATATGTAGAAGTGTGTGTGCATGTGTGATTCCAATTCAATAAAGACATCTTTTTTTTTAAACAAATATGGAGACAGAAAAGAATAAAAATTTTGAACTAACAGAATTTTTATTTTCTTGAGAAAATGTCTTTTTATGATTTGAGCTAAGAAGTAAGCCTTATGCAGGTGTGCATTTCAAATGCTCTGAATAAAAAGAGCAAATTATAATAAAAAATTCTGATCCTCCATTCAGTTATGTGCTATGTGCTACACTTAGGCAATCATGTATCTTTTGATACATGACTGACAAAGCAGATTTTTCCCCCACAGTAGGTTGCCATTTCTTTTTGCAGGAGACCAATTGCCATCTAAGGCTATAGAACCTGGTCTGTCCTGCTATTTACCCATAAATGGGGGAGAGAAGGGGGTTCATACTTTTCCCAAGGGTATTAGCATGTAAATGAATGTAATGGATTCAACTGGAATTTGAACTCAGCTCTCCGATTCCTCAATCTGAGCCACTAGCCATTATTCCACATTCATTTACTTTGATGGAATGTCTCTTTTGTAAGTTGGGATAAAATGCTGATCATTTGGCCTAAATAATTTTTTTTTAAAAAAAGAAAGGCAATTCCATCATGCTCTCCTAACAAAAATTCCAACAAAATCTTCAGAAACTCTGCAAGAATCTTTAATTTTACTAGAATAGTACCCATCATGAGATATATGATAAAATATGGTTTTCAGGTAGGCTATATTTATGGGTAAAAGTGCTCAATATCAGAATCATTGGGAGTCAGTTCTACAAAGTAGCAGTTCTTGGAAAAAAGCTGTCCAAATGGAGCTTTCTTCTCACCAATGGAATATGAAGGGAATGAAAATGTCAACCCTATTCATGGACAAAAGTCTCTTCCTTGCTATTCAACATTATTAAACAAAGAAAGAGCCTCTTGGGATGGTTAATGGACAGATTTAAAAAAAAATATACCTATATTCAGACATATATATTTCTCTAGGCCAGTTGACATTAATTTCAATGTTTAAAAAAATTGATGATGCCAACTCAAATATGTCTAGCCATTAAAATATAACTTTTATAGTAATAAGACACATATATATAAATAATTGACAGAGTTATCAATTGCTGATCTGTTCATTTCAACAGAAAATGAATAGTATGAAAGCTAAAAAGAAAAAAAAAGGAAATAAATAAGTCAAGTCAAAAGAAAAGAAGAAGGGATGGTGACAAGTTTGATAACTTGCATTTCATTACTCCTTTATTCTTTGGATATTTTTCAAGTAGGTGAAGCTTTATTTAATATTTTTGGAGTGTGATGCACAGCTTATATAGAAAGATAGGCAGATATGATGACATTATAGATAAGCAGAATACATGACAGGCTTTTAATTTCATCCACTTTCCTTGGTGGATTTTAAACATTCTCTTAAATTAACTTTGATTACAGTTGGCCATTAAAAGTGCTGACAGTCCTTAAGGTGTCCATTTCAATCCTTCCTTTCACTTTACACAACTCTTCAATTAAAAGCTCTCAGTATCAAGATATCTCATATACTAGCACTAGTAATATGCATTATAAACCCCAGAATATAACTTTATAACCACAGATTGTAGTACTTCTATAACCGAGAGTTTATCATGATTTTTCTGTTACACAAATTAAACAAAAAATTCAGTCATATATTTTATTTCTTTATATCAGTCATTTTCTAAGTCCATGAGAGAACTCAAATCTTCCCCAATACCCATTAGACATGGAGAGTAATAGGCCTCATCTTGCTATGCTAACCTAGACTGGCTGCCCTGCTATTTTATTCATAGCTATGGGGAAAAGGGGATTCATGCCTTTTCCAAGGGCATCAGTACAAAATGAACACAAGAGTCACAGGCAGAATTTGAACTTTGCCTGCCAATTCCATTTTCTAGGCTCTTAAGCCACCCACACATTTACTTTGCTGTATGGAGCTTATATCTTCTATGTGCCACATCCCTTCAGGACATCATGGCTTTTCACAGTTTCCCTTGTTGCCCTTAGCAGTTTTTCTCTCTTTGCTAAAAAACACCCCCACCCATTCTGCCATTCATTCACACAAGCTTGTCAGGTCAGCTCACTGTCTTCCCATATTTTTATTGCCCCCAATATGCCCCATGAGGGTTAAGTTTTCCAGGCCCACCTTCCTCATGCATCCAAGAAATTTCAGCTGTTTTGTCTTGATTCTGAGTATGTGTTCTTTTGATAGTTTCCTTGCTGCTTACTCACTCCATCCATAGAATTTTCAGCACCCTTTTGTAGTAACCACATTTCTGCTGCTTCTAGTTTTTTTCTCATCTGTGAGGAAATTGTCCAACA
The DNA here is from genome assembly GCA_903632075.3 of Acanthosepion pharaonis. NCBI lineage: Eukaryota > Metazoa > Mollusca > Cephalopoda > Sepiida > Sepiidae > Acanthosepion > Acanthosepion pharaonis. Next base: position 3,294,398 of record CAHIKZ030004648.1, read on the forward strand.
TTCACTGCCATAGACGAGAATGGATATTGCATAACAATCCAACACTTTCTTTATTTCTAATGAAATTTTTCCGTTTCTCAATACTTTAGTTAGATTTTGGAATGTTTCTTTCACTAGTAAAATACATGTTAAGATCTTGGAGTCAAATTTTCCATCCTCTGTTAAAACACTTCCCAGATATTTAAACTTCTGCAGCAGCTTGATGTTGACATCTGCAATTTATAACTTGCAGCTTTGGCTTTTTTGAATTAAAGATGTTAAAACAAGATTACCTTTGCAAAATTTAAAAAAAAACAAAATAAACAAAAACCAACACTGATTAATCTTGTGTCTTAAAATTTTGAAGAGTTAACTCATTCTCCAAGTTGTAAAAATATAACAAGATGACAGGAAGCCTCTATTGCACAACTTAGAATAACACATTAATACTTTTTTTCATACATATTTAAGGATTTGAATGTTTAGTTTATTTTTTTTTTTTTATAAAGGAAATACTTTTATAATGTAAAATATTTGAGTATTTTAATAATTTTTAATAATCTCAAAAATAATAAAAAAATAAAATTGTCAAAATTTAAATTAGGCATATTGGCAATATAAAATAAGTAAAAAAGAATTTAAAATATTTTTTTAAAATATATATCTAGAATTTGATGAGTTCTTCGGTTTGTGTGCCTATCAACAAGTAGTTTTTATAGAGTCGGATAGCAAACTCTCCTTGCTCTTTTTTGCTATCTTCACTTATAGCAGAAAGGAAGCACTGTTTACAATTAGTTTTCATTCTCTTAGATTAGTTGACAACCAAGGCTACAAAGCCTAGTCTTCACTGTTATTTGACCCATAGCTGGAAGGAATGATGCACTCATACTTTTCCAAAGGGTATCAGTACAACATAAACATTGTCTCACCTGAAATTCTAATTTGCCAATTACATCCTCTGTACTGTTAACAAGTGAGCTAGGTAACCAATACCTCCCAAAATATTGTATACTTGAATTAAAAACCTAACAATTTTTTTTAATGAAATTCTGTACATTATGAAAGATATTTATATAGTTTTGATCAACATTTTAAAAAATTCATTAACAATTATTTTGATTTATCATATTCAAAGATACCTCAGCATGGAGTAAAGGTTAACAAGGCTAGTCTGGTTGACTGCTGAATAATCCATACTATATGCCCGGCACAAGATTCTTTTTTTTTCTTTTTTTAATGGCATATCAACTACTTATATGTCATTTAATACTGAAATTTAATTTTCATGGGAGCTTTGAAGTAATAAAAATATGATACATTATTTTGCTTTCACACTGGAATACATGGTAGATGATACTCAGCTTCTGTGTATATAGAGTGTGTGTGTGCAGATATAATTACTAAAACTGACATGTGACTTTGATGTTGTAATTGAAGTTATATTTTGGAATACAGTTTGATTTAACAAATTGTAGGATATTTTATGGATTAATGTCAAGAAAGAATTTTTTCATGTTGATTGTTTGATTTTGTTTAGTGGCATATCAATGTCTATGAGTTATTTAATATCAAAATCTAAATATTTTGAATGCAATTGCATGCAGTCAACTATGGATAAAATATATTGTTGGTCATTTTGCTATAAAATGTATTGTTGGTAATTATATAAAAAATGTATTGCTGGTCATTTTACTATAAAAATGTATTTTTCTACTTTCATAGGATTCCATTTTTGTTTAGGAGTTCACTATTTGCCCATAGCTGGGACCCTAACAGGTGCTACCACACCATATCAGGATGAACATGGAAACAGACAATTAAGTGGTGGTTCCCTGCTCTTAAAACCTCCAATCTCCCAATCAAAAGGCCTTGCTGCTGCAGGATGTACAAAAAGAGTTGGCATGTCAACCAATTAACCAATAATATCATATTCATGGTTTTAATATTTTTCTTAATGATCTTATGCAGAGTCTATTTTTTTAAAAAAAAAAAAAAAAAGGTATAAGATTATTAAAAACAACTATATTAAAATTACACAACTAAACATCACCGAAATGTTCTACAGATAAAAGAAACCTTTTTAAATAAAAATAGAATTACAAAGAATAATATTGTTGTTGTTATGGACTTGTGAATATTTTTATAAGTTTATTTACAGGAATATTTATTTTGCATATTTCTGTTATATATCTTCTTCTATGTGCTGCCTCCCTTCAGAACATAGGCAATTATGGCTCTCCACAACATCCTATGTCGTATGACTCTTAACTTTGTTATATCATAAATATTATTTAAAAAAAAAAAAAACACTTTTTTAATTTGTTTTTCCTCCATCTTTCAATAAGGATTCTTTTTACTTAGAAGAAGAGTAACTGTTATTTCTAATGGAGAGGTACTTGAACTTGACAGACAATATCCTGGAGAGAATATACCAGGATTTTTTTTTTAATTTTTATTTAAAAAGATATCGGGACAATTCAAGGAAAAAAATCTTAATACAAACAGATTTTGAAATATATCCCATAAAATTATTGAAGAGGCCTTACAAGAATTTGCTACTTAAAACATTGTTTTTAAATAGTTTTAAAAGGTTTTTCATTTGAATTTTTATAAACTTTCCTAAAGCCTTTTTTTTTTAATTGAAATGAATAGGGGAGGCCACTTACTTTCTCTCAGGAATGTACAGTCGTTATTCAAAAATTTAATTAATTTTATTCATTAAAATATTAATTTTTACATATATTATAAACTTAATAAAATCCACGACTACATTATAAATCTTTTTGGATACTTTAAATTTTATTAAAAAATTCACTAAAAGTATTTATATTTTTCCATTTACAAAAAGTCAAAAACTTTCCATGTTTTACTAATTTAAAATTAAAATATACTTGCAAACTTTTTGAAATAATTACTTTTCCTTTCCTAAAAAAGTTTTGTCTTTGTAACTTTAATTAATGACTATTTTTCTTTCTTTTTCGCTATTTTTTTTTTATATTTTAATTTTAAAGGAATAAATTATTTGTTGTTAGGCGCGCTCAAAAAAAAAAAAAAAATCTATCAGTTTTCAATTGCTTACGATTATTATTCATTAAAAATCTGTCTGAACGATAATAAATTTTTTTACTTGTTTCCGAAATTATAGGATTTTTTTTCTTCTTTCAAAGAAAAAAAAGATAAACACAGGATTTCCTGATTTTTAAAGATTTGGCTATTATAAAATAAAATAAAAACAATTTCCCAATAAAAGTGTTTTTTTTTTTTAATTAATCGTCGAATTAATAATCGAACTGATGTCTTAAGTAAAAATAAAAAAATAAAATGAAGAATCAGTTATCTACGTATTTTAAGTTTAATTATTTCAGAAAGATACAAAATAATGTGAAATTTTTTAACGAAATAAATATTTTTTTCTAAATTATTATCATTTTTATTAATAATATCATTTTTCCTTTCTTTCGTGATCGACTTAAAAATAAATGAGATTTTCCTGAAAGTTTATTATTTTAATAGAAAAAAAAACGCAAAATAAAAAATAAATTATTTTTAAATAATAAAATGTTTTTCTTTTACAGATTTAATATTTTTCAGGAAATTAATTAATTAATATTACACATTTATTTATTTAAAATTAATTTTCAATTTCCATTTTTTTTATATGCTTTTTTGTTTAAAATCATGATTCTCTTCTTATTTTAAAAAGTAAATTTCATTATCACACATGTTTAGTTTTTTTAGTTTATGTGCAATTAATAATTAAAAAAAATATTTCATTTTCAGAACAAATAATAACTCTACCAATTATTTCTTTCTTTTTCATACAGACACTGATATATCGGCAATTTTATGATCTTGTGTAAAAAAAAATTATAAATGACTACATGTTTTGTTTCTTTCTTTTTCGTAGTATGGCATAAAAAAAAAACAATTATGGTGAGTGGCGTGACGAACGAATAAAAATATATATATGTACAATAATATCTATTAATTAGCAAATCGAGTAAATAAAAACAAAAAGAAACATGACAACATAGAAACATGAAATAAGTTTTAAAAATAATTAATCCTACCTGGGAGATTTGTTCGTGCGCAAAGGCTATCGGTGATCGACAACATGCAAGAGTCGAGCAACAAGAAACGGAGATGTTGCGTACAACGAATTTATGATGAAACACACAACACAGTAAAAAAGAAAAATCCCATTCGGAGTAATGCGATTAGTTTACACTTACATCCAAGGGACAGAACTCATGTCTGAAAATATCAGGCGATACGGAAGCAAAATTAGTTCAATCATGGGTGTTAGCCATACAGGGGACATCACTCACACATTCCTTAAAAAATATCTATTAGTGATAGTAAAGCTAAAAGGCGCCTTGCCATTGTATAATAGTCAGCAAGCAATTCCCACAGGTCAATATCACTAGGTGCCACATTTTTTTTTAATGTCAGGGCGTAGATGATCATGGTTTTTCACAGATTCGTTTTCTTATTATATGAATGTTTATGACTTGTTGGTAAAGATAGTGGAGTGGGTTGCCTTCTCCACAGTTATGAATTATTTTTTTATGCTAGGCAGTAAAGCTGCTAAGACACAAGGGGTTACAGGGTATGGAAGAATTAGGAGCAGAAACATTAAGGAGCAGGAAGAGGAAAGAGTAATCAGGAGGACAGTAGATTGCAACTGACATTGCATTTAAATTTTTGCAGATTAAAGTTGGCTGGAAAGCATGGAGCCTAAAAGAAAGTGCCACAACCAAGAATTGCAAGAAAAAGAAAATGTTAACATAGAATTTATGGTTACATTTAGCTATATATAAATTGATGATATCTTGACACCAGTCTAGTACTGCACTTAAGTTAAAAAAAATCTAGGCATCATAGTGAAAAGTTCATCTGAACAATTACAGAGAGGTAACCTTACAGCAGTGGGAAAGTGACTGAAGCTGAGCTACCATATCATGACCAATAATATTGCTGATTCTTCTTTGGATTTTATCAACGATCTTAAGGTAAATAGCAGTGGCTATTTATAAAATTTACAACGTTCTTTCTCTTAGACTGACTGCTACCCAAGATGAAAGACCCCAATTTGCCGTCTTTATTTAATTCATAGCTGGAGTAGGAGAAAAAATGGATTAATGCATTTCCCAAGGGCTTTAATGAAAAAGTATTCCATATTTTAAGATAAACTTATTAATTATATTTCAGCCAACCTATTCTATGGCCAGTAACATGCAGAAGTTTGGCAATGCTTGGGGCCAACTCCTTGATTGTATACCTCTATGACTCATGTCATAGGGCCTATTACTGTGAAACGTGAGAAATGAAGAAGTTTTAAATATGTAAAAACAGATGAAACATGAAATAGATACTTTATTCAAATCAAATATAAACTATATTTTTATTTCACTCTTTGATTAGATGACCTCCAAATAAGGATGCTCAGGGCTGTCACACCCACTGCCCTCCTTCTACATGTTACTGTTTATAGCCTCCTTTATATGCACTATCACAATGGGAAGAAAAAGCTACTATCTTTAGTAGGGCAAGACAAAAAAGGTTAGCAAACATAATGTTTAAATGTATGCAAGATTGCTTCTAAAATAATTTATTCTGTTTTTAGCAATGTGCACAACACAATATGATCTATAATTTTTAACAAAGAGATGTTCTCATTTCTTTGTCAAACAAAAACCCATGTCAAACAGCAAAAACCATACCATGTTAAAATGTACAGTAGTGTTGCAGGTGGTATATTAGGCCACAAAAAGATATTGAATCACAGAAGACAACAACAAAGAAAACAAAGGCTTAAGTAAAAAAAATATATTGCAAAGTTTATTTTTATTAAAGAAAATACATCAACAAAAAACAGTTACAGTGTACTAGACAAAAAGTATTGGTTTGGCTTAATTTGGTTTGTTTTACAGCATATCAACCTCAAGGGGTTATTTAATGCCGACAAATTTTTACTGCTGATATTTTGTTTTGTCAAAAATCTATTTCTGGTAATATTTTTTCTTCAAAAATGTATTGTTGATAATTTTTTCTTTCAAAAATGTATTACTAGTAATATTTATTTTTTTTAAAATATTGTTGGTAATATTTTTTTTTCAAAAATGTATTGCTGGTAATAGTTATTTTTTTCTTCAAAAATTTATTGCTGGTATTAAAACCTATTTTTACACTTTCATAGTGTTTTTACCCCAGTTTCAGGGTTAACTATTTGCCCATAGCTGAAACCCTAACAGGTGCTACCACCCTGTGTCAGTGCGGACCTGGGAACACCAGCAATTAAGAGTTGGATCCATGCTCCTCAAAACCTCCTGATCAGAGGCCTTGCTGCTGGATGTAGTTTATCATCTTACCCAGGACGTGGATGTAGTTTATCATCATACCCAGGATAGACAAAAAATATCTCAGCATGCTCATGTAGAGGGTGAAAAGAGTGTTGTCCTAAAAAGTCGTTGCAACAAAGTCATACTTCAAAATCACATCATTACCCACAAGTGAATGTCCTCACTGAAAAATGGTGAAAACCATAAAAATCATTCTACTGAAATGTGGGAACCCATTGTTTGAACTCTTACTCTACCATAGCATGCCAGGTCATGATGGATCATCACCCACAGAAATTCTGATGGGGTGAAAGCTAAGAAGCAAACTACCCACAACAAATAAACAAAAAAAGAGCATCAAGTGAAAGGTAATGGTTCAAGTAAGTGCCAGACAAAAATATTACTTCAACCAATGGGGACTTCTGAAAATATTAAATCCAGAGGAGGCAATTTGAATCTGAGACCCTGTGCATAACAGGTGGAATGAATCAGGTATAGTACAAGCAGGAGTATCACTCAGATCAGTCTCAAACAGGAGTCACCCTTCGACAGAACAGAAAGGACTTACTAAAAATATTAAACGTCATTCAAATGAAGACTCCTCATGCTTTCCACCACCACCAGACACGGAAGACATTGATTAAAAATCAAAATCAGCAAGTATGGTCTAAACCAGTATCAGCACACTTAGGTGGACAAACTCCAAAATATCACTAGAGCAACAAAGCTTAATATCAACAAAAACCAGAAACAGCCTGTCAAACTTGCAATATTCAAGTTGTAATCTTCAAGAGCTCCCGTCTTGACCATGCAGTCAGACATTAAGGAACATTACCATTTCATGCAAGTACAAACTCTAAAATCTCTTCTGAACTCTTAGCAACTTTACCAATCCACAATTCCTAACATGCTAAAGGAACTTTATTCTTCTAAACTACAGTCTAATAATTACTTTCACTTTATGAGCTCAAGTACAAATATTTCCAAATCTAAGAGACATAACTCTTTCACACCTTCAGCTTATATGCTTGTACACCAAACACTAATAAATTCAGTTGTTATGTTTTGAAATCATTACATTCTGTTTTGTATTTTATACTATGTGCTATTTATGTCAAATATAAATTGCATTGCGTCCACACATTGTCCTTAATCCCACCTTTCCTAGCCAAAGTTAAATGTATGTAGTACACACCCTTACATAATGGTGACAAAGTCATAAGTTAAAACTATTGAACAGGTTAGACTTATAAACCACTCAGTGAATAAGTGAACTGTCATTTTTCTCTACAAGAACTCTGTTTGTTTCCACGTATGTTACTACACATATATGTGTTGGAGTTAGCTCCTCCTTAATTCCCTAATTGTCACTAGGGGTCATTCTCCCTATACTATAAATACTGGGTGACTTCTCGCTTCATTCTCTTTTTCATTTCTTCATTTCAACAACTACAATGTAAGCTCTTTTAGAAGATCCATGTCTTCCCATTTGTGGAAGACGCCATGAACATTATACACACATACACATACGTACAAATATTCACCAAAGAACAAATGTTCACACACTCACAAATGTTATTGTCTATGTCCATTGTAAAATTGTGTTGTTTAATACATATATTTGTTTATATATATATCGGAGTCTCCTTTTATTTAATAAAATTCTTTGCAAGTCTCGATCAAGACCTTTTAGTGTGTTAAACCCCTTTGCTTTCCTTATTTGCCACTCAGAATTTTTTCAACAGTTGAATTTGTCAGGAAGAAGGTAAATTCTGACAGTACTGTCATATTCAGGATGAAAATGTAGCATGTGCACAGAAATTAGTAACCAGAGTTATATCCCTTGATATAACTAGTCTATGACATGGTGTGAAATAAAAAAAATGAGTTCACTGTGAGACACAGACACTGTACATGCTATAGGTGAACTAGGGATAAACAACTGTTAAACAAATCAATTTGTACATTATTTATTCTGAAAGTTCTCCACTGCCTTAACCAGGTATTGAACTTTGGGTCCTGTCACTGGATCTAACCAATGCCTTTATCCACTGTGCCATGTGTCCTTGATGACATCTGGGCATGAATTTTTGGGTATTATAAACCTAATGTCTTGGAACCATTGGAAAATTCATAAACTTAAGGAATCAGAACATATGCTAGGCCACAAAAATCTCCTGAATCGACCAAGCATAGAAAAAAACACAATAGGGGAACCATAATAACCAGTAATAAGGAGTGCCAGAGAAAAGCAATGATAACAGCAAAATTGCAATATGAGCACTGGTAAAAATGGTTAAGGCAGTGGAGAACTTTCAGAGGGAAATTAGCAGGAGATAACTGATAACTGACATCCATCAAACATGGCACATGGAACTAGAACAGTCTACCCTAGTGAGCGAAATAAAGGGTTCAGTTCGAAATTCCAACCACCTGAAGAAGACCTGAGCATACAACGGCCGAAACGTTGAGATAAATATGGCAACAAAGATGAGGACAATAGTCCGAATAATCTACATAATACCTCATCTCAAATATAGACAAATCAATTTGTCTTTCATACTGAAACACCCTTTTGAATACAAAATTAATAATTAATACTAAAGCTGGTAAAAGAAGGTTTATTATTCCACTGCACTTATGGTGGAAGTTTGTGAAACAGCAACAAATGAATGAAAAAGTACTCAAAATGCTTTAACCCAAATATATCCTGATTTAAAGTATGAAAATAAATTATTACTTCTTTACATTAAAAGAGAAATTTCACAGACACTGTACACACTTTTGAACATGTGAACTTGGGATAAACATTATGAATGATCAAGAGTGGTCTTCCCTGTTTCGTTACTCTCCTCTTTGAGAGAACTATTTCTTTTTACTGGGACTATAAAAGGACACTATACGCGAACCTTGTATTCTCAGTTGAATAAAGCTTTCTTAAAGCCTGCACCTGCGTATTTTTGTCATTACACAACTGTTAAGCAAATCTCCTTGCCTTTCTTACTGAAACACCATACATGGAAATATTACAAAATGTACTTTGAATACAAAATTAATAATTAATACTAAAGCTGGTAAAAGAGGGTTTATTATTCCACTGTCCTTCATAGTTAACACATTGTATGAAAATTTGAAGCAATAGCTTAAAACAGGTGGAGTCTTTTTCAAAATAATAAGTATATTTTTTATTATACATACTTGTTTCTTTTTCACATTTATTTCAAAATGCGTAACGGCGGCAAATCAGCATACATCTATTTATTTATTTATCATTACGTCATGTGACACATAGCCTCTTCACCTTTCAAATAGTTGTTTATTCTAATGTAGTGTAGTGAATTGTATAAATATATGCTGTGTTATACATACTTAAATTTATTTAATTATGTTGTTATAATGTTTACTATTTTTCTCATAAAAAGTTAGAATTGTGCAAGTGTTTGTTTATATAAGTAGCTTGATATAATAATGTGTATTGAAAACAAATACTGATTTTTCCATTAAAAATGCTGTAAAAACAGAAAACCAGCACTAGCTAAAGAAGCCCATGTCTAATTTTAATAAAATTTGACACTACACTTGGCAGGGGTTCAAGGTACAATATACTCCTAAATTGGTATTATTTAAGCTGTATCTTGGGAACACACATACATACTAGTTTTAGTATCATATAGATTAATTTTTTTTAATTATTTCCCATAGATATTTTCTCTCTTTCATTCCAATTCTTTTGCTCTGTTTTTTTGCCTGCTGATGAATCACAACATGACTTTTCTAGATTTATATAAAATTTTTCTTGCTGGTTCCTCTGTAGGGAGATTATCCCTAATTTAACAAAATAAAACTTTATTAAATATTATACACATGAATCTTATGATTTTTTATACAATTGTCATAACTCACAAGCAGTAGCATCTCATAGAAATAAGCAGACACCCATGCAGACTGTTTACACACAGTTCTAGCCTGTCTAGACATCCATTCAAATATAAAAGAGACTTGGTCAGCAGTCTTAATAGCAGTTTCAAACCAGCTGGTCAGAAGGTACATACACAGTTGCTCAATGAATCTGACACATGCTGCTCAATGAAAGAATTTTCAATTTATACAGTAAGTCAATGATAAACTCTATATGAAACAAATACAAACTTTCAATATTTCACACAAAAAGGAGTTATTTTTTTCCTTTCCTTGTAATCTCTTTTAAATTGTTATATCAAATGTTATGCTTATTATAAACCTTGTTGGGCACCTCGAGGTGGTGTAATGGTTAGCAAGCTTGGCTCACTAGGACAATTATGACTGAGTAGTGAGTTCGATCCTCACTGGGTGCCCCCTAATTTCGGCTTTGTGCCACATCTAAGCTACGCTTAGAAAATCACTATTATAAACCTTGTTCATAATTATTTGTTATTTCTTGATGGAGTTCTGATACTCAAATTATTTACCAATGTTTGGGTTGATGAATCATTTCCTCACTTTCTTTTAATTTTGGTGACAAGATGGCTGTCATATATTACTTATACAAGTTTATGTGTTAACAGTCATACTGTGACTACAAATTTATAAAAGATCTGTATAAGTATATTTTTGTTGGTTTTTTAATGCCATATCACTTCAGTCATGTCTCTCCACAACTTCTTTTTCTTTAATATCTGAGAATTGCTATGACTTCTTGCAAAAGATAGTGGAATGGTTTTCTGTTGTCTTCTCCATGGTTTTGAATTCAATATTGTTCTTCTCAGCTAACTGCCACCCACGCCTTGAGAGTCCAGTCTGCATTGCTATTTAGCTGTTGGAGGAAAAAGAGACACAGTTTTGCCTTTTCCAAGGGCATTAGTACAAATTGAATAGACTTGTTCAGAATTAGAACTCATCTCACTGATTACTTTCTATGTGAATAACCATTACACTGCCTGCACAGCCCAGTAACTAACCTGAATCAGTCAAGTCTAATATTATCCCTGATTTGCTTTAATCTGACTGAACTAAACCTAATCGAAGTCTTAAAAATAAGTATTTAACTAAGACAAACTCTAAACCAAAAACAAAAAGGTTAATATTAATCTTTATCATTAACAAGAAAGAAGCAATTGTTTAAAAAAAAACATTTAATGTCAGCATAAATTAAACAAAACAGATCAAATTAACAGAATTATCTTCAAATATACCCAATTATATGAAAAAATCTCAAAACATACATGATTAATGAAATGAGATTTTAGCATTTTAAAATGTACTTTTGGAGATTTAAAAAAATTAAATTGCAATAGTCTTTTTTTTTATTTCTTGCTTATCAATAAAAAAAAATAATTTTTTTTTATTAATAAGCAAGGTCTCCATTCCTACAAGATAAGTTTTAGACTTGACAGAATAATGAAACCAGAATCAAAATTAAGTAAATTTATTTCTCTTTAGAATTTTATTTAATTTTTTAACATAATCACCATTTTAATGTAATGTCATTTTTTTTTTTACAAAACATTCTACCCACCTTTTAATTTAATTTATGAAGAAATCTTCTGGTTTACTTTTGATCTAGATGTTGTATAGCAACTTCAACTTTGGATATCAGGTAAAAAATGTTGGCCTTTCAATTTCAGGTGAAAACCAAAGTAAGATGATCTGCACAGGTGTGGGTGCAACAACAGTGTATTTTAAGGTTCTCACTATTTGCTTTATTTGCAGACTGCAATGCAGCTTTGCATTGCCACAATGGGAAAAAAAAGTCCTCATTTCATGTCTTATTCTATGGATACATTATTTGAGTGCATACAAAGTTTCACAATGCATTACAGAATTAATCATTATTTCCTTTGATAGAAATTCCATACACTTTACTACCTGATTGTTGTACGGGATTACCCAACATGTCTACTTAGAAACTTTTGTTAGCAACTGCTAGATGATACTGTCAATTCCTTTTCTTTTTTCTCTATTTATCCACAGGATGCTGTATGAATAAGACATGTCTTTTTGCTCCTGGGTGAGACTTCTTAGTGCCCAGTGAACCATGTGTTGTATTGTACACATAAATATCTTAAACTGATAACTTAACCAAACCAAATGTAAACCTCTCAATATATTCAATAAGACTTTACACATATCATACATACAAATAAGGACATTTCTATATATGCATGTTCTTTGGCTTCTATTTATATATTTTCTATTTAGTTTGCTAAGGCAATAAAATGTTTTTCCCTGTACAATGTTGTTTGTAATTTAATTTCCATTTCTTGTTTGAGAGTTCCACAAGCGAGAAGTGCAAGAGAAAAACTATTAGAATAGAATTTAGGGTTATAACTAGCAATTTCAACAGCGAAATGTTTTTCAAAGATGCTGGGATGGTGGGTAAGATTTCAAAAGATAGAATAACACTCCTTAGATGCAGTAAAGATACAGGAAAATGTCTTACAACAATCAAAGAGATTACAGAAAAAATAAAAGAAATTGATGAACATTGATAGTAACTGATCCAGTTATTTATCAATCACTGAATCAAGAAATCACATGTGTGCAAATGTAAAGGTTATATTGGCATAGAAGGTGGAATCAAAAAGCCAAGTTCAAATTCTGGCCTAATTTTCTGCATTTACACTAATCCCTTTGGAAAAGGCATGAATCCATCCCTTCCCTCTCTAGCTATGTCTTAAATAGTAGGGTAGACTACACTTTCTAGCCTTAGGTGGAAACCAGTCTAAAAGAAGGAAAACTCTGAATTGAAAACCATAAAGCAACAAGAAACCCCCTACTATATTTTCCAAGAAGTCATGGCAATTCACAAATAATAAAGAAAAAAAGAACTTATGGAGAACCATGATCACCTATGTCCTGAAGGGTCATTTTAAGAAAAGAAAGCTGTGAAGAGAAATGATCATGTAAGACCTGAATGGACATGACATTAAAAAAAGTAAAAAAATTCATGGAGATGTTTCAGTAAAGGAAAAAGATATTTTGCCAGTCCTAGTAAAATAGACAAACATAATTTTAAATTTATTTTACCAGTCTTGGTAAAATAGATCCACAGGGTATTTTATTATTATAAACACGGGTAATGTTAAAAATAACAACATATGGATTTAACACTGAAGTTTATTTATTTGCACCATCAATTGTTAAAACACAAATTAAAATCATTTATTCATCACCAATTATTAAGAGAAATGTAGAAGTCTCTGAATATTTTAAGCAGTTCAGGCATAACAGCTTCTGCAAATCCAAAACTTGCCCTTGAGCATGGTTCTCTTGCCAATACACTTCAGGTGCACCCACTGAAGACAACAGTCCATGTTGTTCAAGTCCTGCCTACACAGCTCATGCACTGATGATCTCAAATATAATATATTCTTAGTTTTAAACACTATTTATATTTACCAGTAAACTAGCCTTGATGTCTATTTTACAGGAAATGGAAAAATAGCTTATTTATTCAGTAAATTAGAAAGACACAAAACCATTATGAAGCAAATTTACAGGAAAATGAGTTAGTTAATTTTGATCCATACATATATTTATAAGATGAGAGATTTAATTTCTGGAATCGAATAAAATGAACTTCACAACAGAAAAAGAATTTATGTTTACTCATTTGATTCAACAAAAATTAATTAAGGAAAAGTCAAAGTATGAGAATAAAGTTGCATTGCTTGAATTGTTAGAGAATAATATAAATAAAATGCCAAGTCTTATTTCAGTACAGAAAAAACAACTTCTCTTCACCTCTTCTGCCACTTGTGTATGGGTACATGTTGATGATAGAGAGCCTAGTGACCCTATATGTTCTGTAAATACTGATGACCATGAAGAGCTTGAAGACTCAGGAAACACTGAAGTTACTGCTTATCCTGGAAACATCTTTGACTGTGAAAAACCTACTGATCCTACATACAATGAAGACACTGCTACACTTGCATATATTGAAGATGCTGTATACATTGAAGATCCTACTGACACTACATACACTGAAGACCCGATTGACCCTGTATATATTGAAGACCCTGTTTCCTCTGCATATATTGAAGACCCTACTGAACCTGCATACATTAAAGACCCTGCATATATTGAAGAACTTGCAGACCCTGAATACCTTGAAGACCCTGTTGTCTTTGTATATATTCAAGACCTTACTGAGCTGGCATACATTTAAGAGTGTGCTACTTATGAATATATTGAAGACTCTTTATTCTGAAGACAAAGAAAATGGACTAATAAGATCATCCTATCATGGAAAAGATTGAATAAACTGCTGCTATTAGAGTTGTCAATGACTATGAGGATACTACTGATCTTGGAGACATTGGGGACCATAAAGATGCTGCCAACCTACCATATTTTGAAGATTGATTATACAGACTGTTTATACTACCAAATGTGAGAACCTATGGAATCAAATACAGCCATTTTATTATTAATATCTACCAGTATGTGTCTTATATCTTGCTCAACTTGGTGGTTATTGCTTAATGGAGATAATTAATTTTCATATTCAGCTTTAAAAATTAAATATTTAAAAATAACTTTTTTGTTAATCATTTTCAATTGATCCTTTTGTAATGTTTATAAATAAGCAATTGTTTTGTTGATAGTTTTTTTATAAATAAATTTTTTAGTTATTCAACTAAAGCCATTTTCTGTCATGTAGATGGTAACCACCTTAGCATTTAGATCACAGTTTGGGAATAATGGGAAGTAATGAATGTCTAAAGGGAAATAAACAATGAATGTTTTTCATCTTTTAATTAGTTAAGTCTTGTTCATAAAAAATAGTAAGTTACTTGATTTGTTTTATTTAATAAAGTATCTGTTTTACTTTATTTACATGCAGACTGTTGTCTTCACCTTTGTTATCATCATCATAATGTTTCACCCACTGTGCTCTCCAGCCATCATCAGGTGATTGTTTATCCAGATAACATTCAGTGAATCTCAAATTGAACTCTTTATTCAATTTATAGAGGTAGTTTATTCTCATTCCATTGCCCATATCTAAGGATAGCTCATTTAGGTTTTTGTTTAGTACTGCTCAGTTATTGCTCACCATATTTTTACTGAGTCCAAGTACACAGTACCCAGACTAGGGATTGAACTCACAATTACTATGTCACCAAATTCATGAACCAATGCTTTAATCCAGTAGGCGAAACTAGATAGACATGGGCAGGGGAATGCAAACAATCTACCCTATAAATTAAATAAAGGGTTCAATTTCCTGAAGGTTACCTGGATAAGTAAGCACCTGATAAAGGCTGAATGGCACAACACTCATGATAACAACAACAAAGATGAGGACAATAGACCATGTGTAAATAATGAAAATAATGATAACTACTCAGCCCAGATATTCAGACAGAACATATCTGTTTATATTTGAATTTAAGCAAAAAAGCAAATATTTTTTTCATAAATATGGATCCATAACTATCTGCTTACCATTTGTTATTACACAACAATCATTGTTTACTATTTGTTATTACACAATGATCATTGTTTGCCATTTATTATTACATGACAATCATTGTATTATGATGCCAACATGATTACTTTCATAAACAACTACAAACATTTTTAATATTTAATAATATTTAATATTATTGAAATAGTTTAATTACAACAATTTCTCTCATCCTATTTTACAGCATGAGCAAATTTTTTAAACAAGTGCTCAGCAGTACAAAAAATGGAATTTCACCTGCATAATGTATGCTCTCATTTTTATTTATTTTTTTAATCATTTAACACAAAGCAAGATGATAATGCCACTAAGGCACAAGGGGTTACTGAGAGTCAAAAAGAATGATAAGAGAATGATAAGACTTTAGTGAGGAGAAAAGAGGATTCAGCAAGACAAGATTATGATTGACATTGTAGTTAAACTTTCTAAGATTATAGGTAACAGAGAAGCAAGAACTGAAAGAGAGTTCCAAAGGCAAGAAGTACGAGAGAAGAAACTATTAGAATAGAACTTATGTCTATTTCAACAGTCAAATGATGAGACCTAGTTACCATTCTAGAAGTACATTTAAATTAATTTGGTTAAGGTATCAAGGAGGAGAGATTATTAAAACAATTAAAATATACAATAAACTCCATTTGGGTTCAGTGAAAAAAATTGATTTTTATATAAAAGAATGTACATCCCAAGCAAGACAATAAAAGTCACTAAGACACAAGGATTTACTGAGCATGAAAGAAACAGTGAAGACAATAAAAGGACAGGATTCAAGCTTGTTATTATATACAATTAATATGCTTTGTTAACTGGAATTATAGCATAATTTCTGTTCAAGGACGAGCTCTTTTGAGCTGTAATTAGTTACACTTTTTCACATAGAAAAACATATATAATAATATTAAGTAGGAAGGAGTTGGAAAAAATGAAAGAGCAGAGAAAGGGGCAAGAGAGTATAAAGGACAAAAGGTAGAAGATAAGAAAGCTTAAAGAAAACAAAAAAGAAAACTAGGTGAAAGGAAAAAAGATTTTTAAATTAAATGTGATCCTAGATTAGATGATCACCATGAGGTTCAAATAATCTATGATTCAGTAAATTTGTTCAAATCCATAATTTCTTATTAGGATCAAAAGTTCCAATATCCACAAGAACTAACTCAAAACTATCTATGTAGGGCAGTTTATTTCCTCTCGTAGCAATAATTCATCAGCTTAGAAATTAAAAAAATGATCTATGTGTCTTTATAAACATGGACAATGTCATGTTTATAGACAGTTCTAGCTGCTGATAATATATGGCTCTTGCTTATCGCATGCATCTGACTTGATATTAAAATGGACAATGGCAGCACAAGAGACCAACATCATCAGCATGAGTCAGCACATATGCACACAACCCTTTTGAAAATTATACAACTGCTGAATACATAATTAGCAAAGGCAGTCAATTCAAAAGACAAATAATAAAACATCTAAGCAAGGGTTATATGTTATTTTTTTTTTATTTTTATCTTTAATGAAAATGTTTTTTCAAATAAGGCAAAATTTGCTAAGGTGTTTGACATATTTGCTGGAGCCAATGGAAATTTATTTAAATTGAAAAAGAACTGAGGCTTTGTGATTAGCATAATAGGAACAGATTTTCCATATATATATGTGTGTGTGTGTGTATGCATGTCTGTGCACATGAACTAATCATGATTCCAAGTAATTTATACAAGTGTCATTATATCTTTGCAGTAGTAAATTAAGATTTATTTCATGTGTTTGTAATTAGCATAAATAAGTTTCAATATATATATATATATATATATATATATATATATATATATGTAAAAAATTATCAGTAATAATCTTTACTTAAAGACAATATGTATAAAGGTAAAAAAGACAATAGAAAAACTGTGTAGTTTTAGCTGATGCATTTCATCCAATGTGGACTTTTTCAAGGAAAAAAACAAATTTCAAATGATTTCATTTTTGCCTTGAAAATGTACACATTGGATGAAATGTGCTGGCTAAAACTACACAGTTTTCTTTTTTTTATATATATATATATATATATATATATATATATATATATATATATATATATACAATTATAAGCTGAAAGCTTAAAATAAGCTAAATGCTTAAGATATAAATTATTTATATATATGTATATATATATATAGTCATGCCCAGGCAGACTATTTCACTGTATCACAGCTCCTCAGTGTGGCTAGACATCCAATTGCATCAAGCCGGGATCAAAACCTAACTGATTTGACATCAGTCAGATCTCTTACCTCTGAGATCACCGTCACACAGCAGGGAAGGAAGAGAATTTTAACATTTTTCTTTATACGAAATACACCAGTGGCTCATAGAACTCAATTCAATTTTACTTCAAGAGTAATGCTAATGTAATAATAATATGGTTTTAAGATATGCTATATTTATGAGTTAAAGTGCTTGATATCAGGAATAGATCATATATAGATATAAAAATAGACATTGAGGTCAACACCCAATGGCAATAGTCTACTACATGCTTAAACACAATCACATGACCTGACGATTGTGTCTAAGCATGAAACAGAATGTCACCACTTCAATGTACACTTTTACATTTATATAATCTTATATATATATATATATATACATTGTCAGCCACAGACAGACTGTTTCAGTGCATCAAAGCTCATCAGTGTGGCTAGACATCCGGTTGCCTCTATCTAAGATCGAAACCTGGCTGAATTGGCATCAGTTGGAGATTTTACCCCTAAGGCATTGACACACGACAGGGAAGAAGGTGAATTTATATATATATCTATATATATATATATATATAAGTATGAGGGAGTGCTGAAAAATTCATGGTCAGCCCCAGTTTCCAAAATCAGAATACAGATTTTGGGAAGTGGATAGAGCTATGAATTTTTCAGTACCTACACATCTACATACAGAAAGAGTGAGAGAGAGAGTGAGAGAAAGAGAGAGAGAGAAATAAAAACAGACAGATAAATAGAGACACTTGTCAAGACTTATTGGGAATTTGGTCTCATGATCATTAGCTTATCATGTCCTTCATGGCATCTGAAGACCAAAGGAAATTACAACCTAGCAAAATATATATATATATATATATATATATATATATATATATATATATATATATATGGTAAAATATATTTTAAGATATGCTATATTTATGGGTTAAATAAAGGACAGACCATATGGAAATATAAAAGTAGACATAGAGGTCAAAACCCAGCGGACACAGTTTGATGCTTAAACAGAATCTTCAGGACATATGGGCTTCAGATCGTATTTAAGCACGAAACTGACTTTCGCCGCTGGCTGTTGAACTCAATGTCCACTTTTATATTTATATAGACATAGACACACACACACACACTAACAACACACACACACAAATACATACACACACATGCGTGTGAGTGGGTGTGCGGGTGCATATTATATATATATATATATATATATATATATATACCGTCATCCTCAGACAGACTGTTTCGCTGTTTCACAGCTCATCAGTGTGGCTAGACATCCGGTTGCCTCCAGCTAGGGTTAGAAACCCGACTGAACTGGTGTCCGTCCGGAGATTCTAACCATTAAGCCATCGGGCGCACGGTAGGGAGGAAAGTGGATTTTTAGCGTGTTTATTTTTATAAACACACCCAGTGACCGGGAGTGACTCAATTCGCATTAGCGAAGAGTCTCGCTATATAGCTATAATAGTCACTGTTTACCAACCCACATCTCCTCCCCATATATAAGTATGAGGGAGTGCTGAAAAATTCATGGCCAGCCCCAGTTTCCAAAATCAGAATACAGATTTTGGGAAGTAGATAGAGCTATGAACTTTTCAGCACCTACACTTTTACCGACAGAAAGAGTGAGTGAGTGAGAGAGAGAGAGAGTGTGAGAGAGAAATAAAAACAGACAGATAAGTAGAGACACTTGTCAAGACTCATTGGTCATTTGGTCTCATGATCATTAGTTTATCATATTGGACTTGTCCTTCATGGCATCTGAAGAGCAAAGGAAATTACTTGATGTGTCCATCTCCTATCTGAATAAAATGAGACAAGTAGTAATGGTTTGTATGCTACTCAGACCAAAGAAGAATTCCTGGTTTATGAACCAAGATTATACCTGATAAAATTTGCTTATCTGTATCAATGTATTGGTTTGGAAAAGTGAAACTTTATATATATTTATTTTCAATAGAAGAGAAGATTTTGGACTTTGTGCCAACCTATAATATTCTCTGTATTTGATCTGCATATATCAAGATATAATCTTTTTTTTTTTTTTTGTTAAGGTGGGAGTGCCACTAGCATGCAAGGGGTTACAGAGGATTGAGAACAAGAGTAAAGAGGCGTGTTTGAGGAAAGGATACAGAGAAGAACGGTGAACAAGCTCAGGTTGTCAGATGTTGATTGACATTACACTTGAATATTTGAAGATAATAGTCATCAAGGAAGCAAGGTGAAGGGAGTTCCACAGATGGGAAGTTTGGGAGAAGAAGCTGTTTGAGTAGAAGAGATGGTTACATTTGTTTTGACAGGTTGGTAGCTTGCTTAAATTCTTATAGTCCAGGAACCAACAAAAGTAGCTTGTCATAACAGTTGCCATGAAAATACTTGTAGAAGAGACAGAGAAAGGCCACAGCACATCTGTGGGATAGCGATTATAGCCAGATCGGGACCTATCATCTTGCATATTAATCTCTGGAGTTGAATTAAAATTTCAAGTGATAAAACTTGCAATGTGTCCAGGTATATTTTTTATAGAAAATAAAATTCAGTTATGTCCTCATCTATAGTATGCATGTTCTGCAAAGATATCTTGAACTACTTTTCTATGGATAAATTAATAATCAAAATAAGGGTATTAAGGAGTATCAAGGATGTAAAGTAACTGATTCATAACATATTAAGAGTCATACAGTTAAACACTGAGAAACAGTAGTGAAAGTGACACTTCTAACTGATAAAAAACAGTATCAATGAATAAACAAAAAAACTGGATACAACACCTTAAGTTAACAAACAAGTAAGTTTATTCAAATAAATAACAATGAGCTGTGATTTTCTCAGTGTATTCATAAAATGATGAATGTGATATTTTCAAGGTATTCATAACAATTGGTTCTCTTTTTTTATGAAAGACCAAGGTTTTATGAAAAGAACTAGGTTTATGTGAATGTCTATAAGCTGCTTCCATTGATTAATAGTCTGAAGAAGTCCCTGCTAGGGATGAATAATGTGTAACATAAGAGTTTTTTCCATTTTGTCATTCAATTATATATATTAATAATGAATATGCATTTTTTTCTCACCAGTTTCATGCACAACACAATCTTCAGATGCTGATTGATAACCTGAAGATTGCATTGTACATGAAACCCAGAGTTGTGCTACTGGTAAGAAAAAAATGTATATTTATTATTAACTAGCTTAAAAGACATCCTATCAGGTAACATTTAAGCTAACTCCTGCAGAAAGCTCTTGATTGGGCCTTCATCACAATAGGTAGGGAGGAGTAAATGCAATAGGCAACAATAAACTACAGAAGAATTCAAAATTGATGGCTGCATTTAAGTATTGCATTAATAAAGTTTACCTTTTAAAAGTTCAATGATAATTCTTCTGTCGCCACTTAATTTAAAGACAGTTTGATGTATGTAGGTTCTTACTTTCTGTACAAACAATTATTTTTATTTCATCAGTCGCTGAATTTTGCAATTAATTTTGATTTATTTCCAAGTTATAAAACTTTTTTTCATGCAAAAAAACTTTGTTGCAAAAAATCATGTAAAAAAATCACCGAAAGCAATCGCAGTAATGAAAACTTGGGAATCCCAAATTTTGAGATTGCTGTTTTGATCCAGCTCAGAATGTTTTTAATTTGCTCACAGAGTCAGCCTGATTCCAAAATGGTATTATATGTTGATCTACAGCCTCTAGGAGTAAAGTTGAAAATACGGACAATTTTATTTTGAAACACTGTAATTTGAGAACAGTCATTTTTCATTTGAACATGAGCTATTGAAAGTTATAGAATTGTTTCCCTTTAATTGTTTTTATCAGTAGAAGCGGAATCTAAAACCAATTGCAGCAATGAAATCTTGGGAATCCAAAATTTCAGGATTGCAGGTCTGGATCCAGCCCAGAATATTTTTAATTTGCTCATGGAGTCAGCCTGGTTCCATAATGGTATGATACACTGGGCTAAGGCCTCTAGGAGTAAAGTTGAAAAAGTGTGATCAGTGACACACTGCCATTCACATTCATTTTAAATGGATATATAATTTATAGCTCTGTTATTTTACATCGAGCACTATTTTATTAAAACACCAGTACTCAATGTGCAATTATACATATATATATATTAATTAATGAATATCAAACACTTAAAATAATAATAGTAATAATCTTTATTTTATGAAAGCTATAGTATTTACCTGTTTGATATTCATTAATTAATAATTTTGCTCTGTCCCTGACATGGAGCTCTCCTTCCATACAGATTATCATTTTTATTGTATTTATATATATATATATAATACATATATATATATATATAACTAGATGTTCTAATTAACTTCTCATTTCATACATTATTTACATTATTTGGACTGTTGTCCTCATCTTTTTCGCCATAATTATTACATTATTATAATTATTATTGCTTCAGCCATTGTATGCTCTGGCCTTCTTCAGGTGGTTGGAATGTCGAACTGAACCCTTCGCTGGGGTAGACTGTTCTAGTTCCACGCACCATGCTTAATGGATGTCAGTTATCTCCTGTTAATTTGAAAGCTCTCCACTGCATATTGAACTCACACTCTTTAGGTTCTGTCTTGTTCTAACCAATGCCTTTATCCACTGTGCCATGTGTCCTTAAGGACATCTGGGTATGAATTTCTGGGTATTATAAACCTAATGTCTTCAGCATTTTTAGTAGGGCTCATATTGCAATTTTTGCTATTATCATTTCATGTTTTTACTCAGAGTTCATATTGCAACTTTGTTGTTATTATCACTTTTCTCTGGCACTCCTTATTACTGGTTCCCATATTGTATTTATTTCTATGCTTGGTCAGCTCAGGAGATTTTTGTGGCCTAGCATATGTGCTGATTCCTTAAGTTTACAAATTTTCCAATGGTGTTCCTTGTCTATGATCTCAACTTGATCCCACAGAGGGTGGTGATCTTCCTTCTCTCTCCATATGTGGTCAGCCACGCCTGATTTTTCCACTTCCCCTCGTGTTACAGCTTTCTGGTGTTCTTGAAGCCTTACCTTACCTTTATATTTCTTTCCGCAGCTGCACGGGATAGCGTACACACAGTCTTTAGTCATGTTCTCCTCTATGGGGGGGGTTCTTACTCGGGAGAGATATCTGCGAAGTGTCGTCAAGCTTTTGAAGGTTGTCCTGATGTTATATGGACCGCAGATCCTTTGTATTTTCTGTGATAACCCCTTCACATAAGGCAGGCAGACTGTTTTCTGAGTGTTGTCGTTCTCTTCTTCTTGTACCCACCTATCCCAGTTTTGGGGGGCTGCTGCCATGTACCCAAGGTAGTTGTTACGTTTCAGGGTACTATTTTTTACTGACCAATTCTTTATCTAATGTCTCTGGGTCGCCACTTATGACTTTTGCTTAGTGTTGTAAGCAGCAGATGATCCCTTTCTTTACACTGTATGGATGGTGGGAGTTGAAATTGAGGTACTGTCCAGTGAATGTCGGTTTACAGTATACTGATGTCGTGAACCCATGCTCTTTTCGGGATATTAGAACATCCAGGAATGGGAGTGTGTTGCTACTCTCTTTCTCCATTGTGAACTGTATCGAAGGTCTTATTGAGTTCACATGATCCAGTAGAACCTGAACATCTTCCAGCATAACATCCATTAAACATGGCACGTGGAACTAAAGCAGTCTACTCCAGTGAGCGAAATAAAGGGTTCAGTTCAACATTCCAACCTTCTGAAGAAGGCCGGAGTGCACAACGGTCGAAACGTTGTAATAAATATGGCGACAAAGATGAGGACAATAGTCCGAATAATGTAAATAATGTACATAATACCTCATCTCAGAAATATAGACAGATATTCTCATTTCATATTTCATATGCAGCCTTCTGTCAGATGAACAATATGCCTTTTGCTTCCCTAAGTCAATTGCTGATGTGCTAATAGTTATTACTGAAAGAGGCTGAGACTGTGATGTAATGTGGAATTCCCACAAAGTTATATCCTGAGACCCACTTTTTTTTATCTTTATCAATGACCTTCCCAATGTTATTAGTTCCCAACTTGGTATTTATGCTGATGCTGATGACACAACTATTTACTACTGCCTTAAGTTGTATATGTCTGATAAAGTAAAACCAGCAGCTGATCTAAAAAAAAAATGACCTCCAATCAGTTGTTAACTGGGACAAGAAATGACTTGTAAATTTTAACAAAAGAAACCTCTTCTCTTTTAGTCATCTTAGAGAACTATTTTTGCCTTTCATCAGCATGGTTGTTGCTAACCTCCAGGTAAACAACTCATTGGGCCTACTTGGTCTCATCTTTTCCACTTAGCTAATGCTAACTTCCAAGAAAGTAATTCATCACACCTTCTTGGTCTAATGTTTTCACTGACATGAAATGGAAAGATTATATTGAATCCATTGCTTGGTGTACTGTGAGGAAAGTTGTTTCACTGTTTCGTGCTAGACAATGTTTCTCACCAGAATCCATCTTGCACATTTATAAATCTACCATTTGTCTCTGCATTGAATATTGCTGCTAGATCTGGTCTGGTTCTCCTTCTATATATCCCAAGATTCTTGACAAAATCCAAAGAAGGGTCTTTAATGTTATCAGTTCTGACCTGGTATCTCAACATCAGTCACATTCAGACTGCCATGACATGGTTTCCGTCTGTGTTTTCGTTAGATATTTTTATGTCAATTGTTCTGATGAACTTGGTACCTTGACTACATGAATTTAAGCATACTAATAGATTGATAACTAGTTTGTATTGTTTTACTGTTGAAACAGATAGATGAAGCTGTAAGTTCTATTTTAGAAGTTTCTTTTCTCACACTTCTCACTTATGTAGCTTTCTTCTACTTTCTTGCTTCCCTGTCAGCTATAATCTTCAAAACTTTAAATGCAACATCAATCATCATCTTCTTTCTTCCTGAATTTTGTTCTTTTATTGTCTAGTCTTCTCATTTTCTTTCACTTTCAGTAACCCTTTACTTTTTAGAGGCATTATCACCTTGCTTGAGTAAAAAAAACTCTATTCCTTTGTACTGCTGAGCAGTTGTTTAAAAAAAAAGTGCATGCGCCATAAAATAGGATGAGATAAAAAATTCAAAATTGGAAAAAAATGAAAGAAAACCAGGTGAAAGGAAAAAATAAATATATACATATATAAAGATATAAGTTCTCTTCTAATAGTTGCTTCTCTTGTACTTCTCACCTATGGAACTCTCATTCAGTTGCTTGCTTCCCTGTCATCAACAAGGTCTTTATTGTTTCATATAATATGAGGACTGAAAATAAAAATAATACTACCTGTGGGTCAGGTTACATCAGAAATATATCAGGGTCAACAGTTGCTTCACAACATACAAGATCAGTAGTGTCTTCAAGAGAGTTTTCATAGTAAACTTATAATATAGGTAGTTTCTAGAATTTTTTGAGATTTCATGTTTAACAGTGTTGACAGGAACAATGTCTTCAGAGTATGCAAGGTGAGAGCAGTGTCTTCATCTTTGGAAGACTATCCTGAAAACAGCAATATCTTCAATGTATGCATAGTCAACACAATCTTTGTGAGCAAATGTGTCTCTATGACCAGAAGTGTCTTCAGAGTGTGCAGATTCAGTGGGATGTCTGTTGTCATTTGTGTCTCTAGAATATACAAAGGCAGCAATCTTTATGAGTAGCACTCTCTCTTATGATCAGCAGATTTGGAATATTTGAGGTCAGCATGTATTTCATGGGCAATATAAACAATGCCTCCAGCATAAGTAATACATAAAGTGTGGGAAAATGAAATAAAACCAATAAATAAAATAATAATAAAGAATAAAAAAATTAATTAATTTTCCCATGATGCAAGTACTAAAGAAACTGGAAAGGGTTTCTGGTCAGATGTGTGATTTTATGACTCAACTTCTGGAAAGGATAGAATCCTTTACTTTCCACTTACTGAGATCATTTGGATGTGTTTTTAGCAGCCCTACTCATGAAGTGGAGATTTGGTCATTCCAACTCAGCATGAGGCTGAGTTGAGCTCAACCATATTTACCTCTTTTTATCTTTACTTCCTATAAATAATTTCTGAACCAAAAGGGAAAACAAACATACACAAGAGACATTTAACTTTGTTTCAATACAGTCAACATTAAAGAAACAAATGTCTGTAGCAGAAACTCAAGTTTTTTTTTGTATGCTTCTTCTGTCTTCTTTGGTTATACACTGAACTTGCCCCTTCATCAAAATATACACACAAAACTCACAAACTTGTTAACATCCACAAAGACCAGTAGTGTCTTTAAGATCAGCAATATCTCAAGATCAGGAGTGTCTTCAGGGTATACAAGGTTAGCAGCATTATTATGGTCAGCAGTACCTACAAGATCAGCAGATTTTAAAGAATACATGTTCAGCAGTTCTTCATAGGCAGCAGGGTCTCCAGGATCAGCAATATCATCATAATTTGCAGGGACATCCCATTCTTTATGGTTAGCAATGACTTTGAGATCAGCAGTCCTTAGAATGTGCAGTATAAAAAGGTTTGTAATGTGAAGCTGTGTATTTCAGGATCACCAGTGTATTCATGAACATTTGTGTTTGCTAAGTTTTCATGTTCAACGGTGTTGACAGGATAAATGTCTTCAGAGTATTCAAGGGTTGCAGTGTCTTTATGTATGGAAGAATATCTTGGAAACAGCAGTGTTTTTGAAGACTGCTTCGGCTCCCAAACAGATCCTGCTATAAATGTATCCATCAGTAGATAAATATCCATCACCTTATATATAGTAACTGAATTTTGACCTGAAATTTGCACTATATAATGATTTCAAGATATTTTGTCAAGTCTTCTTCATGACTGCTTGGTGGTTAACAAGTTCCTGTCAACAGAATTGCTATCTGTCTGGCAAAATCTATAATCAGGATTTTAACTGTCTATTCAGTTACATGAAAATCAATTTGGTACAGGACATTGTTGTTCATGCGATAACCCAAACAGATAGTTTCAAAAAAGAAAAAACACAGCAAAGCATAAGATGGTTAAATTAAATGTTCTCTTTCATAGTAGTAGGTATTTAGAGTTTATTACATGTATCTTTTGAACCAAATACAAATATCTACTAAGCTTAGTAGGAGAATATGATATATCAATTTTTATATCTCAAAACAATGTTAAATTATAGTGGCATGGGACTTCAGGGTTAAAATGAACAATTGGTTCACCAATGTCAAGATGGTTAATGGAAGAAACATACAGGTTATTTTTAACAAAACAAGATAAGGAATTTATTTATGAATTTGCACACATGAAGTTGTGTCAGTCACTCATTTTGGGAAAATAAATCGGAAATTTTTAAAGTCTAGTTTTAATGAATTGTCATGAAGAAGAAATATTCATATAACAGATTAAATGATCTGACACAAAATAATATTTAAAAATGTTTAAAACAAAGGTAAGAGAGTTCATTCTTCATAGAAAGAATGTATGGCTGCATACATTCAAAAGTAGACAAAGATAGTTAGTTTCAAATACTTAGTGCCAAGTGCATGGTTAAGGCCAATAATATAAGTAGTTAGTAATTTGACACTGGCAAAAATCTGAACACTGGACATGTGAACAGAAATTAAACTTTTCACATGACTTCAGATACTCTTCTCTTGTTGATTTAATTTTTTCCTTATTTTATACCAAAAAGGATTATGTGTAGGCTCACTATTTACTTTTCTTTCTTTTTCTAGGCTCAACAGTTAATTCGTGAAAAACAAGGTTTTCCTTGCTCCAAAGAATATTTCATATAGGCTCGTGAATTTCTTTCTATCTTTTTCTTTGGCTCACCTAATTTTTGAAGAGTGTTTTTAAAGGGAGTGGCTATTATTTTATACTCACCACAGAGTAACAGAATGAAAAAATGGAAAAAATTATATGTAATGCGTTTTGTCCTTTAAAAAGACTTCATCAGTGGCAAATGTCTGCTTTAATCACAGTCAAAATCCTATTTTGCTTCTTTTTTTCTTTTGTTATTGATGACTGATTATTAACTATTTTGGCAAAATATTTAAATACTTCAACTGTTAAGCAGATTCTGGCATAAATATATCTGTTATGGGGGTGAGTGATACATTGGCTGAATGTTATTTTTATAAATTTTTAAGGCTGAAAAGGGCATTACTTGGCTACAACAGGATTGTAATATTATAAGCAAATAATACACAATGTACAATGAAATACAATTCACATACAGTTTGTGCTTTATAGGCATAGGAAAAATACTAAATTGATTTACTATACATTTCAGCATGTCAAGTAATACACAATAAGTAACATTGAAGGTATAGATAATTTGATATAATTCAGAAACATTTTTAAGTATTTAAGTTTTTCTTTACAATGATGAATTAGAGAAATAAGCATTTCAATAGTAATTTCCTCTTTGTTTTAGTGCACATTCAATAAGAATAAAAGTCTTTCTTTTGTATTTTAGTAATACATCTCAAAGAAATTATTGTATTATTCAAAGAACATATATGTATATAATTTTGGTAAGGACAGAAATAAAGAAATTTTCACTTATCTGTTGATGGCAACATCTTTTCTCAGAAACTGTCCCAAATGTTTGCTTGTTTTTAGTGGTCAAAGTCAAAAGAGAAAGAAAGTTTTGATTTTTATTTCTTTTGGCAGTAAAATGCTTGTTCTAATGCATCATGGGAATATTTTATATTTTATTTAACTTTTTTTATAATATAACTATTTCTTTCTTTATTGCTAACTACCATTCTTATCTTGTATTTCAAAGTATTTTTATTGCTTAACTTATAATTTTTCTTTTATTAATTATTTTGGTTCCAGACTATTACATAGTCTACTAATAGAGGTTGGGGCTATATAGTAATTTATTTATTGCTATCACTACATATTTATGAGGGTAGCGTAATATCCATAGTCTTATATATAGTAAGTGAATTTTGATCTGAAATTTTCACTATATAATATTCAATTGTTTTGGGAATGAGAAAACATGTTGAGAATGTTTCTCTACATGTTTTCTTATTCACCAAATATTTCTGATGAAGTTACAATAAAGTTATAGAAACATGTTAAACTTATAAACATTTTCATATTTGTTTCTTATTTAATCATTCTGTCAGATTTAATCTATGTTTTTCCACTTCTTAATGTTCAGCATCTAGTACTTGTTATAAGTATTTAAGTAAAGTAAACACTTAGTTTTAAGAGTTAGAAACAGGAACATTATACCAAAATATTCAAAATTTATTGCAATCAATTTAACAAGGAATGCATTTTATCATGTTTCATGGTTCTGAATGCTAAATTTCTAGAAAAAAAGTTTTTTTTAATGGCATTAAATTGTTTAAAAAATCATGTTTTGTCATTTCTTCTAAAATCTTGTTCATAATGAAAGAGATTGAAAAGGCAAAATCACATTTGGTATTGTCAGACTCGTAAATTAATTTGGATTCCCCACCCTGTCAAAAATAATTAATGTCCTCTGCAATCAAAGGCAATAAAATCAGATTTTTTTCTCATTCACATACGTTTGAGCAACACCCCATAAAAAGTACTGTACATAAATATTTGAACATAAATAAACTTTTTATTCTACCAGGGTATTTCTGGATGGTAACATTTTTAAGGCAAGCAGTCTTTTTTATTCTTGTGCTGCCAGTTTGAATCAACTCACAACAAAGAAAAAGACAAGAAAGGTTTTTAAATACAAAACTATAAAACATTTTTATTTTCATGTTTTTACAACTAATTTTTTCTCAGGATCTATTAGTATTAAAGATTTTGTGTTAAAGTTTCTTGTTTGTTAAGATGAAAAGAAGTGTGATTTTTTTGTGTGCATGTGTGAGTAAAATAGTCAAGGGAGAAAGTGAGGAGGAGAGTGTAAGAGTGAGGAAGAATGTAAATGTGAGGAAGATGGGTGAGTGTTATGTAGCTGGTTTTGTCTGTCTATAAATTTTACTTAAATACTCTTCAAAGGGATCACAAAGAATGTTTTTATATTGTTTGTGGGAATGTAACTAATTAGTTGAAAAATGTTAAATATTGATTTTCAAAAGATTAATTTATTAACTGGAAAAATGTGTAGAAATTATTTTTTTGCAATTTGATGTTTGACCATCTTACTGTTCATTTCCATCTTTGCATCATAACTTTTGGTTCCAATCATACTGAGAATGACTGCAAAACACTTGCTCCTCTCCAGTTTATAGGCAGAAACACACAAATGTATGCTGGGATTTTTCTTAGCCAATAAGATAGGCTGGTTCTCAGGTCCATCTGACTCAGTCCTGGTCTGTCTTGTCTTGAAGTCAGAACACTACATTTGCTTGCCTGAACTTACTTTTGTGTGCCAACCCTAATTCTTAGTTTGTGAATTTTTTGCCATATTACTGTTGCTTTGCCTTATTACTATTAATTTTGCCTTGCATATATTGTTTGCTTGCTTTATATATATATATTTTTACCCTGTTCTTTTCTTTTTATTACTATTGTTTATTGCAACTGTGTCAATTCTGTTTGTTGGAAAGTTCTGTTACTTATTTTTCATTTGATTATGGCTACTCACTCCACAATCACTACCTAATATAAAGAGTTTGAGCATTAATAGCAATAGATAAAATGAAATGGTCATTTTTCTTGTCCCTAAGAAGAGTTTCATGGAGATTACACCCATTTGTCAAGAGACTTGATTGTAAAATGCTACAATTGTTTTCCTTGATGAGTGGATGTAATCTTGGCAAAACTTTAAATAAGGTTTAAGATAAAGGGGACTGTTCATTTTATTTAATGTTATAAAATGCTATTACTCTCCAGATTCAGCATGTCACAAATTCTAAGTAAGAATTGGTGAATTCATAAATGAATATTCCACTCAACAATTTTTACTTAGCATTAGTAGAGCTAGTTGACTTTACTCACACTGGAATAGAATGGTCTGAAATGACAAGAAGATTCCATGTTAAACACACACAATACAACATTTATAATGTAAACATTATTCAGATTTAGTAGAAAGCACCAAAAATTAAGTTGGCCATGTTGCCAAATATGTTATCACACATTGGAAATAATAAACAAAGATAAATGCTGAAAAAGAAAAGAAAAATATCTCTTGTCACAGTGTTTCCCCTGAAATAAACATGTGGAGATGTTATCTCTCACTGTGAGTGATGAAAACAGTAATGTCCACCTAGGTTTGCTTGCCATCACCACTGCTATGGTGGTGATTTTCTAAGCACAAGGCCAAAAGTATGGGGCAATCAGTGAGGATCAAGCTCACTAATCAGTCCTAACTGATCTAGCAAGACAAGCTTGCTAACAATTACACTATGTTGAAGTGCCTTCATTGCAACTGGTATGACTGGCTTGTTATTCCTCTCATGTGGGGTTGTTATGTGACACTTTATATGTAAGGGCAGATAATTACATTTGTCCTTACTCATCCTGTGTATGAGAACAAACTATATCCTTAAATCAGTAGATTGGAGGTTTTGAAAAGCAGGGAACTTCCTCTTAATTGCTGTTGTTTCCAGGTTCACGTTGACCTGAAGTGGTAGCACCTGTTAGTTATGGGCAAATAGTGAACCCCCAAATAAAAATCAACAGTACATTTTTATAATAAAATTAGTAACAATACATTTTTATAGCAAAATGACAATCACTAAAAAAAATATAAAAATATATTTTTAGAGAAAAATTACCAACAATGCATTCTATGATCTACAAAATATATATTTAAAAAATATACCTGTAAACTAAAAGTATAAAACTATGTACAAAATATTTTTGTAGTTGAAAGTATAAAATTACATACAAAATATTTAGATTTAAGCATTAAATAACCCATAAAGGCTGATATGCCACTAAACAAAATCAACCTACCAAACAACCAACAGGAATGAACTCTTTCATGACATTAGTCCATATAATATCCTACAATCTCTTAAATCAAAATGTATTCCAAAATATAACATCAACAAAACTACAACATAAAACACACACATCACCACCTCTAGTAATCATGTTTGCATTATCATCTACCATGCATTCAAATATGAAAGTAGAATAATATATATATTTTTATTACTTCAAAGCTGTCAAGAAAATTAAATTTTTGCATTAAATGAGCCATAAGGGGTTGATATGCTGTTAAACAAATATTCTTCCAAAGCAAAAATCATCATTGAAGTGGTGAAGATTTCTGACTGCGGATGAGTTTAAGAATACAAAATGGCAACAAGTGATGATAAAAAAAGGAAGCTTTTCAAACTATTTTGAAAAGTGAAAGGGATGTTTGGATAAGTGTGCAAGGTGTCAATGTAGATGCTTTCAAGGGAATTAAGGTACTATTGTTTGAGGTAGGCTATTTTTCATAAAAATTATATGGCTGTATACTTGCCAGAGAGATCAGATATAGATATTTACTAAGCTTGCTTAGTCTAGAACAAGGTTAGATAAACATTGTATTGCACCAATTTTCAAGAGAAGAATAGTTGTTTGATTTGGAAAACCAACATTTCAAATCCTGGCTCTTACTTTTTCTTGAAGATTATCCAATGGTGCTCATGGGAAATATACAAATATCTCAAGCAGATTCTCCTTTGAATCAAACAAATTTATATCCACATTATTTATAGTTGTCCCCCTCTTTGTTGTTATCATCATAATGTTTCAGCCATTGTGCTCTACAGCCTTCTTCGGGTGTCTCTCAATCCAAGTAACCTTTAGGATATGTCAACGTGAACCCTTTATTTAATTTACAGGGTAGATTATTCTTGTTCTTTTGTCCATGTTCGATTTTAGTACTGCTCAATTATTGCTAATTCTATTTTCACTGAATCTGAGTCTATACTACCTGGCTCAGGGATTGAACTCACAATTACTATGCCACCAAACTCATGAACCAACACTTTAATTCTCTAAACAGACAATCCTGAAGCTAGAACTTGGAGTTTTAAACAATATTCTTATTGCCTCCCTACTTCTTCTTATACTCTGCTGCAATTAGATCTCTTTCTGATTCCTTCTGCATGCCGACCGAATGTGAACACCATGAAGGCAGAGAACAAAATAAAAAAATTGTTTTCTGCACATAGGCTCCAAGTATCACATCTGGTCCACATAGTAATCAGTCACAGTGAATGCAACCCTGGCCAATTGTGAACATCCCTACCAGAAAATGAGATGTTCCTGGAATAGCCAGCAGCCCCCCCATAACGAACACCAGCAATTGCTGTCTGTTAGGCCACCTGCTGATATGCAGGACACTGCCACTATCACTGCGATAACTGCTCTTCTCAAAATGACTCATCACTCCCAGGCTTGATTAATCACCTGACTCTTCATTCAGCAAAATATCATCTTAATGTTGTCATCACCCAGCTACAAGCCTTCCACCACCATCACCTCAGCATACCCGACTTGCTACAGGAATTCCCTTGCAGTTATCACCACAACCCTGTTTCATAGAAACACTTGCCTACAAGCTACACCTAGTTCTCCATTGCCATCACCACCACCTTGGCATGCCCAACTTGCTACTACATTCCTTTGCAGTTGTCACCAGAACCCCTTTTCATAGAAACACAGACCTACTCAGTTACACCAATCTCTTGTCACCTCAACAACCAACTATTCCTTTCTTTTCACAACCAAACGCTTATTATAAAATTCTGTTGCAGCTGCTGACTTGTTATGCTTGACCATCTTCACTACCTTGCTTCTTTACTGCTGCTGCTGCTGAAGCCTTGTTATCAAGCTTGGTTCCCTCCATTCTGTCATCATTTCCCTTCCTTTATTAATTATTAATGGCTCCTATATGTTATTTATATCTATGCTAGGCCTACTGAGGAGGCTTTTATGATAGCAACAAAGACAAGGACATTAGTCTAATAGTAAATAATGTAAATATTAATTAACTACTCATTCCTGAAATTTAGACAGAAATTCATATTCATTTTATTCTTTGTGTGTGTGTGTGTGTGTGTGTGTGTGTGTGTGTGTGTGTGTGTGTGTGTGTGTGTGTGTGTGTGTGTTTTGGGTGGGGCATCTTTAGAATCATGAAAAAGTCAGATTGTTTTTTTTTAAATTGGAATGTATCTTTATTCTGCTCATATATGCAGATATAACTAAAGAAAAAAAAACAGAACAAGGATTCAGTTCCTTGTGTTGTGTACTTTGGTAATAAAATAAGTACATCCCATCTCCCCTCTTGCTTGTAACCATTCATCACAATAAAATAAACGTTTTTTCAGCAGTAAAGTTGAATTAGTAAAATAAAGCTTTGACTTAAAGTTGTTACTATATTAAATGTACTGTTTCATATTCCACAAGTTATGGCAATCAATCTTGTCAGGACCTAAGTAGATAGACACTATTCTTTTATTTAGATTTGCCATTTAGAAAATACATATTCAAGCAGAAATAATAATACAATAATCACTTTACAATGTCTCATACTCCAGGAGCACAAAAGTTTTGAAAGAAGACATATTGTTGATAAATCGAAAATTGTATGAGTCAATATCAAATAACATCAAAATTAGGAATTCCATTTTCAGCTATGGGCTGCATTTATGTCTGAATTTCTGAGTTTAAGAATTACCATTACTATACACAAATTCATTTGATGTGGTGTCCTTGTCATGTTTATTATAGTCACATTATTTCAGTCATTATATGCTGTAGGCCTCTTTACGTGCCTGATATATTTGGTAACATTCTTGGAATTTCAAACTGAACCATTTGATCCATAGATGTATACTGAAGCAGTACACATGATAGGCTCACTAGGCTTAGCATAGAATTGAAATTGAAATTGGTGTGTTGCTCCAGACATAGAGTCTCTATTATTGTGATGGTATAGGAGTCCCTCTTCTCTCTGTGGTGGGTGTTTATAAATCTGTCATATAGTTTTTCCAATGTGTACACATCCTAGGCACATTTGAGTCAGCCATATGCTTCCCTGTTTGGGTCAGCCATTGACATCCTGTGAGGCATGATTTCATGGCAAGGAGGTCATCTCTCAGGGGAACCCACTGATGCACCTGGCTTCTCTGACATCCCACTGAGTGCAAAGTGTGTTCTGGCATCATCTGGGGTGATTATATATTTATAATACTAATATAGTATTATAAATGTATTGTGTGTTTAACAAGAAGTTTTTTGTCTTTTCATACAATTCTATTCCAGTGTTAGTAAAATTAAAATTTACTTTTGTCATAGACCTGTATTTATAAAATCTATTTATTGTGTTTAAAGCTTACAAAAGAGTCACATGCCTGTTTATATATATATATATATATATATATATATATGCTGCAAATTCTGGTTATGGCATAAGTAATATAATAACAAATTAATTCTTAACATCATATTTTGTAACCATGTGCATTTAGTTTTTACGACATATTAATTTAAATAAATGACTACAGTCTTCCCTTTGTTGATTAAAAGTTAATCATTTCCTTTTGTCAAATTAACTTGTCCAGTGACAAGTTATATCTACAAAAGAGATTAAAAAAAGCAAACAAGAATGTGTGGTGTGTATGTGCAGGGGTGAAGAAATGCAGAGATGTTGAGAGAGTAAGGGAGGGAACAAATAAAACGTCTCTTTATATACACATGTATGTATGTATGTATGTATGTATGTATGTATGTATTAATGTGCCCCCACACACACATACACAAACACACACATATATGTAGAGAGAGAAAAAGCAAGAGAGAGACACACAGAGAGTTAAATGGAGAGCACAAGTTAAATAAAACCTATCTTTATATATACATGTATATATGTATTATCACATATGCATGTACACACACACACACACACACACACACACATATATATATATATATAGAGAGAGAGAGAGAGAGATAGATAGATAGAGACAGAGTGGGAGGGTAAGAGACGAGAGAAAAAGCTGATTGAATCAATAACCTCACCCTACTGATTCTAACAAAGTGGTCTTTTTTGTGATATTCTTACTCCCACTCTAGCTATAGTTGACTGACTGGCTCTTTTACATGGTTTTATTACAGAAAGGCAGAAATCTATTGTGAAAAAGAAGGGACTAAAATTCATAGAGGTTTATCACTGTCAACACTGCCAGTCTTGGAGGAATAAATCAATTCAAATCAAGGGTTGGTATCCCAAAACACACAGTACCCTTTTAATTCTCTCATGCATGACCCAAATATAAAGAGACATTACTATAACCAAAGACATTTCTGATGGCTTTATACAAGAATTAAAGTCCCATAAATAACTATTTCAAACAATTCTGATAAAATACGTTGGTTGATGGAATAAATAAAAAAATAAATTAAAATTTTTCAAATTGACTGGAAACCAAATTTTATATAAACGTCACATGACTGAGCAGAGCACAATATAATTTTTGTTTATTATACATTCAACGTTGGTTGTAAAGATTTACAGCTGCCTTGTCTTCACTAAGCAGGTAAGTGAACTGTTTTTCCTCTTCTAATACTCTCCTTCTTCTATATATTGTATCTTATATTGGACATGGAGTGATCATGGCTCTCCACAACTTCCACACTTTTGTCATTCTTAGCAGTGTTTGTTTTTTACTATCACTCTCCTTCCTTGTTCTGCCTTATTCAAGTTCATTAAGTAGGTTACTTGCTCTGTTCCTCTTGCCTTCAGTATATCCTGTGAGTGTCTAATTTTTCAAGCCTTCTTTCCTCATTATGTATCCAGAAATGTCAAGAGTCTCTTTTCGATTTTAACTATAATTGTCCTTTGTGTTACTTAATACTTCCTCATTGTTTGCATACTCCATCCAAGGTATTCTCAGTAATCTTCTGTTGAATAAAGAAAAATGGCAATTTTGTTTTTCATTCAGTCTATCAATTAATGTTTTATTTTAAGTTCAGATGAATGCCAGTTTAAAATCAAAATGCCATTTTTATGAAAACTTTTCTTTGAAAGATTTTCTATCTTATCTTTTAAAAGTGAGACTCTAAAAATTTTAAGAACACAATTGACTGAGGGAAATATAAAATTCTTGTATTATTGACTGGGATTTTTATAGTGTTATTCATTGGTAATAATAACTGCAAAGATAATATTAGTTATGTAACATGCTACTCATTAAAATGAAAATTTGGAATAACAAATAATCTTTCTTATTAGAAAGTTAATCAGTATTAGAAACGAGACTTAATTGTAATACACCATATATATTTGTTCTCTACAAACAACACTCTCAGTGCATTAGTTGCTCACTATAATGAGTCTGAACATAATTTCATTTTAAAAAATTCTACTTTAATTAAAAGAGAAAGCAATTGCCAAAAGTGTGTAGAAATTGCTAGATCATGTACACTAAATTTGTGTCCAGGTTTTTACAACATTTTACCTTTCTTGGCAGATCTTTTATTATCATAATGTGGGGTAATTAATAAAAAACAGTGATAAACACTTAAGCAAAAATGAAAAGAAACTAAATGAGATTAGCTAGATTATTTACTCAGACACATAAAAAATTTAAACTTAAAAGTTTAAAATTTCAGCAACCCTTCCTTTTCATAATGTATGTGTAATTATACCAACCTAAGTATCACTAATCCAATGAAGTCCTATAGGACAAAACACAATTTCCATGAACTTTCCTAATATTTTTGGTCTCTAACATTGTAATAAAGCAGAAATGTGTAATGAAATGAATCCAGCCCTGATTTGAACGTCTGAACTTAAGGTAACCAGACAAGTGACTTATTCACTACACTAGTATTCTTCTGCAATGTGATAAAATTAAATTGCAAATACTAAGTTTGGGAGTGTGTATATAATGATCTTAGTCACAAGGCCAGAGAGTAACATTATAATCTCAGGCAGAGTGCATAGGTACAACAATGATCTTAGGCACAAAGTTGGGGAACAACATGAAAATTGCAAACAGGGTGCACAGATACTATATTGATCTCAGGAAGAAAGCTGTGGATCAGCATGATTATCCTAAGCAGAATTCACAGATACAACAACTATCTGAAGCAGAAAGCTGGAGAGCAACACTTTAATCCTAAGCATAATGCACAGATACTACATAATGCACAGATACTACATAATGCACAGATACTACACTGATGCAAGGAAGAGAATTAGGGAGAAACACTTTAATCTTAACTAGAATACACATATACTATACTTGTAACAATATTTAACATGGCATACGGATGAAAAGGTTTAAAAAACAATTTTATTTTTGTTATGAGAAAGGGACTCATTTTCCCAGGATATTGAAGAACAGATGCACAAATTCTGTTGAAAAAAATACAATTGTTACTGTCCAGTGAGACACAGCTGGCAGGTTCTGGGTCCAGAGGCCAAAGTCAACCGTTGAAAGGTGTCAATGTCTATGTGCTGAGAAAATTATCAACCCCGAAATTTTCCTGAGAAAAAATTATAATTGTGAAGACAGAATGAGCAATTGCGAAGGCAGGGGGAGACGTCAGGAAAACTGATGTCATATAATGGCTCCTTCTGAAGGAGGGGGGGGACCTTCCAAAATTGGAAGTATGAAACAGAGAACGAAGGAAGGATATTGGTTGAATTTTAAGATATTTGCATAAAACCCCCTTATGCACCTTCCCCATGACAGTTTGGAATGGACACCCATAAATACAAATGCCCACGGGGGCTAAAGTAGTTGGAGTTGA
This sequence comes from Acanthosepion pharaonis, assembly GCA_903632075.3. Lineage (NCBI taxonomy): Eukaryota > Metazoa > Mollusca > Cephalopoda > Sepiida > Sepiidae > Acanthosepion > Acanthosepion pharaonis. Next base: position 3,333,153 of record CAHIKZ030004648.1, read on the forward strand.
AGTTGTGGACGGAGAGTTAAGAGATTTTTTTGCCATTACGCTGTTTTGCCAACCAACAGTCTACTCCAGTGAACGAAATAAAGGGTTCAGTTCGACATTCCAACCATCTGAAGAAGGCCAGAGTGTACAATGGCCAAAACATTGTAATAAATATGGCAAGAAAGATGAGGAAAATAGTCCAAATAATGTAAATAGTGTACATAATACCTCTTCTCTGAAATATAGACAGATATTTTAAGTTTTGTTCTACTTTTGATAACACAGCAATATATATGTGGAATCAGATGATTAGACTATGTTTCAATAGAGATTTTTTTAGGAGTGATTTCTGTCATTTGGCATTTTCTATGTTCCAGCATTGACCTGGTCTCAAGGGTGCTGGATTAAAGAGGTTGGGCTGTAGATGACTTTCACAAGATATATCCTCTGACAAAGTTGAATAAGAACAATATCTTCCTGTGGATTGAATAAAAGGGTTAAGATTGAAATTCCTAGATTACCAAATACAACAGACACCTGAAGAAGGTCATAGGGTACAGTAACCAAAACATTGTGACTATAACAAGCAAAGTGAAGACACTAATAAATTGGTGAAAAATTAGTATCATTCTTCATTCCAATAATTCAGGTAAAAATATATTTTGATGCATTAAGACATTTTCTGTGCATAATGAGTGAAGAAAAATATGAACGATATTCCTCTTGTTCCTGCAAGACTGAGGTTTTCTTTAATAATATCCAAAATCACTTGAATGATAAATCAAAGATAAATAAGCTGAATTGTATATATGTGTTCTTTTTGTATCCATTTTCCATAAAACTTCCTTTTTGCTTACATATTTCATCCACAGTATTCTCAGCATCTTTTTGTAGAACTGCATCAAGTCTGCTTTTCAGAGAGATCTTTGATAAAATCCAAAGAAGAATCTGCAGTATTATTGGTCCTGACCTGGCATCTCAGCTTAAGTCATTTTCCTATTGTTGTAATGTAGCTTTCCTGTGCCTTTTGTATAAATACTTTCATGGTAATTATTCTGATGAAATTTCCTCTATGGTACCTAGATCTTATGAATTTAAGTGCAGTACGAAATTGGCACCAAGGTCTCATCATTTAACAGTTGAAATTACAGGATGTAACTGAAAGTTCTATGTTAACAGCTTCTTTTCTCACACTTCCCGTTTGTGAAACTCCCTTCTGGTTTCTTGCTTTCCAGTCAACAATTTAAATGCAATGTCAATTGTTATCTTTTGTCTTCTTAATTCCTCTTCTTTTATTGTTCTTGCTCCTTAATAATGTCTTCCTTTTCTTCTATTCTTTCACATTTCACAATGTGTTTCATCCTTATATATATATATATATATATATATATATAGGTAAAATGAGAACAAATGTAGTATAATTCCACTGTATCTATCTCTGATACTGAGCACTTTATCCCATAAATATAGCACACCTTAAGAGTATATGTCTTCATATATATATATATATATATATATATATATATACACATTTCATTGAATAAACCAGACAAGGTACTTTAATTTAGTTTTTTATACAATTTCTCATGTGATCTAATAATTTTTTCTTTTCAGGTAATAAATTATATATTATATAAAAACAAAATAGTAATTCACCTCTTAAAACTCTTGGATTAATTTGTTTTTATTTGTGGTAAACTTTGAAATCTAATTTGTTACATATTAATATGATCTTGAGGAAAGGCAGATATTTGTCTATTTCATGTAAATGTGTGAATACAATGGTAGGTTCTACATTATTAAGTTTCTTTATGATGTCTAGTAGATTTTCATTGTATCTGAGGTAAGTCAAGTTTTTAGGTATGATGTGTTTAAATGGGCTAAACTCTAAAAAATCTAAGAACAGTGTTTAAATGGACAGGAATCTAAAAATTCTTGTCTGTTCCTAGCCCAGAATAACTAAAGAGGAATACACTGAAAAACATTTAGACTTCTTAACTATATATATATATATATATATATATATATATTGTCAACCACAGACAGACTGTTTTGCTGTATCACAGCTCATCAGTGTGGCTAAATGTCCGGTTGCCTCTAGCTAGGATCGAAACCCAACTGAAGTGGCATCAGTCGGGGATTCTACCACTAAGACATTGGCACATGGCAGGGATGAAGGAGAATTTAAGCGTATTTATTTTTAGATAAACACACAGTGACTGAGAGAACTCGATTTGGTTTACCAAAGAGTCTTGCATTATTAGCCCTATATATATATATATACACAGAGTCAGCAAAAAAATATATATATACACTTCAAGAAAGGAAAAACTTTCATAGTTTTATCAAATTGCAATAACACTCTTTATTGTAGTATTTTCTTGACTGATGGCATTACGCTCATGGCTGTAGTATGAACAAGTCCTAAAAGGATGTTGTGAATCGCAGAAAACCAACTATATTGGTGACCCTTAGACAAGAAATTGAAAATGCATGTGCAGCAATCCCACTGGAAATTTTGGCCAACCATCAACCTCGCTAACCAAGCAATTAGAAAAATAAGGGATGAAATGGAAAAAATGATGAATCTAACAGAAATTAATCATCCTATATATGCAGCATTGGCAATGATCACAGAAAAACCAAAAGTTAAAGAGAAGCTGAAAAAACAAATTCAAGCGAAGCCACAGAGAATCAGGCATTATGAAAAAAGAAATAGATTTTTCTGGCAAAGCAAGATCTTCAAAGAAGAAAAATTATTAATGAACTGCCAACAATTTAAACAATTTATTGCTAATTATTTTTTGTTGGGAGGAGACAAAAATAGTATAAAAATTAGTAACGAATAAATAATATACAGAATAAAATTGAGTAATGAATAAATATTAAATAGAATAAAAATTAGTAATGAATAAATAAATAGAATAAAAAAAATGTTGCCAAAGCAGTAGTTTGCAGTACTAATAGATGTCTGGTAGCAAAAGGTCACCATTTTGAGCATCTCTTGCGTTTTTAGAGTCCAAAAGTAACTTCTATTAATCTTGTCTGAATAAATTCAGTATTACAATATCTATTCAAGTCTTTCCTTTCCTGAAATATGTATACATTTTTTAGTGGACTTTGTATATATACAAGGTGAGGTAAAAGCTGTGCATCATAGGTGATAATGGATAGATCGAAGTGGCCACTGAAATTAACAGATCTCACACCCTTGTTTTTTTTTTGTATGGAACCATTTGAAATCAGTTGTTTAGCAGTCGCACCCAATAAATATTGGGGACCTTAAAGAAAGAATTAAACATGAATGCAGTAAAATGAGAGAGGAAACTCTTTGACGTGTTAATGAATCATACAAACACAGAATTGAAATGTATTTTGAAAAAGAAGGAGGATATTTTGAACAACACATATAACAATTAAATAACTAGTAAATAAAATTTTCATTTGTAATTATACTTTGAATAAATTATCCCTATGGTGCATGACTTTTACCTCACATTGTATGTATATATATATATATATATATATATATATATATATATATATATAAAGTACAGACAATCCTTAAAAATCCATTTTGGTTAAAATGTATTTCATGAATATATTCAAATATAATTTGATATATATTCATGAAATAAATTTGCATATATTCATGAAAGAAATTATAACTGAAATGGAGTTTTTAACATTCGTCTGTACTCATTATTATATTGCTCTGTTAATTACATTGAGCTCTCTTTGGATTAATGTCTTCCTAGGAATTATCCCTACAAATTATCAATTAATATTATATATATATATATATATATATATATATATTAAGAAATGGATTAAATCCAACATATTTCTAATTTATTTGTTTAAACGTTATTTTTTTTTAATGGATACACATATTTGAGTAGATGGCCTGTTTTTATTTATTTATTAAACAGTATATTTATTTATTTACATGTACTGGCCTGAATATTAAAGAAATCTTGTTAGAAAAATAAGCTGGAGGGCACATATTTTTGCTAACAAGATTACTTGAATATTCAGACCGGCAGATTTAAAATAAATAAATATACTGTTTAATAAATAAATAAAAACAGAGCATCTACTCAAATATGGGTATCCATTTAAAAAACATAACATTTAAACAAATAAATCTAAATATGAGTATCTATTTAAAAAATATAACATTCAAACAAATAAACTTTATATATATATATATATATACTAAACGTTGCATTTTTTATAGAATTTTGATTCTTAAAACCTTGCACCTTTATGTTGGTAAGAATACACACCCAAAAGAATCATTGAATCAAAAACATAAGCAAATATTACATCTATAAAGTAGGACAAAATCATGGTAAAAATCTTAGGAATGTTTGTGTATAGTATAATTAATAATCTACTTGTACAGAAATACTAATCATTTGCTGTATTAACATAAGTTTATTCTTCCTAGATTCAGTAATTATACTATTCAGATTCCCTTGCCCCAAATTGGGTTCTCTGGGGTATTTCTAATTTTCAAATTCACCTTTAATATAGCAGATAAGTCTCTTATCATTTGTGTTCTTATTTTTTGATCATTCATTGTATTTCAGCTGATTAATTCTCCAAGTGTGGGTAGACCAATCTCATTCCACAGCCCATTTCTAGGGATATCATGTCTAATAGAAGTGGAAGAAGAATAATCTATCCCCATAGATTAAATAAAAGGTTCAGTTTGAAATTCCCTGCAGGTTACTCAGATTGACATACATCTGATGAAGGTCAAAGGGTAAAATGGCTGAAATGTTATGATAACAACAACAAAGGTGAGGACAATAGTCTGCATGTAAATAATAATTCCTTATCCCAGAAATTCAGACAGAGACCCAATAATATCCATGCATAAAATGAGCTCCAAGACAGAATGGCTATGTATAACAATCAGGATCTTAAGTCATACATCAGGATGCCAAAGCACCTTCTTATAGAGTCCATGAAAGCCAGGGGACTAGAAGTGTGCAAGAAAATGTTCAGGTACCCAAAGAATCATGGCTTTATTACTAAAATATTCTCTGATGAGAAAATTTTAAAAGAACACTGTTTTGGGCCACTGAAACAATCAGTACCTTGCAGAGTAAACAATGGCACCTTCAGGACCAAACATTTAGCCCAAGCTATACTGGTATCTTTTATTTACTGGACTACATTATATGGAGTACTTGGTAGCAGGCTATCAGCAAGACCTACCCATTCCACAGGACTACCATTAAAGAAGAGGTGAGCCAAAATGCCCAACTTTGGGGTTAAGAGTTCCACAGCTTATCAAGATCATGTTGATGTTGTAATTGAAAATAATGGAAGCCATATTGAATAAATTATTTGTTGTTGATATTATCTATAAGCTTTATTAATCTCCTTTTGTATTAATGGGCCTATTTATGCATAATAAGCAACTTTCAAAGGTCACAACAATTTTGCAAGTTTGTTTCCCTACCCTGTATAACCACTTTAGGAATATAGTCACAAGAATGATATCTACTGAAAAAGAAATTTATCAGAGTTTTATAACATGGTAGGCAAGATAAAAGCTTTAATGTAAAATCACACTTGATAAAAATTAATTCAAACAATCACACTTGATAAAAATTAATTCAAACAAATTTAAGTTTTGCATTTAAAATGAATAATTAAATAATATACAACCCGATATGAGACATAAATATACAAGTTCATACCATTAAAAAATTATGGAAATATTTAAGTTTTTTGATATTTTACAATGCAATTACAAAATTATTATTTAAATGAAAGCAGAAAATGATATGTAAACTAAAAGTAACTTTAGACACAAATAAATTACAGAATTTTTTTGTCAATATTAATTTTTATTCTATTTATTTATTCATTACTAATTTTTATTCTATTTAATATTTATTCATTACTCAATTTTATTCTGTATATTATTTATTCGTTACTAATTTTTATACTATTTTTGTCTCCTCCCAACAAAAAAAAAAGTGGTCACACAGCATTTATTGAAACAGGAGATAGTCTATTGATAGTATTCTGTTGTATGTGACACATAGTTCACTGGGGACCAAGAAATTCTACTGAGGGGAAATGAGACATATCATGTCCCTACAGCATTCAGTAGGTAAAGAGCAAGAGAAGAGAGAGAGAGGGGGGTTGTGACTGTTCTTTTTATACTACATTATACAATGTCAGTTAGCAGGTATTAGAAGTGCCTCAGCAGACAAGGTGGGATAATCCTAAAAGAGTCATGCTATTCCACATATTCAATCTGAAGTTGCATTGAAATGGTGAAAGATGACATCCAAAAGCTAAACTAAGTATTCAAAAAAAGGAAAATGTTGGCAGTCTTTAACCATAAAGCCTACATACAAAAAACAGTGTATCGAAAGGACAGTTATTCCTTTGACACTGCTATTATTTTAACTAACTTCATTCCTTGAGAATGTTTGTTTCAAAAAGCAATGATTAGAATTGGAATAAAACCTAAAATAGGATGAAAGGGAATTTATACATTTTCTTTTTTTTACATTGAGAATTGATAACAAAAATATTAAACACTATTTATTTGCTTGTTTATTTATAAGAATAATTTTATATTCACAACTTTCTAAAAATTAATACAATTGTATTAAAACTAATGCAATGCAATATTTGTCATTTATCAATTTATAAAAAAATAAATATGAAAACCATTTTTTATTTATAAATTTATAAACATTTACTAAATTATTAAAATATGTGAACCAGTGATAAAGAAATCCTTATTATTTATCATTTTATAAGGTTTGATTCGATTGTCAATTAGCCAGTATGTTGCCAACCATTCCAGTAAACAATCTAATAAATAAATAGTGTTAATTAATTTTGTTGTCAATTCTCAAAAACAAAGAAAATGTATAAATTCACTTTCAAATGTTTAGTCTTTTTTATAAACAATAAACATTGCCAAGAAATGAAGGTAGTTAAAATAATAGTGGTATCAAGGGAAAAACCATCCTTTTGATACACCATTTTTTTTTGTTTTTTTGGTAGGTAGGAAAGTTAAAGTTTGTCAAGATTTTGTTAGAAACAAAAAAAGAGTGCTGAACTGCTACATAATATAAATCCTTACATATGGCAGTGAATGCTTTATAATTTTCTCACAGATGAAGAGAAGACTTGAGTTGATAGAGATATGGTTCTACAGAAGGATGCTGAGAATACCATGAGAAAGTTTTAAGGAATATGGAAACGAAAAGGACACTTATACATAGAATCAGTCAGAGACAGTTAAAATTTCAGGGACACATAATGAGGAAAGATGGCTTGGAGAATTTGACACTCAGAGGGCATATTGAAGTCAAGAAGAAAAGCTGCTTAACAAGTTTGTGTAAATAGGTGGCAGAACAAGGAGTTGGAGTGATATTAAAAAAACAAATATTACTAAGAGCTAAAAAGGACAGGAAGTTGTGGAGAGCCAAGCTCGCCCACATCCTGAAGAAACATGACACTGTAAAGTGATTGGTCATGGTTAAATATAAATAAATGGCAGAACTGCCCAACAAACAGAATTAACAAAATTTGCAATAAAAAGGAAAAGAAAAGGACAGGGCAAAAAATAATATAAAGCAAACAAACAATATATGCAAGGCAAATTTACAGTAATAAAGCAAAGCAACAGTAATATGGCAAAAAGTTCATAAACTGAGAATTGGGGTTGACACACAAGAGCAAATTCCAATTGACAAATGTAGTGTTCTGATTTCAAGACAAGACAGACTGGGACTGAGTCAGATGAAACCGAGAAGTAGCCTATCTTATTGGCTAGGAAGAAATCCCAGCATACATTTGTGTGCTTCTTCCTAGAAATTGGAGAGAAGAAAGTGTTTTGCAATCATTCCTAAGAAGAATATATGAGATCAGTGGAGATCAGTCATCAAAACTATATCCCTTTATTGAATTATGAGAATGTCTTGGGCCATTTCTCTATGCCTTCTTTTGTCATCTAAACCATATTTTTATCAATGTAAGTTAGGAAATCTTTTCTGTGACTTTATGTCAAACTAAGAAATGTTTAATAAAAACTGATAGTATTGCAAATGATCTCTGATTTCTAAGTAGATGAGCCAATATTAGAATCCTCGTATCTCTAGCTAAAGATCTGGAGAATGTATCCTTATGTTACAGTAAGTGGGAAAAAAATTTTTAAAAAAGTACCATAATATCAGTGACAACAAATTGGAGATACCAAAATCAAGCAAGTGCAGAAATTTAAATATCTGAGAAGTGTTTTAACAGAGGATGGAAAGTGTGACACTGAAATCTGAAAGTGTATCAGGATAGACAAAGATTCATTTCAAAAGCTAAGCAGAGTACTAAGGCATAGAAAAACTTTGCTAAAAACAAGGGAAAGAGGACTAAACTGTTATATGTGTCCTCTTGTGTGGCAGTGAGTAGATGACAATCTCCTCAAAAATGAAGAAAAGACTTGAAGAAACAGAAATATGGTTCTACAGAAGGATGCTGAGGATACCATGCACTGAACGTGTGAGCAACCACAGAGAAAATGGAAACAAAAAAGAAACTTATACTTAACATCAGGAAGAGATGGTTGAGGTTTCTAGGGCATATAATGAGGAAGGAGGGCTTGGAAAATCTGATACTCATGGGACAGATTGAAAGCAAGAGGGACAGAGGAAAACAATGCATAAGAGTGAGCTTGGGTAAATAGATAGCAGAACAGGGTTATGGGGAAATAACTGAAAGATAATATTTATTAAGAGCTGCAAAGGACAGGAAGTTGTGGAGTGCCATGATCGCCTATGTCCTGAGGGGACATGGCACATAAGAAGAATCTAAACAGGCTTAGCCTATTAAGCCTTTTCAAATGCAAATAGGAGTAGATAGGTTTGCCTATCATCAAGTTCACACCTCTCCCCAGTTTCTGAACAGGAGTAGAGGTGCGGGGCATAATTAATTTCAACTTGGAACTAATTTCAACTGGGAACTAATTTCATTTGCAACAAAAGAGAATGAAAGTTGCTGAAAAGACGAATTCTGAATTATCTTATCTACTAAGGATTTTTAATGCTAAATTATAAAATTAACACCAACTCATTGCATTTTGTTTAGGAATTCACAGAAATTGATAACTTTGATTTTAAATCAAGTTGAAATTAGTTCTGTCACTCGTAGTGGTTTATCCCTTGTTTCCTGTTTAGGATTGGGTTTGCAATTCCTTCCAAAGTCTGCTTCCACACTATACTTCCAACCTCTCCAACTGAACTCTGAAATGTTAATTGTTAATTCACTAAATCTTGATTTCTTCAAGTCTAGAGTTAGCCCTTTTCTTTCCTGCATAGCCCCAAGAATTTCACTTCTTGTCTTTTCTCATGTTAATACAACACCACAAAGTAACCTGCTACATTGAGTGGCTCTTGGGCCTTGTATTGCGTAAACATTAGTAAAACAAAAAAAAAAAAAAGAAAGAAAGCTTCTTGTTAATAAATAATGCTTACATCAAATTAATTAAGTGATAAGCCCATGAATGTGACTGGCTGCTTGACCTGAATTTGTCGTTTGATGCTCAATAGGAGAGGAGAATAGGCAGCAATGGCATGATATTACCAATAATCCAATGGTGTAGCTACGTATTGACCAATATGTTCTAAGTTATAAACAAAATTTATTAAATAAATAAGCTAAGTAGGAAAAAAAACGAACCTCCCACCCTTCCCACAAAAATACGTAAAAAGTATCACCCACTTCAGCTTTCAGGCCACCTCTTCCTTTCACTCTTCTGCTCAGCATCGGCCAGCAAGTTGGCGTTCCTCTCCACCTACACACACTTGACAATATGTTTCCTCCTCCTCCTCCTTATATCCAAGCGCAATAAGCAAATGATAAATCCATTTTTCAACCAGTTGAATTGCGCTGATAATGGAAAGAGAATTTAGATCTTAATTGATTCTTCTGTACAACATGACTGTCATAAAAATAGCAACACATGTTTTTCTTTGTCTTTTGTTTTTAATTTTAACTTTCTTCCTGTTATCCTGTCTTTTTGAGTTACATCAGGCTTCCATTATTTTTATTTCTTGTTCTTATTGCCGTCCAAGACTCACGCCTTCTCATGCTTCTTCCCCAATGCTTTCCGTTTTTTTTCTCACACCCACGCTTCATTCTTCTTCTTCGTTTCTTTTTTTCTTTATTCTTATTTTCACTTTCTAAATCTTCTTATATTTTTCCCTCTTTATGTTTTCTACTCGCTCTCCAACGCACACAGTTTTTTATAATGCTAAGAAATAAAAATTTTATTTCTTAGCATTTTTTTTCTTTTTAGTCATCTCTTCCTTACGTTCTTCCTGCTTTTTTTCCTTTCATTTAAAAATTTTTTTTCTTCTAATTCTCAGAAACATAATGGTCATGAGTCCGTTGTAGGTCTCCCAAAATTTAACAGTCTTTAGCAAAGACACATAAAAGCGGAAACTATTTTCTAAAAAATCATACTTATCAGCCGACATCAAATAACTTAGGCTTCACTTCTCATTCCTCAAAACAAAATGCGTCTTTCTCATTAATTCTTTTTCTCACTTAGTTTATCTAATTTGCATCCCTCTTTTTAGTATTTTTATTTTTTCTGATTACGAATGTCACAATTCTGTTCTTACTAAAAAATAAAATTAAAAAACTAATTAAAAAATTCTAAAAAAACTGCTTAATTAGTTTCATATTCTTTTCTTTTTTTTTAAGTTAGTACAACAATAATTTACCTTTTCTTTTCCCATTTTCCCAACCGATTTTTTTTTCCTTTCGTACTAAAGAACACTTATACTTAACATCAGAATCATTTGATATTTCTTGGGCACATGAGGAAAGAGGGCTCGAAAAATTTGACAGTCACAAGACACATTGAAGGCAAGATGATCACAGGAAAACGGCACATAATCCACCTAACAGGCTCATGTAAGGATAGCAGAACAGGGTTTTAGGAGAGATATCAAAAAAGATAAAATTTACTAAGAGCTACAAAGGACAGGACGTTGTGGAGAGCCATGATCACCAACGTTCTGCAAATACATGACACATGAAAGAAGACGACTGTTGATGGTGTAACTCCTTTTTCTCTCTATCTTCCCTTAATTAAAAAAAGAAATTCCATGTTTTTATTTTTCTTCTTTCACTCTGTTGCTTTTAGTTTTATATTTCCCTCCTTGACCTATAGATGACTATTTCTTTCCTTTTAGTGTTTTCTTTGGTGAAAAAATTTATTTTTTATTCTAAATAAGGAAAAAATGTCATTTAAAAAAGGACCAGCTGCATTGAATATCTACATTTCTATTTTTTACATTATTTACATTATTCAGACTATTGTCCTCATCTTTGTCGCCATATTTATTACAACGTTTCGGCCGTTGTACGCTCCAGCCTTCTTCAGGTGGTTGGAATGTCGAACTTAACCCTTTATTTCGCTCATTGGGGTAGACTGTTCTAGTTCCTTCCTGAAGAAGGCTGGAGTGTACAACGGCCGAAACATTGTAATAAATATGGCAACAAAGATGAGGACAATAGTCTGAATAATGTAAATAATGTACATAATACCTCATCTCAAAAATATAGACAAATTTCTATTTTTAAAGCTTTTTTTAAACTTTTGTTTAAAAAAATATTTTCTTTAATTATTTTATTTTAACAGTTTGACTTATCTAAACAAAATACATCTTTTTATTTTAATATTTAATTATTTTAATTTTTTTAAGATACATTTTCCTTTTAAATTTTAAATAGCATAAAAAGTTTTGAATTCTGTAAATATATCATCCTATTGCTGTTTTATTTCTCCTTACTTTATTTAAAAAAAATACAAATTCTCCTGTAATAATTATTACACCAAATTCGTTTTTATTAGATATTTTGCCTTCTTTTTCTACCTTATGAATTCCATTCATCTTTCTCTTTTTTCGTTTCGTTTTTCTCTTTTTTTATCATTTCACCCACCAAACAAGGCAATAAAGCCACTGAGACATAAGGAGTTACTAAGTGAAAAAATATAAGTAAATAAAAACATTTTTAAGGAGTGAGAACAATAAAAGAACAGGGATTAAAAAGACAGAAGATAATAATTGACTTTCCTAGCAACAGAACTAATAATTTATTCAATATAATCTTTCCATTTCATGTCAGTGGAAAATGTTTGTCCGAAAAGGCGCAATAAGTCACTTTCTTGGGGGTTAGCATCAACCATGCTGTTTGGAAAACAAAAAGGGTTTTCACAGATTCTTAAAAGAGTGTAGTTTCATTTTGGAGGTGCCAAACTTAACAATCCATTTCTTGCCCCAGTTAACAAAGGTCATTTTTTAGATCAGCTGCCAATTTGAGCTTATCAAACTGCTCAGACTTAGTATTAAGACAGGGGTAAATAGTTGTTTCATTAGCATAAATACCAAATTGAGAATAGATGACACCTTCCTAGTGTCATCAGTCCTGATGAAAATTATAAACAACATAGGTCCAAGGATAGAGCCCTGGGGGACACCTACATTAATGCAAAGAGATCTAGAAGGGTGGCCATTCAAGAAATTTTTCATTTCACAATTTGATAAGCAAGAGTGATGGGAACACAAGGTTTAAAATCAAGAAAAGATTAAAGATATTGTTGAACAATCAAAAAAGAAATTGAAAAACGAAAACAAGAAAAGTGAATTTAAGAATGTTGCAAAAAACTTAAATGGATAAGAAGCAAGAAAGGTAGATTTACCAGTAAGAGAATTGTTATTATTTGCTTATCTCTCTGCATAGAAGTATTCGTAGTACAATTCTCTGTGTCCTGAATAGCAACTGGGTTTGCTAGGCATAGTCACCCTATGTTCGCCAGTTGTTCTTTATTTATACTTGTCTATCTAATTTGCATACAATACTACAAGAATATTTAAAGAACATATTGTTGCAAATTTAACAAAGATAAAGAATTTTAAGAATATTGGCTAAAGACATAAAAGCAAGAAAACTACCACTTTTAAACAAATATCACAAAAAGAAACATCTAAATTGAGTGAAAGGGTACATGAAAATTGATTTCTCAACAGTAACTTTCCATGATGAATAAAGAGTTACAATGGATGGACTTGATGACTAGAATAAAAGTTGTTTTTTTTTTTTATGAAAATAGTCAACAAAGACAATAAATGGTGGGAGGTGGTACAATGTTTTGTGCTTGTAGTGTTGGCAGTAAAATTATAAGTACCTTCAAAATTGATGATGGAATTAAGATAACTGCAGACAATTATTGTAATCTTTTAGACAAGATGTTTCTTGAGTGGCACAGGTTACAATTAAAAAAAAACTTTAAACTCAAGTGTATATCCATGAATGACAATGCCCCTTCCCATTCTGTAAAGTTGATGTTTGCTCAACTTGCCAAAAAGTATTTGCAAAACATCATTAACAGCATCAATAGAAATTAATCTAACTGAAAACTTGTGGTATATAAGTAAAAGTAATGTATATCAGAATGAAAAACAATATTCAAAGAAGATGTTTGGAGAGCAATAAAATCTGCTGCATGTAATGTTAAAATCAAAAGAGTGGAAAAGTTAAGAAAATCAATGGTTGAAAACTTGATGAAGGTTATAGAATATCAAGAAACCTATATTAATATGTCCAATAATAAAGTAATAATTTATTCATGTTTAGGATATTGTGTTAATCAAATATGTGTCTTAGGACAGTAAATTTTGGATCTATTTACAAATAAAGATTTCTGCTAAATTTTGCATAATAAAATCTGACACTGCTAAAATAATTTATTGTCAATATTTTTAAAAATAATAAATAAAACACACACAATATATTACACATATAAATATAAATACATACTAAAATTTTTACCAATACTAATTTTATGGTGAAAATTGATTTACATAATAAAATTTGACATGGTGTATACAAAGTTTGATTTCAAATTTATAACTCTTTCTCTTTCTAGTTGTTTAATACCCTTTTTTCTTTCTTCTCTTTCTTTATGTTTCTCTTTTTCTGTTTCACTTTCTTTTTCTATTTGTTCCCTTCTTTCTTCTATTTCATTCTTTATTTCTTTTTTTTATTTTTATGCTCTTTCTTTCTTTTTCTCTTTCTTCCTTTTATTTTTTTTTCTATTTTTTCTTTCGTCTTTTTCTTCTTTGTTCCTTTCTTTCTTTTTCTATTTCTTTCTTCTAGATTCTTTCTTTCTATTTCTCTCTTCAATTGCTCTCTTTCTTCTACAACATTCTACTCTTATCGATCTGTATAACTGGTATAGTCAGGTCCACTTGTGCCCAAAAAACACACGCCATCGTGTTGTTGGCTGAACGATATTGATAACCATGAGAACATTTTTCATGAGTCTCTCAGGTTTCTTATTCCTTTCATTTACTGTCATCAACAATCACAGAGATCTCCCTGTTTTCCTGAACACTAAAAATCCTGTTATAGCAGCAGCAATACGACAGAAAAATCATATGTAGTGCCCTGAGAAAGCAGTGCGTGCCGTGGCCAGAGAGTGCTTCTGCCTTTCTCGATCCAGCTTCTACCTCATCATTATCGTCAGCATTCAATTTGCTCCCACACATTAATCGCACAGTTATCATTATTATTATTATTATTATTATTATTATTACTATTGCAACCACTGCAAGTAGCAAGCATATCTTTCGAGTTCTTCTGCTGTTGTTGATGTTGTTGTGACACTCTAAAACTAAAACATCTGCACACAAAAAGACATTGTCAACCAGTAACTACCAGGATTTTAAATACGCACACTTAACCAGTAAAAATGCATATGACAGGTTAGTAAACCTTGCAATAGAAAAAAATATTTTATTATCAATGCAAAATAAACCTTGATCTAGCACAGTACACCCTCTCTGTTTTTATGCATTTTTAAACGAAAATTAATTAAATGAATATTTTAAAAACCAAAATCTGGTTTACACACTTCATTGATTCATTACCACAAAAATTCTCCGATTTTTTTTTAATTGATTCATTTCCAATTTGTTTTTGTCGATTATAATTTGAACTTTATTCTCACCTGTAAGATTTTTTTTATTTTCCAATATTTTGCAAGATCATGTGTGTAGTAAAATATAATAATGCATGCTCTTGATTTTTACATTTTTTGTCTTCTGCTCAGTATATTCCTTCGTATTTCAATATGCTTTACTTTTTTTTAAATATGTTTTCTTTTAGTTTTACTTTTATGTTAAGGTGTTACCACAATTGAACGATTGCTAAGGAATGCTAGTCACTTATTTTTTAAACGTGCACTCAACACTTTTTTCACTTAACTTATAGAAATAATTATGAGATTATCGCAATTTCTTCTTTAATTGACGCCGTATAAAAACTGAAATAAAATTATACAAAAAAAAAATGTTTTAGTTTATTGTTGCACCACAATTGCAGCCTCGTCAGGTTTTACTTGCAGCTAAAATTTGATTCCTTAATTCTAAGAGCACGCACAATATATCGTATTTCTAAAGCCGAAACCTAGTCTTGTTCATTCATTGCAATAAAAACGATTCCTCACAATATTATTATCTTCACACAGTCAACAAGTAGCAAGCACAAAATGCATAGTAATAACCAGAGAGAAAAAGAGATTTAAAATGTGGAAATCCGATTCGAACGAATTCTAATCTTTCAGTGATTGTAGGCGATGGAAAAATGAACTGATTTCTAAATGAAAATTTTAAAACTTTTCTTTTCTTTTTTTTAACCTGTCATACTTCGACAAAAGTAAAACTTAGCTGAGGTTATTTGGAGTAAAAAGAAAAGAAATCATAATTTTTTTTTTTTACGAACTGCAATAATTAACTAAATTTTAAATACTTTTTTAATTTTTATCACAGAATTACTAAAAGTTATTGAACAATTATTAAGTAAAAATTTATTGTCAAGAATAAAAAACATTGTCGCTCGATTTGAAATGCGTTTAAAATTTTAATTTTACTGAAAAATGTGAGTAGGTGTGTATTTTTGACACATTTTTTATTTTTTTAGCAAGATTTTTCTATCATCATGTTTTAAATTGGTATTCCGCATCTTGTCCCAGAAAATAAATAAGAACATCTTAAAAAAAAAAAAAAAAAAAATTTGCTTGAAATAAAGCCACCGTCCGAAAAGGCCATAATGTGGGTTTTTAATTTTTTTTTAATCGTTAAATTAAATTACCACTTACCGAAAGATAAAAAGATATATATAAAATTTCACTCCGTTACAAGAAGAACCAGAAAAGCCGAATATCTGTCGATTAATGAATCAATGGAAAATTAATTTAAGTTAATTTCAAGTTGTTAATATCAAAAAGAAAAGAGTGGTTGGGTTTGTTCCCCTTTTCAATTAAAATTAATCCAATTTGCAATGAGTGCTGTTAAAAGTCAATTTTCAGACTCCTACTATTTATTTTTTTTTTTTCAATTTTTTTTTTTTTTTTTTTCGTCAGCTGGTCGTCATGGACCAAAAAACCTATTTCTGATTGATTATCAGTTTTAGGTCAATTACTTTCTTTTTTGACAACATACCGGGCATCCCTGGTACGAACATTTTTTGTCTCCTCCAAGGCTGCAGTATTAACGCTAACATCTTCAGATGCTTTTGTTGATTCCTGTTAAAGTGTTAAATGACAACTTGATTGAAACTGAATAATTGTAAATAAATATTGTTTGGGATGACAGCATTATTCAAGATTCAGTGTAGCGTTTTTTAATTGGAGGGGCGAAAACATTTGAGATTCTCTTGAGTCTTGAATATATACTTTTTTACTTTTACTTGTGTTCGGTTGGCTTGGCTTTCACTCCCACGCATTCATCAATTCAATTCATAAACATTAACTTGAAACAATCCTTCCAAAAACGTGTTGAAGTTTCAAATCTTAAATTTCCTTACAGCCTCAAAAATTTTCCAAACTTTATTGCATCATAAGTCTAATTTAATATTTATTTACTTAAGTTTTAGCTTTAGCTTTCTATACAATAACAAGAAGAGGGAACAAGAGAAGGAAGATTGTATTACGCCAATTATCAAAGTGAAGTTGTCCTGCCTGCCAAGAAAATCCGCTTTCAAAACCTACCTGAGTTCTCGCACCGGTAATAAAATAATACTGATTTTATTTATTAAAGTAAAAAATAAATAAATAAATAGACAATTGTCGTAATAATACCGACTTTATTTGATCTTGCTATCTTCTGATGAGGTGCGAAAAAACGTGTTTGTTCACGTGACCATTTTGTCGTAATCTGTACAGAAGGTAAGTGGAATAAAAACTGTTTCCGGTTGCGTCTCTAAAATTCCTATTTTTACGTTGTTTTTAAATTAAATAAAATGCACTTTCCTATTATTTTGAGAAATAAGTAAATTTTTTCTTCAACTCTAGAAAGACAACAATATGCTGGCAAATGTTTTTAATAAGGCAGTGCGAAACCTTGTTATTTACTTATACGTAAAAACTTAAAAATCTGCTGAAATCGCGAAGTTTTCTGGGGAAATATTCTATCAGCTGAATTTCAAAATTTCAACCTTGGGAGTGTCATGGATGATAAGAAAATCCTTATTTTGGGAAAATTTTAATGAGTCCCATTCAAAATAAAGCACACACATACACAGACGTGCATACTTTGTGCACTCTACACACTCCTCAATGCAAGTAGGCTCCCTTGTGGAGTATTAGACCACAGGCTCACCACACTTGCATTGCTTCCATAGCAAGTAGGCTTTTTATAATGTGGAGTTGCCAGCCCCACAGTGAAACGGTTTTGAATTCAGTTATCCTTCCCTTAGGCCAGTGGTTCCCAAACAGTGGAACAGGATAGCAGGTGAGGTGGGATGATTGAAAAACAATCAAAGATTTAGAAACAGTTTAAAAAAATTCATGTCAAAAATAAATATTTCAAAATTTTAAATATTATTATGGATAACTTGTAATTGCATAAAATTATTGATTGATTTTATCATTGTGATATTTTTGCATTATATTAAGTATTAAGAATATAGTAACTAGGGTCAGCAAATTAGTGGAGAGAGTTATCAATGATAATGTTCTGACTTTGAAGCTGCAGTTGTCTCCCTTTAACCCTCATTCTGTTTTTTTATTTTAAAATATTTTTAGATGTACTTATCATGGAAAATTTGGTGAGGCATGAGCAAATTTTCTTTCTGAAAATGTGACCCAGAAAAAAAATGCTTGGGAACCACTGCCCTAGGCTGACACATAGCCAAACTACAGAGCCCAATCTGCTCTACTATTTAATCCTTAGATGAGAGGATAACAGAGAGATTCAGATGTTTCTAAGGGCATCTGTGCCAAAGTGAATACAACAAACTGGTTTAGAATTTTAATGCGACACACTGATTCTACACCACAGGTATAACTGCTCCACAACACACACACACACACACACACACAGAGGCACGTGAAGATGGTTGCAGCATACAACACTGTCAGAAGTGCCTGAAAACCATACCAAGGTATAACCGAAGCCTTGGTATGAGTGAAATTGGGGAGGTTAAACTGTTCTGAAGCCATTGATGGTTGTGCTAGTACAAATTCATAAGTCATCATGACTGAGGATTTGAAAATGTTCAGCTTCTTCAAGTACTGTTTACTCAGGATTGTGTGCTTTCTCTCAGGAAATGTAACTAAGGTCTGCTAAGTATAGTGAAGCACGGGATGGCCCTGTGGGTGTTGAAAAATAATAATAATAATGTTTCTGTGAAGTTGTCAAGAAACAAAAATATATCATCTGCAACAGTGAGTAACTAGTCACCCTTGTAAAGAAGTAGCTAGCCCGTATATATATATATATATATATATATTTATATATAGCGAATTTTTGCTTGAGGATGAAATGGAACTAATGTCTTTAATTTAATTACAAAATTAAATTCGTAGCTTTTAGCTTCCATTTTTGAAACATGGTTAGAACTGTGTAGCAAAAAAAACATATTTTAAATAAATCAATTTATAATATTAATGCTCTGTAAATTTACATCAAGCACTATTTTGTAAAAATAAAAATATCTATAAGAACACCGGATTATATATCTTACTGTTCTTTCTTTTTATTTATATATATATATATATATATATATATATATATAGACTCGAATTGAGGAATAGAAAAGCTGAGTTCATTACATTCATTTATATGCTAATACCCTTGAGAAAGGTATAAATCCATCTCTTCTTCCCCCAGTTATGGGTAAGCAGGACAGACTGAATCCTATAGCCTTGGCTGGCAACCGGTCTAAGAGAACGACAGTTCTGAATTCAAAACCTGAGGAAAGTTGTTTGGAGATATTGTGGCACACTGTGCACCAGTTCTCTGTATTCAGCTCTTCCAAAAAGTGTGGTTGATTCTACAAAAGCCTTCACCACTATAATCAAATGATATATGCAGGTAGTCTGGCTGATTGGTTTTAAGAACTGAGCTGCTAGTCCCCCATACATTGAAAACAACGTGAGAATCCTCCATATATATATATATATATATATATATATATATATATATACATGAAAGATTTCTTAGTTAACCTGTAGAAAAAGACAGTATGTATAAAGGTAAAAGACAACAGGAAAATTGTATTATTAGCATTTCAATTTCAATATAGACTTTTTCAAGGTAAGCAAGAGCAAAATGAATTTACTGAAAACAAAGTAACTATTAACAACAAACTGTCCTCAGCAACTAGAAGAATTTAAAAAACGCTATTGTATTCATATTGTCAACAGAAAATTATATCAAGTACTTTCACATGTACGTATATATATATATATAGTCGATTCTCCCGTTGAGTTCGACGTATGAGGGTCATGCAGATCAGTTTCCAGGAAACTGACAGTCTGACAACAGCACGAGATTTGATTATAGTGGTGAAGGTTTTGTGCAGGACCAGCCACACTTTTTGAAGGGCCGAATTCAGAGACCTGGTGCACTAAGTGCTACAAGGTCCCCAAACGATCAAGTACTTTCATATATATATATATATATATATATATATATATATATATATATGCGTGTGTACAGGGTGTGATGGGTAAATTGTTGCCATTTTATATTTTTAATTTCATACATGTGTATTGTTTGTTTTTGATTTTGTTGACTGCACAGTATAGTGGGGTCAGTTGGTGACCATCTGTAAGAAAAGAGCACCATGAATGTAATTGTTTCTGCTAGGTATTTAGAAACGCCATGCTGTACTACTTGGTATTCATGCCAGAAACTCCAATACAAACATTTCAGAGTGTTTGGGTGTCAATCTGAGGACATTGCAGAGAATTCGAAAAGAGTTGGATGAGTCTAATGGTGATTGTGTAGGTACAGCAGTTCAGAAAACTCACTGTGATCATTCTGATGAGAAAAGAATCAAGAATTTGTTGGCGAGGACCTCAGACTCAAAACTGAGGCCTACATCAAGTACTTTGTGAAAGTAGTGTTGCCCTGGGTCAAGAGGGTGGCTGCTGGAAGACCCTATGTCTAGCAACAAGATTCTGCTGCACCATGCTACACAAGCAGGAGAACCCAGTCATGGCTGTCAGACAATTTCTGCAACCACATCACTTCTTACATCTGGCCACCTAACTCCCCAGACTGCAAACATTTTGATTATTATTTGTGGGGCATAGTTGAGTGAGAGACCAACGAAACTCCTTGTAATACCAAAAATGAACTCAAGGCAAGGATTATGGCAGTATTTCCCAACTTAAACAAGGAGACTGTTCAGAAAATTTGCAGTAGATTCTGAAGTTGTCTGGAGGCCATGGTTGAAGCCAATGGCAATTATATTGAATAAATTTATTCTTTAGTATTTCAGGATATATTTGTGCAATTTTGGTAAATATATCTGTTAAAATGAGATATCAGTGTTATTTTCATGTTTGTATAATTTAGACAATAATATATCCATCGCTCCCTGAACATA
Organism: Acanthosepion pharaonis; assembly: GCA_903632075.3. Classification (NCBI taxonomy): domain Eukaryota; kingdom Metazoa; phylum Mollusca; class Cephalopoda; order Sepiida; family Sepiidae; genus Acanthosepion; species Acanthosepion pharaonis. Next base: position 3,354,081 of record CAHIKZ030004648.1, read on the forward strand.
TATAATATTTAAAATTATAGCCCAAGTAATCTTTTCGGCATCATTACTACTGATGCTTATTAGGAGTTTTCCCAAAATAAGATTCAATACTAATTCTATTTTTACTTTTACAAAATTATTTACTGAACATTAGGGAAACTCAAATGTGTGCATATATGTGCCAAGAAAATTACACACACGCACACACACACACACACACACACGGTTTGGCATACAAAACTTCTTCATAAGTTGAAAAGTTATGGTGTCTCTGGACAAATTTTTGAACTAGTCCAGACTTTCTTATCAAATTGTGAAATGAAAGTTATCCTGGATGGCCACTCTTCTAGATCCTTTTGTACTAATGCAGGTGTTCTCCAGTGTTCTATCCTTGGTCCTACTTTGTTTTTAATTTTCATTAATGACCTTCCTGATAGCATCAGTTCTCAATTTGTTATCTATGCTGATGACACAACAAATTACTCCTGCTCGATAGTGAGCCTGGCCAGTCTGATAATGTGAAATTGGCGGCTGATGTAAAAAAAACCTTCAGTCTGTTGTTAACCGGGGCAAAGGATGGCTTGTTAATTTTAACACCACCAAAACTAAACTGTTCTCTATTATCTGAGAGACCCCTTTCTGCCTTCCATCAGCATGGCTGATGCTAACCTCCACGTGAGTGACTCATTGCACCTTGGGCTAATGTTCTTGGCTGACAAGAAGTGGAAAGACTATACTGAATCTATTGTGTGGTCAGCTGCTAAGAAAGTTGGTCACTTTCCCATCACTATAAAGTTGCCTCCCTATACTTTTTCTGTAAAAGCTTTCATGGCAACAATTGGATGAGCTCTTCACTGTGGTAGCAGGATTTTATAAATTTACATGCAGTACTAGATTGACAAAGAGGTCTCACTGATATATAGTTGAATTGGTTAATGTAACCATAAGTTCTATGCTAACAGTTTTTTTCTTGCACTTCTTAACTTCAATCTTCAAGAATTTAATCACTATCTACAGCCCTTATGATTACTCTTCCTTTATTCTCGCTCCTTAGTAATTTTTCTGTTTTCTAATTCTTTCACACCCAGTAACTCCTTGTGTCTTAGTGGCTTTACTGCCTTGCTTGGGGCAATCTCAATTACAAATAAAAACAAAAAAAGCTCTTATACATGTGCACACACACACATACACACGGATAGGTAGATAGATAGATAGATAGATAGATAGATAGATAGATAGATATGGGCAGAGATAGATAGATAGATAGATAGATATGGGCAGAGATAGATAGATAGATAGATAGATATGGGCAGAGATAGATAGATAGATAGATAGATAGATATGGGTAGAGATAGATAGATATGGGCAGAGATAGATAGATAGATAGATAGGTAGATATGGGCAGAGATAGGTAGATATGAACAGACTGTGATAGATATGAACAGACTGATAGATAGATTGATAGGTATGAAGAGACTGAGATTGATAGATATGAACAGACTGTGATAGATATGAACAGTGATAGATAGAGATAGATTGATATAAATAGATTGTGAGAGAGACATATATGAACAGACTGTGATAGATCGATAGATAGATATGAACAGACTGTGATATATTGATAGATACTTGAATAACAAAATGGAAAAAAAATCTATGTAATGCATTTCATCCTTTAAAAGAACTTCAAACTAAACAATTTTAAAGTAATATTTTTATTGGTAGGTAGGGGACAAAATACAAACAAATGTTGGTTATAATTATGCACTAAGAGAAATGCTAAAAATGTTTGTATTTTGTTCCTTCCCCTTGCATATATATAATCCCATTAATAAAAATATTTAGTCTGAAGAAGCCTTCTCAAAGGACAAAATGCATTACAGAGGATGTTTTTCAATTTTGTTATTCAGTTACCCACCATTTATTTGATATATAGATTTGATATATCAGATTCTCCTATAGATAGAGCATCCTGGGTATGACGATAAGCTACGCCCGACAGCAAGGCCTCTGATCAGGAGGCTTTGAGGAGCGCGGAACCACCTCTTAATTGCTGATGTCCCCAGGTCTGCCCTAACCTGGGGTGGTAGCACCTGTTAGGGTCCCAGCTATAGGCAAATAGTTAACCCTGAAACTGAGACAACATCCGCATCCTGGGTATGACAATAAACTACGTCCAACAGAAAGGCTGCTGATCAGGAGACTTTGAGGGGCATGGAACCTTCTCTTAATTGCTGGTGTTCCCAGGTCCACCGTGACCCGGGGTGGTAGCACCTGTTTGGGTCCCAGCTATAGGCAAATAGTTAACCCAGAAATTGAGGTAAAAGGCATTATAAAAGTGTAAAAATAGGTTTTAATACCAGAAATACGTTGTAAAAAAATTATTACCAGAAATAAATTTTTGCAGAAAAAAAAAATATTACCAGCAATATGTTTTTGAAAAAAAACTATTACCAGCAATATGTTTTTGAAAAGATATTACCAGCAATATGTTTTTGAAAATATATTACCAGCTATATGTTTTTGAAAAAATAATATTACCAGCTATACATTTTTGGAAAAATAATATTACTAGCTATACATTTTTGAGGAAAAAATATTAACAGAAATAGATTTTTGACAAAACAAAAATATTACCAGAAAAAAAAAAAGTTGTCAGCATTAAATGACCCATCAAGGTTGATATGCCATAAAACTAAACAAACCAAACCTATAGATAGATGGATAAGAGAGGTGTTTTATTTGAAAGTTCAACTTCATGAATTTTTCAATTAACTTCAACACATACACATATGTATAAATAAGGAGCAACAGAAATAACTCCCACAAATACTTTCGACATAAAAGTAAACATTAGTTAGATGAAGATACTAATGCCACTAATGTTTTACCATTATGTGAGAGGTATTTCTGTCATACCCTGTATATGCTTCATAGATTCTGTTTATGTGGAACATTTCAGGACCACAAAACAGTTCTTTTTAAATAAATTTGGACTGAATGTATTCTTGCACAATTGGTCTCAATAAACAGATATTCTTTGCAACCAATATTCCATTTAACCAGAATCTACTGTACATGTGTTATATATACCTATTTGTCTGGTGCCTTGTGGCACAAAAGGACTTGGGTGAGGTTCCCATAATGAAGTTACTCAGTGGGGTGAAGTGAATGGATCAATGCCCAACTGCTACAAAAGGGTTGGTTTTCTGTTGGGATTTTCTTTCCTTAATATAACTACATGTTCCCAGCCTAACACAGTCCATTTACAGAATTCAGAGTTTTCCAAAATCTAGACTGGTTGCCATCTTCAACTGAAGAGACAAGTCTACCTTACTATTTAACCCATATAGGGAGAAGAGATGGATTCATACCTTTCCTAATAGTATTTGCATGAAAGCGAATGTAATGAACTTGAATGTAATTCAAATTCAGCTCACTGATTTCTCATGTTACCATTATACCACCCAAACATTCAAACCATATGTGTGTGTATATATATATATATATATATATATATATATATATCTATATATATATATATATATATATATAACAGGTGTATCTGCAAAATTGTCCAATTGTTTGATTAAGCTCTGAACTGTTGTATCTTAGAAATGCTTAAAGATTTCTTACTGGAATTCTCTGAGATTTTTTATAACACTATTGGGCTCTACTTTGAGCGATAAGAATGTATAATTATTCTCTAAGCTTTAACAAAAATATCATGATGAAATTGATCATAAATGAAAATGACATGTTCATTATTACCTATTCATAGCTTAATATTGGAAGCTCATGAAGGAGTGAAATAAAGTTCATATATATATATATATATATATATATATATATATATATATATATTATTCCAGGATCATTTTTCAACTTATTCAAGATGATCTTTGCTCTTTCTAACTTTCTAATTTTCTATCCTGGAGTAACAAGTTGCCTCACATGTTTCATGTACAATTTCATTTTTAAGTCTTTTTTAATTGCTCTTTGAACTGTCATAACTGAATTGATCTCTTTAGCTCTTAGTTGAAATGATGATCCCTCCTGTTGTGACCACCAGATCAATATTTCCTCTCTACCGTTCCCTCTTTTTTAAAACTTATTCACCATTCTCTTGATGATTCTTGAATGGACTTTGAAGATGGAAGCCAGAGTATGAATGTTGGTACCATTACTGAAGAGCTGAATGATCTTTTTCCTCTCATCATTGCTCATTTGGATAGACATAGTGGTGCTTACACAAAACAGTTTTAACCTGTTCTCTCCCTAGCTGAATAACTCAAAGGGTTTTTCAGTGATTCTTATAATAAATGGTGTCAAGATGGCTAAACCTAGGAAAAAGAAACTCAATTAGTTTAGTGGATTTTTAGATATTAAACATTTTGTGGGGTGGACAATTATCGCATGCTGTTAAACAATTTGGACAATTTTCCTGTTACACCCAGTATGGAATCAATGGTGCTAATTAGTTTTTTTTCATTGATTTTTATATATGTGGCATCTATCAGTCTCAATAGACCATGGATCTTCACCCAAAAAGTTATAGCTCAGCTGCTGATGGCAGTGCAACATCTGTTATGGCTGTACAGACCCACATGGGTATGACAGTCTACATTGCAACCAATGTTTGTGAAGACACTATTCCCTGATGTTGCCATGTTGTTTTCTTTCCATTGAGCATGCTTCTCCCTGGCAGCAAGCCTCCATTTCTTCTCTCCTTGCTCCAGCCCTCAGTGTATATCATGTCTCCGGTGTTAGTGATCATTGGTGATGTCTTCCCATCTCTTGGTGTCTATGTCCATTGCCATTATGTTCCTTTGCAGACGTTTTTGAAGCAAAGATGAGATTGCCCTTGTGCACCCTTGCCAGTGGCCAATTCCCCATACTGGAGGACTTTCAGAATCCTCCCATCAGTAGGCTGTTGCTTCCTATGTTTTACCATAGTGTTGAGGCAACACTGGAATGTCATTTCCAGGGTACAGACTTGGGCATGGTTTCATGAGAGATCGACAGTTCCCCATGCAGCACATTTCTTCTCTCCATGCCACCAATGTTGTCCAAGCAAAAGGTAGAGTCCAATACAGCTTGACACTGGTGTCACCACAAGAGTTGCCAGAACAAAACTGAATATACCATCAGACTGTCTTAGGGACTCTGGCTCCAGACTTTTCCTCAGGGTTTAGTCTTTTCCATGATGGGTAGATAGAACACATCAGCCCAGGATGGTAGTCCATCTAAGAGAAGGAAAACTCTGGTCTTAAACCTCATTGTCTTTTATTACTAATTAAATTACCCATACCATCAAAAATGATGACATACAAAAGTGATATTTTAAGTCTTTAATCTTTTTAGGTTTTCTAATAAGTCTTTAAAGTTTAAATATATTTGCTAATATAGTAATTCTACAGTATCAGTTTATTCATATATAGTAACTAAGGGGATCAGTTTATTACTTATTAACAACAGAAAACCGATCCACCACTTTCTATTCTGTAGATCTTTATATCAAAACTAGTTTATCTATACCATCAAAAATAACAGTATATTTTGTTATGTCCTTACAATCATTAGAAGGTTTTACACATGAGTCTTTGAATATATTTTTCCCAGTAATTATTATTGTGCTTCATGGAGTCATTTTTTTCACCTCCTGCCATTCAAATGGTCTTATAGTGTCATAACAACAACACTGCCACATGTTGCAGCCAATGCAAGGGAGATAACTATAAAAAAGAATAATATTTTGAAGTTATCTCTATTTAAGTAAAATATTACAGAACAAAGTGGCTTCCCTGTGTCTTTTCTATAAATAACTTCATAGCAATTGTATCTTGACCTCATGAATTTAAACATACTACTAGATTGGCAACTAGGTTTTGTTGTTTTACTGTTGAAATAGCTAGATGTAACTGTAAGTTCTATTCTGATAGTTTCTTCTCTCACACTTTTTGCCTGTGGAGCTCTATTTTCTGGTTTCTTTCTTCTCTACCACCTATGATCTTCAAATATTTAAATGCAATGTCAACTGCCATCTTCTGTCTTCTTGAATCCCATTTTTATGGTGCTTTCCACTCACTAATGACTTCTGATTTTCTTTTACTTCAAGTAACCACTTGCATTTTAGTGACATTATCACCTTGGTATGAAATGATTAAAAAAAACATGTTTCTATAAAGAACTTTATTTGTGTCACAGTTATTGCATCTTCCCATTTCTACCTGATATTAAGCATTTCTCCCCATTGTTTCTTGATATATATATATATATATATATATATATATATACATACCAGGTGTATCTGCAAAATTGTCCAATTGTTTGATTAAGCTCTGAACTAGAAATGCTTAAAGATATCTTACTGGAATTCTCTGAGATACTTTATAACACTATTGGACTCTACTTTGAGCAATAAGAAGTATAATTATTCTCTAAGCTTTAACAAAAATATTATGATGACATTCATCATAAACGAAAATGACATGTTCATCATTAACTATTCATAGCTAAGTATCGGAAGCTCATGAAGGAGTGAAATAAAGTTCATATATATATATATATATATATATATATATATTATTCCAGGATCATTTTTCAACTTATTCAAGATGATCTTTGCTCTCTCTAACCTTCTAATTTTCTATCCTGGAGTAACAAGTTGCCTCACAGGTTTTATGTACAATTTTAATTTTTAAGTCTTTTTTAACTGCTCTTTAGACTGTCATAGCTGAAACTCCTCTCTCACATTCCAAATATCCTATGAATTGAGTTGGATCTTTTCTAATTGATCTCTTTAGCTCTTAGTTAAAACAATGTCTCCTTTTGTCTCCTTCCCTTATTATGGCTGTTGACACATTAAACGAGTATGACCATTGTTGACAAGTTTGATCAATGCTTTCGATTCTTATGAGAACGACAATGATTCTTGAAGACTGAAAATGTTTATTACAGATGTGACAAATTAAATTATTTTGTACCAAGTCTGGCCTGTTTTGTAATTTTTGTTCTGCTTGTTCAAGAGATTTTATGTAACAGGTTTGGCCTGGGTGATTGCTGCAGGTTTTCTGACACTCACTGCATGTTCAGTTCTTTCCAGTGTTGTACTGATAATAATTTGTGAAAGGTTTAACAATATGACTCTTGTGGCTAACAAGGCCTGCATTGAAGAGACATACTTTGCTACATTCATCATATGTAAATTGATGGATTGCTGAATCAAGAAGTTTATCTTTTCAACTCATTGTATGTTCTTGGAAAACTGTAGTGACTTCATGAATTGTACAACTGCACTTATATCGCTCACAAGCAACTGCCTCCCACACAAGATCATCTATATGGAAGGCTGCAAGAGACATTTTTAAAGTCCTTGAAGTGCTTTTTTGGTTTGTGCTGGGGTCAAGTGTCACAGAGCAACTCACCATCCTTTATACATACATACATATGTATACATATAATTCTAATGTATAAATTTATTACACCTTACCATTTCTACCTGACTTTCAGCTTTTCACACATCCAGCCAGTAAGCCCATCTCTTTTGTCTCTATCCCTTATACATACATATGTCCATATATATATATATATATATATATATATATATATCCATATATATAAATATATATATATCATGGGCAAGTGGTTAGAATGTTCAGTTTTTGACCATGAAACCTGGATTCAAATCTTACCATGGTTGTTTTGTCAGCATAGTGACTTCTTGACGATACCAGTTTGGTGAGGCAATCCCAGTATGTTGCATCTTTGGAAAGTGTCTGGAAACTATAAAACCAGTTGACCTAAACCTTGTGAGTGAAATTGGGTAAATGGAACTATTTGGTAGACATCGATAGTTGGGCTAGCATGAAGTCACAAATGATTGAAACTGAGTGTTTGAGCATATTGTCGTTATTCAAACCGATGATCATACCAGATTATATGATCTCTCACAGAAACTATAACTAAGGTTCATGCAGCATAATTGCAATATAAACCGCTGATAAGCTCTGCGGGTGTTGAATAAACACAAATATGCCTGAGCAGTCCATAATATATATATATATATATATATATATATATATATATATATATATAGATATAATATCAATCAGCTAAGAGAGAAATTTTATATGTGTATTAATCCTATATACACATACATATATATATGTCGATAGGTATGTGAATATAAATATAAAATATTGCACAATGAGTGCTGGTGTTAATCTCAATGTAAAAAAACAGAAAAATAAAATAAGATCTGAAATAAATTATTTTATTTTTATTTTATAAAAATTTTCAATTTTATTTTATAATTTATTTTTGTACAGAATTGTACCAGTCGGTGAGGAAAATATATATTTATTATTAATATTATATATATATATATATATATATATATATATATATATATATATGTATATATGTATATATAATTTTAAACATATTATTAAAGATAAGAGACAATGAATGTCTATTATGTGTGATCATGAGCCATTCTAATGTTTGAATGTTGGCTTTAATTTTGGTAAAATAAAGATAAAATTGTCCAACATTTGAATAAAAATATTCAAATATTGGACAATTTTGTCTTTTTTTCAACAGAAATTAAAGCAAACATTAAAACAGATCATGATCAGACATAATAGACATTTCTTTGTCTGTTATATTTAATAATATGTTTAAATAATGATCTAAGCCCTAATACACTAAATATATATATATATATATATATATATAGGAATGGGTTGAACCTGCAGATTGCAAGAATGAAATGAAACTCTGAGTTGTGCTGTCAATTTTGGATATTACATATATTCAATAATATTCATATATATATATATATATATATATATATATATATATATATATATATATATATATAGATACATCACAATTATTATACCTCTCCATTCCTATCTGACTTTTAACCTTTACTCTTTGATTGATATCCAGCCAGTAAGACTATCTCTGCCATTCTTTTGTCTTCATTCCACACTCTCTCTCTCTTTATTTTATCTATATATATATATATATATATATATATATATATATATTCATTCCTCCCTCTCTATTCTCTCTCTCTCTCTCTCTCTATATATATATATATATATATATATATATATATATATATATATATATATATATATATATATGCCTATGGTAAAATCATGCTGAAGTTGTCATTAGGTTACCAAAGTGATGCAGTGTCATGCCTGGTCAGTACTTAGATGGAGGAACGCTTGAGAATGCTGGGTACTTTATGTAACTTCATACAATCCAAAATATGTTTTGACTTTAAGTATCCTCAAAGGGTTGATAAGCCATAAAAAACAGATCATTCTATCAAAAGAACTCTCTCTCTCTCGATATATATATATATATATAAAAGTGAACATAGAATTCAACTCTTAGAGGCAACAGTCTGTTTCATGCTAGATGCAGTCGTCAGACCTGATGATTGCATCTAACATGAAACAGACTGTCACCTCTAAGTGTTAACTCTATGTTGACTTTTATATTTACACATGCTCTATCTCTGATATTGAGCACTTTATCCCATAAATATAGCACATCTTAAGACAATATTTCTTTTTATATATATATATATATATATATATATATATATATATATATATACACACACACATCAAGATATTAATTTTTTCTTTCACCTACTTTTCTTCTTATTTTCTTTCTGCTTTCTTATCTCCTTCCTTTCTTCTTTCATACCATCTTTTTCTCTCCCAATTTCTTCCTGCTTTATATTTCAGTGTATGATTTTCAGTTAGCAAGCATAGCTGATTCCAGTTCAGAAGGGCTGATGATTGGGCAGATACTACACTTTGATCCTAAACAGAAATAGCATCATGATTATACATACAATCAGAATAAGTGTATGGATAATAGTTCTTAAATGTAATTTATATGTGTTTAAGCATCTATATACAGGGTGGGCAAAAATACCTCCCAGAAATATTTTACACATTAGACATTAGTGGCAAATGTGTCTTCATCTAGTTAATGTCTTGCCATTATGTAGGAGGTATTTCTGTGGCACCCTTTATTAACTTGGACTTAATACTCTCTTTTTATCTGCATGCATTTTTAAGATCTTCCCTAGTTTCAGAACAGCCTAAATACATTTGGTACAAAACAAGATCCATCAAGGTGCTGTAGACCTCCCACAAAGTTGCTAAGTATTAAAAAGTTTAGGAATAATAGTCTCATGCAAACAATCAATTTCATACGAACTTTGCACACAACTTAAGTAAGCTGAATCGATTTTAAGAAGTCAACAATAATTATAATTGCTAATAAGTATGTTCAGGCAGGATGGATAAATTGTCGTCTAAATTACACAGAAATGAAAATAACACTGACATCTCATTTTAACAGATATATTTACTAAAATTACACAAAAATATCTTGAAATACTAAAGAGTAAATTTATTCATTAAAATCACCACTGGCTTCAGCCATTGCCTCCAGATGACTTCAGAATCTCTTGCATCTCTTATGGACAGTTTCCTTGTTTAAGTTGATGAATGTTTCCCATAATCTTTGCCTTCAGTTCATCTTTGGTATTACAAGGAGTTTTGTTGGTCTCTCACTCAACTGTACCTCACAAATAATAAAGGGGTTGCAGTCTGGGGAGTTAGGTGGCCAGGTGTAAGAAGGGATAGGATCACAAAAATTGTCTGACAGCCATGACTGGGTTCCTCTGCTTGTGTAGCATGCTGCAGCAGAATCCTGTTGCCACCCTCTTGATCCAGGACAGCACTACCTCCTCAAGGCACTTGATGTAGGCTTCCATGTTGAGTCTGAAGCCCTCACTAACAAATTCAGGAGTTCTTTTCTTATCAGAACTGAATTGAGTGATTTTTACAAGCTGTCATACCTCCTTAATCACCACAAGACTCATTCAACTTTTTCCAAATCCTCTGCACTGACCTCAGATTGACACCCAAACACTTTGAAATGCTCATATTGGAGCTTTTGTTGTGAATGTCAAGTAGTACAGCATGCTGTTTCTCAATTCTGAGGGAGTGAATTGTGTCATGGTGCTCTTTTTCTCACTGCACCCAACTGACCCTACTAAATCAAAAACAAGCAATGGACATGCACAAAATAAAAAGATATAAAATGGCAACAATTTACCCATTGCATCCTGAACAGGTCTGGAAAGCTTACTGAAATGAAAAGTATTTATCTTCAGCACTTCAAGGCTGAGATCATTGTTCTTGATTTCAGGTAAGACAGAGCACAACAGTGATGCAGATCTGCCTGGTCTCTGGAGATCCCAACACCTGGGCAACACCTCCTTGTTGCATTAAAAGGAAATGTCATGATACCTTTGCAAAAGCTGTGATAAAGATTGGGTAATTTTTTATCTCTCTCCCTATAAATGTACATTTGGGTCCCACATTAAACTTGCTGAATGTCATATCTGCACTGATGAAGTATAAGTATCAGGTTGAAAATTCTTCTCAGATTCTCCTGACTCGTTCTTTCCAACTACTTCATTGTCTTCAGCAGATATTTCAGATGGTATCCAGAGTCACCTACAAGTTGGTCAATGTAGGTGTGATGAGTCTTCCAAATGATCTTTTGCCGCACAATGGGTTCCATAGGAGGACATCACTCATAAGTTCTGACTTACTTCTCCAGGAGTGACCAGCTAACCAAAGCCTCTCTTTTAGCAAAACTGAGATAGGTGACCATATAGGCGTTTCTCTGTTGGGTGTTTCTTCTAGCTGATGTCCAATGCAACTCATAACATCCTGGTGTATGTTCCATCAAATGGTGCTTCTTGGTGTTTCATCAGTGTCCATGTTGTTGAGCTGTAGAACAAGACAGATTCTACCATAGCTTTAAAGAAGTCTCTCTTATGATTGTTAAAAGATTCAAATGACTGTTCCTAAAAATTTAAGCACTGGTGAAAATACAGGAAAGACCAAAACTGTTCATAACCAGTTTACCTCTTCAAAATGAAAGTAATATTTCGATATCCATTTTAATGTATGAAAAATTATTATAATTTTTAAAAAATAATTAAAATAATTGAGTAAAATAATTTTAAAATGTATTTAAAAAGGTATTTTAAAAGAAAAACAGGTTTTCTGGAGATAAGATACCATTATGATAAAGATCTGTAATAAGTAAAATTTACATAATATGTAAATACCACTTGTTTTTATCCAAACTGAAATTGTAGATGACTGACTCAATTCCAGATAAATGAAAAATCATATTTCATTTAAAAAAAAAGTATATAAAAGTGAACAATTACTGTTAGTGTAGAAGTTACAGCTACATCTATCTAACTCAAATGTAAATGAATGCAATCTCACTGCCAGTCTAGTATTGCACTCAAATTTTTACAGTCTAGGTATCATAGCAAAGAGCTAATCTGAACAGTTACCATGAAAGTATTTATAGAAAAGGCAAAGGGAGTAATGACAGTCTGTTTCATGTTTGAATGCAATCTTCAGGCCATGTGTGTTGTGCAGTGGTTCAACTATTTTTATATCCTAGTCAATCGGGCATTATGGGTGATATTTCTGAATGAGCTGGATGTTATGCATGACATCCACATGAAAGTCTTGATCTAAAAAGGCTATTTAAGAACATGGCTCAAGTTTTCAGGTTAGTATTTTGTTTTTTTAGCATCTTGTAGTGTTGGATAGATATAGAAATGACACAGTGAAGTACTTTGCCTTTTGTTTTATATAGCATAGATGGTCATCATCTTGATTCTGTCATTATTTTCTATTTGGGTTACATGTGCTATCCTTTTTAGCTGTTGTTGCTGTTGGAACTCTTTAAGTGATGCAGTTCCTGTTATCTGTTACAGTTCTTTGTCTGGGATTCTGTAATGCCAATCACAAGGTTCAAAAGAGGATGGTCCTTGCTAAGACCTACATGCTTCACTCATACAAATCTATTTTTAACCTCAGTTATTTCCAGTTTATTATCATGATGTTAATTAGGTAGGCAGCAATGGTTATATTTCCAACTCTTCTAGAGGCTATTGAGTAGAAATAATTCTGGGTCATAATCTGGTTATTCATAGCTATTATATAGTGTTGTTTGTTAACTTTTAACTTATCATTTATTATTGATTGCTTAGTGTATGCCTATATCTCTGAGATGAGGTATTAAATTTACATTAATTATTCGAACTGTTATCCTCATCTTGATTGTCATATTCATAGCATTTTGGCCATTGTACGCTTCAGCCTTCTTCAGGTGATTGGAACCAGGGGTAGATTATTCTAGTTCTATGTGCCATGCCTCTTCCTCAAGGACATATAGCCTAGTGTATAAAGACATTGGTTAGATCCAGTGACTAGACCCAAAGAGTTGTAGGTTCAATACCAGGCTAAAGCAGTGGTGAAGTAAAAAAAATTTGGAGAGTTAAAGGAAAATAACTGAGACATCTGGAAGAGGTATGGCACGAGGAACTAGAACAATCTACCCCAGTAGACAAAATAAAGGAAATTCCAATCACCTGAAGAAGGCTGTAGCATACAACAGCCAAAACAGTGTGAATATGGCAATGAAGATGAGGATAACAGTCCAAATAATGTAAATGATTACTTAGTATATTTTGTATTTATTCATTATTTTATGTGAATTATTATTATTAAATTTACTTAGTTATGCATGCATTTGTAGTTTGTTAATTTGTTTATTATTGTTATGGTAATTTACTCATACACACATGGACTCTTCTAGCTATAAATAAGAGCAGGTACTGCCTTTTGGAAAGGGAAGTTTCAGCTCTGACAGTCGGACTGAACATTCTCGCTGTAACACTCTCATTTGTATATGTTTGTATTACTGGTTTCTGTTAATATATTTAACTCAAATCCTTTCTTTGTATCTTTATTTCTGTACCTTAACAAGGCCACAACAATTATTTACTTACTTAATTTGTTTATTTATCTTACTTATTTGTATATTTTTTTCTTTTGGGATTGGTTATCTTTTCTTATTTATTTGATTTAAAGTATCGGTTTGATTTAAGGCATGTTAGATTATCTGTGTTTTATTTAGTGTGTATATTTGCATTTTTCTTGATGATGTTTTACAAGGTATTTGTTTTTAGTTTTAGATTTTTAAATGACATAGTAAAATTTGTTTCCATGTCTACTTTTTCATTTAAGCTTAACTGTTTATTTAGTAATTTATGTTGGTCTGGACAGGTGATTATAGCGATTTTCTTCTCTAGACAGAGTTTACAGTTTTTGGATTTATTCTTGTAGGCATATCCTTTTGTCCTTATTTTCCATGATATTTTTGTATTTTTTTCATTTATTATTTTTAAATTTTATTTTCTTTATTGATCAAAAAACTTGAGTCTTTTGATCAATAAAGAAAATAAAAGGACAGCAGAACTTGTTAATATATACAGATTTATATCATGAAACAATGGTATTTCAAAATCTATGCCTTATAAAGTCGTACTAATCATCCACAATCCATCTGATGTAAATCCTTTTAATTATACTATGCTAATTCAAAATGCCCACATTTGTATATTCTTGTATTATAATTTTTATTGACTCAAGTGTAAACAATTCATGATACCTTTGAAATGTAGAAAAAAATAGATTCTTTTATCAAATCCACTTATTTAATAGGATTTTCTATTCTTTTGTAGACATTTCTTATTTTTCATATTTATTTCTATACAAAAATGCATGAAGCTGTTTGAAATGAGTGACAAAAAGACACTTTTCTAGAATTCTTCAGACTATCGATCGTATTCTTTTAGTTTCTTTTGTTGTCAATCACAAAGTATTGACCAATTCGTTCAATGGCTTTCCACAGGTATACAATCTATATAGAACGAAGGGTTTTTTTGTTTTTTTTAGTAGGAAGGAGTGATGTAAAAAGAAAATTGTGGCAAATATATTTATCGAACCAATCTATTATTCCAAATCTTTCAGAAATATGTATAACACAGGCAATTTCATGTTTTAATCAGAGAGCTGCTCTGAAATATTTTCCTTGCTTAAAAGAAAGGATATTTTAAAAATAATCGACACTGACCTTTATCTTTAAGGTTAATATATGAAACATGTTTCAATTTTCTCACTCTCCAGCAATGCTTTTTATTTATTACTTTATCCCAGAGGAGGATACAATTATTCTATTTTCCATAATTCAGATTTTCAGGTGTTCGTTGGTTTCTCCCTTTATCAGATTTTCTTCTTGTAGCAATTACTCCAGGAAACATTAAGGAACTGTGTCCCTGATCAAACTGAATTCATAAATAACTACATCAGTCACATGACTAAATGCCTATCCAGATGCCTTACATTACACATCTCTGACCACAGCTCTATTAGAATCCATTTAAACACACACACAAACTTATCAGACTCCATCTGAAACATACTAGTAGAAAATACAAACATAATAACCTCATCCACATATAAAAAAATATTAAAAATAATGGAAGCCTTAATAATAAAAAAGAAAAAGCCAACACTTAATGATATTAACTACAAACATGGCCACAATGTGCTGTGTTCAGAAAATAAAACATCCCTATAACTCTAAAAACACACACCCAATTAAAAAGCAAAAATAAAGGCATCCTTGATAATGACTAAAAGTATAGCTGAAAGTGCTCAGAAGTGTAGAAAATTTGGACAGTTGCTACACACTCTATGTCCCAAAAAAGAAAACACTTGTTCAAACACAAGAAAAAATAAATAAAAAGCTTAATCATAGTACCTTATCTGTCATCTTTAATGAAATATATATATATATATATATATATATATATATATATATATATATATATATATATATAAGCCTAGGATGGGGTCTCAAGCCTTGAATGGCAACTTTCCTAGAGATGATGTCTCAATAAAAACACTTGGTGTACTTGGACTACAGTGAATGTCTCAGCTGGACGTCAGGAAGAGCATCTGGCTTTGTAAAACCTTGTCTCAAATCTTTATAAATCCTTTGTCAGGTAGGACCCACCTTGCTTTGTACAAGATTAATACCAGTGCTACCTCAACAAAAAAAAAAACATAGTATGGATAAGTTATTTATTCTAAAAGTAACTAAATTTTTTATTATTCATTAATTGGAACATCCAGGACACACACACACACACACACACACACATAAAAATAAATAAACAAACAAAACTTAAATGTATCTTTTTAAACTCATGAATGAAACCCAAATCAAAAGTAAACCTTGAATGACTTACATTTTGATATTTTAAATTTAGAACTAAACTTCTTTTGATTAATCATCTGAGAGACACTTCTCTGCCTTCCATCAGCATGGCTGATGCTATCCTCCAGGAAAGTGATTTATTGAGCCTCCTCAACGTTCTCAGCTGACATGAAATGGAAAGAGTATATCGAATCCATTGCTAAGAAAATCAGTTCACTGTGTTCGGCGAGACAGTTCTTCTCTCCTGAATCTATCTTGCATATCTATAAGTCTACCGTTTACCCATGCTTAGAATATTGCTGCCACATATGGTCCGGTGGCCCCTGGAGCTCTTTAATAAGATTCAAAGAAGAATCAGCAATATTATTGGTCCTGATCTGGAAGCTCAGCATCAGTCATTTGCCCACCACCATAAGGTTACCTCCCTTTGCCTTTTCTATAAATACTTTCATGGTAACTGTTCAGATTAGCTCTTTGCTATGATACCTAGACTGTAAAAATTTGAGTGCAATACTAGACTGGCAGTGAGATTGCATTCATTTACATTTGAGTTAGATAGATGTAGCTGTAACTTCTACACTAACAGATTTTTTTCTCACATCTCTCTCTTGTAGAACTCCCTTCCAGCTCCATGCTTTTCAGCCATCTTTAATCTGCAAGAATTTAAATGCAATGCCAATCACTATCTACTGTCCTCCTGAATGTTCTTTTCTCTTTCTACTCACTAATGCTTCTGTTCCTAATTCTTCCATACCTCGTCACGCCTTGCATGTTAGTATCTTTACTGCCTTGCTTGGGGTGACATTGATTAAAAAGCAAAATTTTAAAATAAAGATATTTTATTTATCTCTCAAAAAACATTCAGATCTAATTGTAAAAAATAATTGTGCTTTAATAAACAAAACAAAAATAATTACATTTTTTTCTATTAATCTTTGGTTAAAAAATTTGAATGAATCATTAACAATCAACATGTTGTTTGCTGCTTATCATAAACTAAATAAAACATACAAGTGAGAATTTAAATAATGATAAACACATAAAATTTAGTCATGATACAAGGCTGGTAATTATAAATGAATTCTTTTGATAAAGACTTTAAAAACTGTTTTTATTGTGAATAGTTGGTATGCACTAACATTTTTTTATATAGAAAATGAATGTATAAAGCATAATAAAAGTTAAAATTAGTATAAAAATTAATAAAAACATTTCTTGTAAAATTATTCAAAGTTAAGAACTTTTTAAAATTTTAACATTTCAGATTTTTAAATTATTTCTTAAACATTTTAATGGTGACTTGCATTATTTATTTTATTCAAACTGTTCTCCTAATCTTCATTGCCATATTCACAATGTTTCAACTATTGTATGCTCCAGCCTTCTTCAGGTGATTGGAATTAATTGAGTTAAAGGGAAATAACTGAGACATCTGGAAGAGGCATAGCACATGGTACTAGAACAATCTACCCAGTTGGATGAAATAAAGGCTTTTGTTCGAAATTCCAATCACCTGAGGAAGGCCGGAGTGTACAATGGCTGAAACATTGTGAATATGGCAATGAAGATGAGGATAACAGTCCAAATAATGTCTATAATACAAGTAATCATAATACCTCATTTCAGAGATATAGACAGATATTTTAATGGTGCTTTTATTATACCATGAACAACTATAAATGAAAGTGAAAAAAATAATATTTTGAATTTGGAATGGTTTAAAATTTTTGAAGATGATTAAAGTTGCTTTTCAAGATTGTTCTAGAACGATGATGAAAAAAGTTAGTCTGGAGCCCATCCTGATAACACCAAAGATGAAATTCTATTCATACAATTTTTTATAAATTTCTATGAAAAAAATCCTTTTTCAAAATATTTCCATTTAACCAAAAAATTTTTCAGTGACTATCATATCGCTTATTTCTATTCATTCCTTTCCCAAGGGTATTAGTCCAAAAAAAATGTAGATTATCTCAGTTGGAATTTAATCTTGGCTTGCTGATTTGATTTTCCATACTGCTGACTGCTTGGTCACCTCCTGCCACAGGTATCTTTAGAAATAAATCAATGTTGACACATAGAATTAAGGCACATGATTTATGCAACATTGTATAAAAGGATGTCTCTTTTCACAGTTTGGCCCAAAATAGCAGTTTTGAACCTAAATGGAACTATGGTGAACAATGCTACCTTTCCAATTTTCATCTTCATATCAATTTACATTTATAGACTAATTTTCAGTTCACAGGGTCAAGCTACTTATCTCCCATTAGATATAAAAGCAAAAACATGAGCCTTATAGTAACAGATATAATATCTTTATACACTATATTTTATTTTACTATCTTCTTCTTTATGTTCCATGTCCCCTCAGGACATAGGCATTCATGGCTCTCTACAACTTCCTGTCCTTTATAGCTCTTAATAAATTTTGTCATGCTTTTATTTCTCCTAAATCCTGTTTTGCCATCCATTTACACAAGCTGACTACATATGTTATGCATTGTTTTCCTTTGTCCCTCTTGCCTTCAATCTGTCCTGTGAGTATCAGATTTTCCAAGCCCTCTCATCTCATTATGTGCTCTAGAAATTTCAACTATCTCTTTCTGATGTTAAGTATAAGTTTCCTTTTTGTTTCTATTTTCTCTAAAACTTTGTCGTTGCCACATAATCAGTCCATGGTATCCTCAGCATCCTTCTATAGAACCACATTTCTGTTTGTTCAAGTCTCTTCTTCATCTCTGAGGAGATTGTCCAGCACTCACTGCCATACAGTAGGACAGACATCACCTAACAGTTTTGTACTTTTTTCTTTGTTTCTAGCAAAGTTTTTCTATTTCTTAATACATTGCTTAGCTTTTGAAATGCATCTTTGGCTATCCTAATGCACCTTCAGATTCCAGTGTCGTATTTTTCCATCCTCTGTTAAAATACTTCCTAGGTATTTAAATTCTTGTACTTGTTTGATTTTGGTATATCTGGTTTGCAATTCACACTTTGGACTCATCCTTTTCCTAACAACCATGCATTTTATCTTTTTGCATTTGATGTTTCATACATTCTTCTCATTTATTGGTGTTACTAATGGAATATTTCAGATTTAAATGTAATAAGATATAAAAGAATATTATATAAAAATAATAACATAAAAATAGGATATATATATAATTAAACATAAAAGAATATAAATGTAATAAGATATAAAAGTAATGAGATATAAAATTAATCTTACTTATTATAAAACGCAGATTGTGTGTGTGTGTCTGTATGTTTATATATTGGATCGGATTTCCTACATTTTTTAACCGATTTCAACAAAACTTCACAGGACTATGTAAAATTACCTTGCGGTGGTTCTGACAGTGCCAAAAATTGGAAAAACACGATTGTTTTTGCACAAAATCAATTTGAAAACACGATTAAGAGGCATTAATGAAAGGTGGACAACTCATATCGAGTTATACTTAGTAATATCGAGTATCATAAAACCCAGGTTGGTTGTTTTTGTGTGTGTTCCTTTATATATAGGATCGAATTTCCTACATTTTTCAACTGATTTCAACAAAACTTCACTTTTTTATTGGCAGGTAGTGTTTCTTATTGTCTTGTACACTTTTTTCTTTATTTTTACATTCAGAATCCTTTAAAAATTCCATTTACAAGACAATTGTTTATAATAAAATTCTATTCAATCGGTAGACTCATAACGATTGAAAACAATGTTTTTGTTAGAGTTTGGGTTTGACCAATTCGTAAAAAAAAAAAAAATAAAAAAAAAAAAAACTAATTAAGACATGCATGTCCGTCAATCTTAAACAATAATCATTGTCAATTTTATTTTTCAGTCTTTATGATGGTCGATACTTGATCTATCTCTTACTGTTACATCCCCGGGCAACGCCGGGTTCTACTGCTAGTAATATATAATAAAAGAATAAGATATAAAAGTAATATGATACAAAATAATAAATAATATTATATAAAAGGTATAAATCAAAAATAGGATATAAAAATAAGATAAAAATGTTACATATTATAATATTATTATATATATAAAATAAGATACAAACAAAAGATATAAAAGAATAATATATAAAAATAATAAAATACAAAACAAGATATAAAATTAATAACATGCAGATATATGCTATAAGAATAAGATATAAATGTGAAAAGATAAAAAATTAGCCAGAAGTTAGAATTTATAGAATAGTAAGATACACAATATTAAGATATCAAGGATAATCAGATTTTTTTCTAATCAATTCACCTCAAGCAAGGCAGTAAGATGCAGTGGCAGGGGATCGGTGCTACTGGGAGTGAAAGAGAGTAAGAAAACTTTAAAAGGAACCAGAAACCCAATCCTAAGCAAGAAACAAGTGATAAACCCCTACTGCTGTTCAAAAGACCTGAGAGGAGTGTGAAAATTTCAAAAAATTAATATGGTATAAAAGTAATGCAATATAAATATTTCAGATGTACTAAAAGATTAATGTATAAATGTGATAAAATCTCTAAAAAGTAATATGATATGAAATAATAAGACCATATCTTAAAATATTTACTATATGTCATTGTGACTGAAGGTTTGATGGTAATAGGTTTGTTCAGCAATTGTTCATATATATATATATATATATATATATATATATATATATATATTTATTTATATATATATATATATATATATATATATATATATATACTGTTATGTTGACATAGAAGATTGCAATGCAATGATAACAGTTGCAGAATAGCAGATGGAGGTCGTAAATTCATGATACGGTTCTATGACATCGTAACATGTGAGAGACCGAAATATTAACAACAGAACCATATGTCTAGATGCAATATCATGTGTTGTAACTAGTTTAAAATGTAATTTATCAGCACATAGCAATCTTCTATGTCAAAATAACAGAATATCATCTTTGATGATGAATATCTTTGTTTATATATATATATATATATATATATATATATGAAAAATTTCTCAGAGTTAAACTGTAGAAAAAGACAATATGTATAAAGGGAAAAGACAATAGGAAAACTGTATTATTAGGTGACACATTACATCCAATGTGGCTTGAAAATACTAATAATACAAATTTCCTATTGTCTTTTACCTTTATACATATGTGTGTGTGTGTGTGCATATATATATATATATATATATATATATATATATATATATTTCACAGAATAATTCATCCAGTCTAGAACAAGAATCCTCAACAGAATGCAGAAAGCACTGAATGGCTGTTTCATTCTATTTTGGGACTCATCAGCAGTGCGCATCCACTACACAGAACTGAGAATCAAACCTGGTCCATTACAATGCAACACTTTCTTTTAGTCCCAGGCACATCTGCATTAGAGAAAATTTCATCCTGTGGCCCATCCATCACATCCATTGAGTGTCACTTTATATTTGTTTGTGAAAATTACTTTAGAAAAGTTAATTTTCATGTATTTTTAGTTCAATTTTGATGCTTTAAAATATTTACTTTACTGAGAGGAGTTTACATACATGATTTCTTGACAGATCCCAAAGTATTCTATACCTTTTGTCCTTCTTGACTCCCTCAATTCCATCCTGTTCAAAGATCTGAGTGCTGAGCACTGATCAAAAGTGGTTGTTTCACTATAAGTCACTTTAGTTTACATTCCCTTTGAGTGTTCAAGATCTTAAAGCTTTTTGCTTTGCTTCCAGTTCTCAACTTATTAGTGCATAGCTACATTTTGCAGAAATTTTTTGCAGCGATTATGGGCAGTTCTGAATACAGTAAGAGTCAAACTACACCACTCCTTACGATAGATATTGAAATAGTGGTTATGGTGAGCTATGGCTGCAGCACATTCAGGGGTGAACCAGGGCTGTCTGTTTTTTGTTGGAAGTTTTTGGTCGGTATAAAACTCTTCATTCCAGAAAGGATCAATTCTGAGATCAATTCTCAGAATTGACCCTTTCTGGAAAAGTTTTGGAGGCACCATATGCATATGTTTAAATACTTTCAACTCTCATTAGTTATTTTCAGGAGCAGAATATATTATGGTTTGAAAGTTAAGTCAGTTTTGATGTATTTGTTATAAAAGTAGTGTTCACCTTTTTCGAGCCACAATATATGCACATCCCTGTGCATATGAGTTGGCGATGAAAAGTTTTCAGCCTGACTAAGAAGCCCTTCCCCAAATATTTTGATGTTTGGTCATTTGGTCAGATTTTGAGGAAGTCATTCAAGCAGTGAACTTTTCTACAACCTTTTATATGTACAAAAAGAAAAAAGTGCTACATTGTCTTATTCCCTGGTTCAATTTCAATTTATGCTATTGATGAAAAAAATTGACAGTTGTTTAAATACAATTTTACATTTCAAAACTTGATCTTAAATATTTAATTAAATGCTTTAAAATTAAATTAGATTATTGTTATATTCTGTGCTAATAGGAATATATACTTGAACAACACGGTGGATAAAATAAGTAAAGGTTTATTGTAAAAACCAGTACAATAAGAATAAAGGTAACAGTTATGCACAAAATTTTCACAAGTCAATCCAGTTTTGAGTGCTACTGGAAGGTTGGTAGTTCTTGCCTAAGTCTTAGTCGTATTCAACAGATCCCAGCTAAACTCTGTAGTTCGTTGACTTACAGGTACTTACAACCTATAGTGTAGTCACTCATGGGGGTGACAGGTTATTCCATTACATCAATTATGTACCTTTCAAAAGTCAACAATTTCAAAGTTTTATCTTGCTTGAATATCTTTGAGTGATTTTATAAAAATAGTTTTTTTTCTGTGTGATTTTCACTGTTTATCATAAGGTAGTGCTGAAGATTTCTTAACACAATCCACTTCTCAAAATCTAACCAAATGAACAAACATCAGAATTTTTTTTTTTATATTTCTTTGGGCCAAGAACTTTTCAGCACTCACTTATAAAGGAAAATTTTATCTTCTTATTTTATTATTTATCTTTTTCTTGTGGAGGTGGGACAAAAGTACAAAACATGGAACCCTGCAGCTTATAACTGAAAAGATTCTCAGCCTTGCTTGCTTTCTTAGAAAAAAATATATTCATCTTCAAGCTGCAATTTAAAGGTCATGCATACTGTTGCCAAGCTACCAGAGAAACATTTCTAATTTATCAGGAAAATATTTCTGATGAAAGACAAAAACAAAAATGGTGTTTTCTTTGAATAATTATTGTAACAAATGGACTTTGCTTTTATACTAAGTCTTTGAAGCATTTTGTGAAACGTGAGAAAAAATCTTTAAATAAATATCTGTTTCATTTAAGATTGATTTTTTAATAAAATTGCCTGGAAGGGGATTTGCATATTTGTTCACATATGACTTTAATGTTAATTAACGGGAACCAAATCGAAAGCAATCTGATTAGAAAGCAGGACTGGATAACCAACATTAAACTGTCCTTGATTTCTGTAATAAAATTTCCAAATCGTTTAAAAAATGAAAAAACATGTTTTTCTCCATTTCAAAAATCAGACTTTAAAAGAAATTATAATTCAAGAATTTATTTTCTTTTTTATTCTTAGGCCAGTTTTTATTACTAGCATAAATTAATAATGGTAGTGTTTAATTTATGTTCATACAGTTTATAAGTATATATATATATATATATATATATATATATATAGATCTACACACACCCACACTTATACTCAAATCTTTATGTACACACATACATACAGTTACCCAAATATCTATGCACACACACACACAAACATATGCCCACCCAAATCTATACACACATTTCCACCTAATTTCACTACAAACACACAAACTCACACACACTTCCACCCAAAATCACAATAGAAATGCACTCTTCAATCCAAATCTTTACACACACATTGACTTGAATCTCTACACACACAGAAATACACTCCAACCAAAATGTCTATACACACAAACATACCCCAGATACATATACCCACTCCCACCAAAATCTCGATACACACACACTTGGTGCAAATCTCTATATATACACACACACACTTCCACCCAAATCTCTACAAACACACACATTTTCACTCAACACTCTATATACACACATTCATACATGTACTCCCCAGCCAAATCTCTACACATACATACACAATTGTACCAGTTTATTGGGACAATATATCTAACCACCATAATACTGGTAAATTGATAAGAACAGGTTGTTCAATTTTAGACAAAGTAAAATAGCTTGAAATTTAGTATTCAATTTAATATTGCTCATTACCCTTGGGAATAGGATAAATGTGATAGCTGCACTTTTTGTCAACATAATTTGAAACATATTTGAGCCTGTATGAAGATGGACCATGATACTGACCAAATTCTAGCAGATATTGTTAACATTCTTTATTTTTGTGCTGAGTCCTTTCAGGATGTAGGTGATTATGGCTCTCCACTTTACCCTGTCCCTTGTAGCTCTCAATATATTTTGTCCCTCTGCTACCTTTCCCAGACCATGTTCTGTCATCCATTTGCTTAAGCCTGCCAGGTATGTCATGAGCTGCTTTTCCTTGTCTCTCTTTCCCTCATTTGACCTGTGAGTATCAGATTCTCCAGGCTCTCCTTTCTCATTATGTGTCCCAGAAATTCCATCAAGCTTCCTCTTTGTTTGCATCCTCTCTAAAACCTCATCATTGCTCACATGCTTGGTCCATGATATCTTCAGCATCCTTCTGTAGAACCATATCTCTGTTGCCTTGAGTCTCTTCTTCATCTTTGAGGAGACCATCCAACATTCGCTGCAGTATAGGACAGATGTCATGTAGCAGCTCAGTACTTTTGTCTTTGTTACCAAAGAAATCCTCCTGTCTTGCAATACTCTGCCCAGCTTTTGGAATGCATCTTTGGCCATCATATACATCTTCATATCTCATCGTCGCACTTACCGTCCTTCATCAAAATATATTTTATAATAATAAAAGATATTTAAACTTCCGCACCTGCTTGATTTTACTGTCCTTTGTCAGAACACTTCCCAGATATTTAAAATTCCACACCTGCTTGATTTTAGTGTCCCCAACCTGCAAATCGCATTTTGGGATCATCCTTTTACTGATGACCATGCATTCTGTTGTCTTGTAGTTTATGCTTAGTCCCTTCTTCTCGCCCTCTTTTGCTACCTTCTGTAGGAGGTTTTGTAGCTTCTTTTCCACGTCATCAGTACTGTCATCTGCATATCTTATGTTGGTAAGATTGTGGCTGCCAGTGCTGAATCCTGGTAGGCTATCCAATTCTTTCAGAATTGCCTCGCTGTATAGGTTGAATATGTCTGGTGAGAAGACACAGTCTTGCCTTATGCCACTTTCTATTTTTGTATATTTACTGGACTCATTCTCTATGCACATGCATGCCATTTGCTGCCAGTATAGGTTCTGGATTATTCTAGTATCTTTCCTGAATATATCAAGGTTGCTGAGCAGTTTCAACAGATCCTTGTGGCGTACTTTATCAAACACTTTTGCATAGTCTATGAAACATAAGTACACATCCTTCTGCATTTATATTGCTCTTTCTGATTATATTATATATATATTGTTAACATTATCTTTGTTTAAAACAAGAATATATTTGCCAGCAGGACAGGCACACCAAAAAGAATTATACAGCCTAAAATGTAAATAGATATAGCTGTTCGCATGAGGAACTTTGTACTGGCCATTTGATTCTCTTCAATGCTCATTTGTTCTGTTACACAGATAGTTTGGAAATATTGAAAATTACTCAAAATGATCAGGGATGGTACAATGGCAGATCTCAGGATTTAATTGGTTAAACACTCTAAAATTCACAAATAATATAGATGTATTCATTAATTCAAATCATTTCTAGTCATATTGTTCTGAAGATGGTGTAAATAGATATTGAAATATTATGTCGAAAGAGAAAGTCACTTACTGAAAAAAAGAACACATGTTCTGTACAATATGCCGAAGACAAAATAACCAAAATAGAAACTAGTTGCAGGTGTTGCCATAAATGCATCTCGGATATATTAATAGCTTGTCCTCTCCAACTGATGACCAATGAAAAAATTATTCTGTTGATAAAAGTGTTTCATGTTCTTGAGTTCAGAGTTGTTTTATTTTTGCTACCTCATACATCGGCTTGCATGTAACTGTTGGCTTGTGCGGTAAAGTTCTGACAATTTATGTGTATTGAAATTTTTGACATTGGACTTGTGATCTGTGATTTTGACATTTCTTTCTGCCCCTATATCTTCAGGTTTGAACTTGTGATTTGTTTATTTTGTTCTGGAATTGAGGGGCCATATCAATTTTTGAAGAAGCTATTTCGGCACTTAATACTTATGAACCAATTTGATTCCAGAGTTCAATGGTTTGTCCACTGGCCTATATGTTGTTGAGAAAGCAGAGCTCATTTGCCAACTGCAAACTAATAGAGCCAGCAACAGTCATTCCCTTGAGTCTTCTTTACCTCAGCTGTGTACCAGCAACTTAAAAAGGAAGAAAAAATGATTTTACTGAGATAAAATAGACTTTTTATACGACCTTTGGAATGGACTCATTTGTGTCATATAAACAATTTATTGGGCACCGACTACACCTCAGTATGTGGGTAAAACCCCCTCAAAATTGTTGTACAACTCAATATCAAGTGGGATGTGTCACAAGGATTAGATGTCTGTGCGTGATTTGTGTTGATGAGATGCTGCACCATGTGAGTGATCTGTCCCCTTTGTCAGTTCAAACACATCAACAAATGATATCAACAGTGAGTCCTCTAATGATGAGGAAGTGGTCAAAATAAGAGATGCCTTAAGTATGTCCTTGGAAGAAAATTACACTCAGCTTAGTGGAAATATGTCTGATGTCCCTTTGGGAGGGGATTCATCAGGTGAGGAGACAGGGGTTGTTCCTTTAAGAAGCAGTACAGGGCTTAAGAGATCCACCCCTGGTTGTCGCCAGCATGGTCATGAGATCAGGCAGGAGAGTGTAGCAAAAGAGAAATCTACTTACTGAGAAAAAGGGCATGTGTGTTCTGTACAATATACAGAAGACAAAATAACCAAAATAGAAACAAGTCAGTTGCAGTTGTTGCCATGTTTATTAAAAACACTCATTAAAGGAAAAAAAAAACATATTTTTATGATTTTTACATTATATACTTTTAATTTATAAGGCAAAATATACACCTCAAAATGAAACAAGGGGAAAAAAAAGTTCTGGTAAGGGAGATAACTAAATTCACAAAATTGATTGGTTAATCAAATATTGATTCAACCCACATATCTGCATCTTTATTAAACATTAGTGAGTAACTTTGCAAACGACATACTGTACTTTTTGAGCTATTAATGTTACAGCCAAGCAAATGCAGAAAGATTTTACATTAGATAGCAAAATACAATCTGGAATTTGATCTGCACAGTTGGTCAGATTATTATTAATCTTTTATGACAAGATACATCATTGGTTGGGAATGAAATGAATTTATTTTGAAACGGTCAGATTAAAAGATATTGGCAGCTGGCTACAGCTATGCTATTTATTTTATATTTGTGGCAGGCTTAATATACTTGTGTATAAATTGAGTTTTCAGGTTTGTTTTTAGTCGCAAAAATTGGAGCTTGACCTGGATAGCTGATTTCTTAGATTAGATTTTGTTGTGTATGATAGAAAGGGCTAAAAATAAATCTTAGCTTCAAATATGGAAAATATTTACTACTTACTACCAATAAACACTCACTCACTAAATCCTGTAGACTTCATTGAAAAGTAGGGTCCACAGTTCTCAAAACACTAAGCATTTCTACTGAACTTTCTGAAGTAAAGTAATATAGTAACAACTCTAAGTAGAAGCTTATGAAGCTTTATTTGACTCATTCAGCTTTAGTGCTGAAAAACATTTATTTTATTGTGATGGATAGTTACAAGCAAGAGGGGAGGTGGGGTGTGCTTATTTTATTACCATAGGCAAGTATGTTTTAATGGGATGGAGTTGCTAGCTCCATACTCAACCAGCTTGAACTCAGTTGTCCTTTTCCTAGACTGGTTACCAACCAGGGCTTTATAGTCTAGTCTGCCCTAATATTTAACTGGGAGAAGAGATAGATGCATACCTTTCCCAAGAGTATTTACATGAAAGTGAATGTAATAAACTCAACTGGAATTTGAACTCGGTTCACTAACTTTGCATTACAAGCTACTAACCATTATACCATCTGCACATCCACCAATAAATAATTTAGCAATTTGTAATTCAGTGCTTTAATAACCAACAATCACTAAGTTATAGTAAACTAATAAACATAACATTCTGCCAGTACACCAGGTGATATTATCATATATTACAGTTAAAGTATTTTTTTACTAATGTTCACCCTATACAAGGCCCATGAGACAGACAAGGTAGAAGGTTACTGAAGGAGGTTGCAATAAGTGTAAGAGGTACAGTTTGTGCAGATATGTGATGAAGATAATGGTTAACAGTATACTTTTTTGATAATGTTCATACTATACAAGGACCGAGAGCCACTCAAGGTAGAAGTTTACTGAATGAGTTGTATGAGCAGTAAGAGTAAGAAGCACAGTTTGTGAGGATAGGTGATGAAAGATAATGGTTAATGGATAAAAGGTTAAGATTGTAGTATTCCAGAAAGAATCCTCTTTGCATTTGCACAAAGTATCAGTTTGTGGGAAGAAGCTGTTCAAGTAAAATTTCCTTCTTACTCATAGAATATGAAGGGAATGAGAGTGGTGCACCTCAGTGTATGTGGTATGATGGGTCTTAGCTGTGAGGGTTAGAGTTGGTGAAAATAAGAAATGTAGCTTGTCAGAACACTTTCCATGGAAATACTGATAGATAATGAGAGACATGCAATATTTCCTGTGGGAAAGGGGTTGTAGGTGGAAAATAATTCATCACCCACAAGGTCATGCAGATGCTTTTGAACTCTATCAAGACTTGATTGTAAAGACTAAGCAGTGTTATGCATGAAACTCAGTCGCATTAGTGGTGAGGGATAATATGTATATTTATTAATATATACTTAATAGCTCTGTTATATTACACCAAGCACTGTTTTATTAACACCTGCACTATATGTGAGATATTATTATTATTATATATATATATATATATATATATATATATATATATATATTAATAAATATACTTATACCACAATTCAAAGGTAGGTCTATATATATTTATTAATATATACTTCTTAGCTCTGTCTAACCACATTGAGCACTGTTTTGTTTATGCCTTCTATTAAATTGAGTAAATATTTATTCACTTACCTGTGTATGCAAGCTAATACATGTATATACGGTTGCTAATATCTAGTTATTTGGTTTATCCACATTAATACATATATATATATATATATATATATATATATATATATAAAGAACAGTCAGATTTATAATCCACAGTTCTTTAGCATTTATTTTTAAAACTAGTGCACGATACACAGTAGAGCATAATATTATAATATTATTATTTAAAAATATGTATTCATTTATTCAGAAATTACCATGTTTGGAAATAAAAATTAAACTGTAAATTAAACATAAAATTAAAGTTTTTGTTCCATTCTCAAGTGATGTTGAATAACTTTCGAAAAAAATGATTTACTTAAGCTAAATGGTATTATATAGTTTAAGTCAGAGAGGGAAAGGGATTACAAAATTTTAAAAGGGTGGTGCCTTTTTTGACAAATCAAAATACAAGTCTAATTTAAAATGGCAAAGTGTAAATATAGGTTATGGGTTAGGTGTGGGTTTGTAATTTCTACCTGTCGATACTGGATTCCTTATATGGGGATATGTCATCCTGAGTGTGTTTTTTTTTTTTTTTTTTTTTTTTGAGAGAAGTGGATCTTTTATGACAATCATAAACAATTGTCTCAATGGCTTGATCATGACAAAGAACTTAAACATTTTCAAAAACCCAAATTGTACTAACTGAAGATTATAGTGACTGACTGATGTTCCACCATTGGCATTATCCATTAAAACATTCTAAAATCTAACCAGAGCATCACTTCCAAATTCTAATGGCAACATGTGCATTCAATGAAATGCTTGGTGTCATGTTGCTAAGATGACACTGCAGAAGCTCACTGACTTGGGATAAGATTTTGCCACATCCATTATATCTTCTCTTGATCTCTTACCCACTGACTACCACTTTTTCAAGAATCTTGACAATTTTTTAAGCCAAAAGAAGATGCAGAAACTACACTCAAAAATTTCTTGGCCTTCAAACCATTTGAGTTTTATTGTAAATGCATAAATAATTTTGTAACTCAATGGCAGAAATGTATGGATGTTCAAGGTTCCTATTTTGATTGATTGAAACACTGTTTAAATACATTCATTCAAGAGTAAAAGTTGATTCTAAAATCTTACATTATTTTCTGAACAACCCAATATATCAAAAGGCCAAATTAATGAAATGGGAGAAGGAAGATTGTTTTGCATCAATCCCTACATAGAAAATAAGAAACCTGGCTTTTTAACTTGGTTCAGGGATCAATTTCTGGCATTGACCTTAAATACATAACTGTCACAGTTGTGTGGTTTATTTCTTGTGGATTTTTTTTATCATTTCACAACAAGTAAGGTAATAATGCCACTAAGATACAGGGAGTAACCAAGAGTGGAAAAGAATGAGAAAACTTTAGTGAGGAGAAAGAACAACAAAAGAAATGCACTTCAGGATGACAGAACATTTGTGATTAATGTTGCATTTAAACTTTTGAAGATGGTTGATGGCCAACAAGCAAGGAAGAGAGTTCCAGAAATGAAAAGTGTGAGCAAATAAACTATTAGAATAGAAATTACAGTTAAATTTAGCTATTTCAACAGTAAAACATGAGACCTATTTGCCAATCTAGTAGTATGCTTAAATTCATGGGGTCAAGGTACCAAGGTGGTGACCTCATGAAAACAACTGCCATGAAAATATTTATTGAAAAGACAAGTGTAAAGCCATATTATAGCAGTGAAAAAATGATTGAAGTGAAGATACAGACTCTTCTTTGTATTTTGTAGGTCTTCAAACACAACATTGCTACAGTTTCATTTACAAGTGAATTTTTCATGTGGTGGGTTGATTGTCTGATACTCAAGCTGGATTGCCTTATATCCTGTATAATTGTGGTGTTTGTTGAAACTTTATGCTTGCCTAAACTACAGAACCAAATTAAAGAAAACTTATCTTACATATTTATAAGTCTACCATTCTTCTGTGCATTGAATATTGCTGCTACATCTGGTCTGATACTCCTTTTATATATTTAGAGATTCTTGATAAAATCTAAAGAAGAAGCTATCTTCCATATTTATAAGTCTGCCATTCATCCTTGCTTTGAATATTGCTGCCACATCTGGTCTGGTGCTCTTGCTATATATTTAAAGATTCTTGATAGAATCCAAAGAAGAATCTGCAATGCTATTGGTTCAGACCTGGCACTTTTGGTTCAATCATTTTACCATTGCCATAATGTGATCTCCTTTGCCTTTTCTATAAATACTTGCATGATAATTTTTTTGATAAACTTTCCTCTATGATACCGAGACTTTGTGAATTTAAGTGCAGTACTAGATTGATGGCAAGATTTCATCATTTTACCTTTGAATTAGCTAGATGTAACCACAAGCTATATGCTAACAGTTTCTTCTATCGCACTTCTTGTTTGCAGAACTCTCTTCTGGCTTCTGACTTTTTGCTTCCCAGTCAACTTTGAGCTTCAAAAATTTAAATGCAATGTCAATCATTATCTTTTATCTTCTTAATTCTTATTCTTTTATTGTCTTCTCTCCTTAATAGTATATTTTCTCATATTCTCTAACACTTAGTAACCTCTTGCATCTTAGTGGTGAAAATGCTTGGGGAGAAATGATTAAAAAAAATTAATAAAAATAAAGGCATATTTAATATGACTCTCTTATGAACAACCTTAGCAACAGAATAAAAGGAATTTTCTATTTTATGGTCAAATAACAAGTGTCCAGTTTTGCATTATAGAGTGTGCAGCAGAAATGCACCTCCTAGAAATATCTCCTCTTTAATGGTAATACATTAGTGGCAATGCTGTCTTCATCTAGCTAATGAGTTACCATTATGAGGGATGTATTACTGCCAGACCCTGTATATACTCTGTAAATCTAACCCCTACTTAAAAAAACCAGTTCACTTGATTCCGCTTAAGTTGATTTTTTTCAAAAATGAAAACTTTACAAAAAGTAAGGTCAGATTCCTTCAAAATTCAAGCTACATAAGAAAAATATATTTTTATAAAAAATGCTGTGTTTTCAAGTCTTCACAACCTTTCTATCTTGTTTATAATTTTTTTATATAGCAATTAATGTAACAACTGCTGTTACTGATAGACAAAAATTAATTTCATGTTATTTTTTCAAATCATCCAGCGGCCCAGTTGTTTAAACACTTAGCCACCTTCACATCAGCCATTCAAATTGTCACAGGATTTTCTCTACAAAAGATGAAAAGCAGCAATTATATTGTCTTGTAAAAATTAAATTAATATGTATTATTTAATGTAATTAGAAAGACTAATATGATTTCAGATTCTATATTTTCAATCTGAGCCTGTAGAAAATAAGTAATTAAACAACAAAATGTTGTTCTATGCTATTTCCGCATTGTGAAATTGTATGAAGTCAAAAAATGCCTTTTTTGATAAATACCATATATTTCCACATATAAAATGATGTTTAAATCCCAAAAATCATCCTTAAAAATTGGGGACCATCTTATTTCTAAAAAAGAAACCTTAAATTATGAGTGATGTTTGTTGGTAGGCTAACCTTGGCCTTGGTGTGATAACTAATAACGTACATGAAACGATTCACATTATCAAATAAATTAATAAACCATTTCTATATATTACTGGCATAACTCCATAATAAATTGCCTATTCAAAGAATAATTCCATATCAATGAAATCAACTTGTATCCATGCAAGCTCAGCTGAGAAAATGTAAACATGAAGTTATGGTTACATTCACAGCAAACTTTATCTTTTTACTAAATCTTTTGCTAAATAATCATCATGGTGGTGTTAATTACAACAGTATTTGTGATTGTCAATTAAGTATAAGTAAATGGCCATTAGTACATAAGGCTGTTTGTAACTGTGTAGATACAGGAAAAGAAGAAGAATCGGTATTTACAAGAGATCACCAGATGTAACGTAAACATTTTTCTTTTTAGGGCACATGTGTAGGAAAAACATTATATAGAATTGGTTTTGTTATTTTGTTTATTTTAAATTTCTAAGGATACAGTAAGTAGCACCATTTCCAATAACATCATCTTTATATAATCAATAAGCAGTTGTTTTATACTACAGGTATAGGATGAAAATTTGCTATATTTTTGACCTCATCTTATCTAAAGGTTGCCTTATATATGGAAATATACATTAGATGAAAATGTATTATATTGCATGAAAATAAATCTTGGTATTAAATAAAACATTAACCACCAAAATGTTTGGTAAACATGCTTTCCAAAATCTAAGAAAAGTATTAAGAAACAGGAAAATCTCATTAGAAACAAAGAAAAGAGTACTGATTTGTTACATAATATCAGTCATCCTATATGGTAGTGAATGCTGGACAATCTTCTCACAGATGAAGAGACTTGAAGCAACAGAAATAGGGTTCTACAGAAGGATACTGAAAATGCCATGGACAATATGAGCAATAACAAAATTATAGAGAAAATGGAAATAAAAAAGATACTTATATTTAGCATCAGAAAGAGGCAACTGAAATTTTTTGGGCACATAATGAGGAAAGAGGGTTTAGAAAATTTGATACTCACAAGACATAGTGAAGACAAGAGGAATAGTGTAAAATAGTGCATAAACTACCAAACAAGATTGTGTAAATGTTTGACAGAACAAGGGTTTAGGAGAGATAGCAAAAAGACAAAATTTACTAAGAGCTACAAGGACAGGAAATTATGGAGAGCCATGATCACCTACATCCTGAAGGGAAATGGTATATAGAAGAGGAATTTAACAGATACTTGGGGTATGCAGTTGATTGTGTTAAATTCTTTCTTGCCAGAATTATTTGATTTGACTATTTAAAAACAAGAGCTTAATTGAACATTGACTTAATTTGTTGGGTTCTTTAAATAAAATTTTGGTATAAATGGCAGCAATAGAGAAACAAAGAAGAAAATAACTTTTGATGTATTTTTAAATATTCTCCAAGTAGCTTCAATGAATATAATCTAAATTTATTGTTTTGGAACCTGAAAATTAGCCTCTTATAAGCAGGACACCTGTACTATATAAGTGTAGTATGATATATATCACTTTCAATATATAAAAAAATAGATCAATAAGCCTGTAGCCTGACACATAGTTATTACATGAATTTTGATCTGAAACTTTCATTTTATAATATCTTTTCTATATTATAAATATACACCACTGTTATTGTTTCAATAAAGAATTAAATTATGTTGAAAAATAAATATATGTTAGGTAAAATAAATGCTTTTTTAATTATTAGACCACACTCATTGACAGGCCGCTGTGTGTGTGTGTCTTTAAGTAAAACACATTGGTATAATCTACATTAATCCAGAGATATCCTCCTATTTCAGTAAAGATTACATGAGAGTCTTATATAAGAAGCAGCATTATATGAACAATCTGATGTAGCTTAACAGTTAATATGAGTAGTTAAGATGAAGAACAAATCATTTTTGGACATTCAAGAGGTTAAAGCAAACTTTAAAAATGAATTTAAAATAAATTTTTTAAAAATCAAGTCAATGTTTTTTTTTGTTTAAATTTGCATCAAAATGTGGATTCATAATGTTTTATATTTTAGTAGCCTCTTCTTCATCAGAGGAGTATATTTAATATTATAATGTACACAGGATAAAATAAACACAAAAATTGCAGCCTCTATAGACTTCCCTATTATGAATCTGTCCTAATAAAAGTAGTGTTGAACAGCCACTCTTCTAGTTCCTTCCAAAGTAATATATGGGCTCCCCCAGGGATCTGTCTTTGGACCTACCTTGTTTCTTATTTTCATCAATAACTTTCCCAAAGTCATCAGTTCCCAATTTTGTATTTATGAGGATGATGATGTAACTATTTCATCCTGTTTTAAAAGTAAGTCTGATACAATAAAAAAGTCAAACTGGTGATGCTTCAAGATGATCTTCAATCAGTTGTTATCTGGAGCAAGAAATACTGTTTTTTAGTCATTGAGAACCATTTTTGCCTTCCATGAGCATGGCTGATTCCAACCTCCATGTAGTATTCATAGTTCCATAAATTAAAAATATTTTTTTCTCGCTGTTCGCTCTATTGTGTTTTGCAGCATTCCGCACATACACATCTGCAGACAATTTGAAGATGGTCTCAGATGAGACTGAAAGTACTTGGGAAAATAAAAATTATTTGAAAAAAATTTTGGTATTTTTCTTAATTAATTTTCTATGGCCATCAAGAAATTAATCCATGGGTTCAAAAGGATTAAAACTAAAATAAATAAACATTAAACATCTAAATTATTGAA
The DNA here is from genome assembly GCA_903632075.3 of Acanthosepion pharaonis. NCBI lineage: Eukaryota > Metazoa > Mollusca > Cephalopoda > Sepiida > Sepiidae > Acanthosepion > Acanthosepion pharaonis. The sequence continues at coordinate 3,389,841 of CAHIKZ030004648.1, forward strand.
CCAAATCTGTTTGAATGAAAATATGCTGCCTAAATATATATATATATATATATATATATATATATATATGAAATGTATAATATATGCATATACTTTTATTTTTATTCTCTGTATTTACTATTAAAAAAGCACAGAAAATTTCTAGCTTTAATAATATACAAGGAACCACCACCTAACATGAAATCATATTGTAAATGTTCTTTTGTTTGTGTATCTCTTGTTGATTAAATTAAAGGAATTGGATGTCTAAAATAATAACAAAGCAGTCAGTGGGGGGGCAATAAATTGTTTGCAACATAGATAGAAAATCAGAATCTACAGTGTATCTGTGGGAATAGAGAAATAAATAAAAAGAAATAACAAGAAGACCAAAATGTCATTATCTCTAAAAATAAATAATAAAAATCACCAGGTAAACAAAGCCACAGTTCAACCAACGAATCAGAAAGTTTTCACAACCAGGATATAAGAAAAGAATTAAACAAATAATAACAAGATCAAAATTTCACCATCTCTAAAAATTGATACTTCAACCAAATATAAGTGCTTAAGAAAACTTTTAGAACTTTTGCAGAGGTGGGCATCAGTTGGCATCAATTCACATATTTTGCATTTAAGCTGTGGGCTCAAAAATCAAACAAAATGCCAATCATATAATAGTACACAGTAGATATCTATGTTATAGTATAGTATGTGTGTATATATATATATACATGTAATTGAAATGTATTTTATTGTTATTTTCTCTATTTACTATGAAAAAAGCATTTAACATTTCTAGTCTTGATAATATACAAGGAACCATCACTTAATATGAAATCATGTTGTAATTGGTCTTTTGTTTTTATATCATTTATTGATTGAATTAAAGGAATTGATTGTCTACAATAATAATAAAGCAATAAGTGGGAGCCTATAGCAGATAGAGAAATTGTTTGCAACAGAGAAGATCAGAATCAAAAGTAGATCTTCCTTCATTCAGTCAGATGTCAATCACAGCAAAAGCTTATGTTTGAAATGATATTAGTATTGTACATCACAGTATAGTACAATACTGTGAAGTATTTGAAATTTATTAATTATTGTATTAAGGCCTATGTACAGATAACAGAGCAGTTTAGTTAAATATAAATTTTTAAGTAATGGATTTTGATTCCTTTTGAGAACATTTTCTTTAATAAGACTTTTCATTTTAAGATCAGTAATGTATATTCAAACACATGTATGCACTAAGTAAGATATATATATATATATATATATATATATATATATATATATATATATATATATATGTGTGTGTGTGTATATATATATATATATATATATATATATGATGAAATGGATTAAGTCTGATGATTATTTAATATATTTTCTGTTTATATGTTATTTTTTAATAGATACAATTTATTTAAGTAAATTCTCTATTTTTTAAATAAATAGTATTAATTATATTTACCAGCCTGAATGTTGTAAAATTTTCACAGAAAAATATGCTTATATATATATATATATATATATATATATATATATATATATATATATATATATATAAGTTGTATGGATATGAGTTTGTGACCCTGAGTTTCATGATTTTGCGATCATCAGACTGGCGATCTCAAAAGCGTCAAACCTAGGGTCACAAAATTATATCCATACAACTTATTATGTTAGATCTATCACTGATATTGAGCACTTTCCACTAAGTACCTTGTATATAAATATAATATATTTATATATATATATATATATATATATATATATATATATATATATATATATATATATACACACACACACACACATATGTGTGTGTGTGTGAAAGTAACTTATGTCGTAAATACATATATTTCACTTCATCCAGTAATTGTCAAATTGGGTCTGTAAATTCAGAATATAACCAACATGCATCTCTGTGTGCAAAAATCAGTGCAAATTTTATCTGAATTTTTTTAAATTGTAAGATTTTGAATCTATATTAAATGCCTAGTTTTTAAGGATTTTATCATTTTGTTTATCCTGGTAATTAAATTTTAAAACTTTGTAACATTGAATACTGCTGTTTGTAATACATACATATATATAAATGACATGCAAAGACAGTGTTACTGGAAATAATTTTATACTAAAAAATGGTATGATGCCATATTACCAAAAATGATATAATTTTTGATTTGTCAATAATTCTATTTAAAAAATAAGATTTCATCTTAGTAAGTATTCTATACCAATTATACTGAATCCCAATCTACCTTAATATCCACAGATCTATTAATATATTGGGATGAAAGAGCTTTGTCTAAGTCAATCAAAAACATCCAAATGTCCAGTTTTAGAAATCAGTGTTACTAAAATCACTAACAACTATATTTTATGTGCTGTCAGACTTTTGTTAAAGTTAAAAGCGAACAGGGAATAGTGTCAAAGAAATATTGCTTTTTGGAATTTCTTAAAAATTAATGAATATATTCCTTTTTATCAAAAAGTGAGGACAAATGATACAAGTTTCAATGCAATAAAAAAAAAAATTTGTAATATTGAAATAGTGGTTTATTTAATATTCCATTTTTAAATTGTAGAGTAGGTGATATTATGGAATTTCTTTTTTTGAATACTAAATTTCACCCAATACAAGGCTCAAGAGCCTCTCAAAAGTTACTCAAGGAAGTGAAAATTATGAGGATAAGAAAGATAGAGATAAAAATTGATCCTTGAATTGAAGCAGTTAAAATTATAGTCTTATGGGAAGCATCCACGTGGGAGTTTGTTCCACTAATTAGAACTTCTTTCTCCTTACTTTAGAGAATGATTCAACTCTGTGGAAGTAACATTGTATATCCTCCTGAGAAAAGTATGAATTGGTGGAGCTAAAGAATGGACCTTTGAACATTTGTCATAGAATTAGCATTACAGCAGCATTGGGCTTGCAATGTTGCATCTATGAGAAACAGGCTGCAGAGTGGATAATGAGTTCTCCCTAACAAGACTGTGCATATAATTTTGAACCCTATCAAGGTTGGACAGAGAGTACTGACAATGTTTCAATGCAGCTATTGCAGCAATACTCCCTTTCTGGTCTAATCTGACTCTTGTAAAAATAAAGCATAGTAGTTTGGTAGTTCCTGGAGTGACAGAATGAGGTGACAACCTTTCCAACATCTTTAGCAATAGATCATATATTAATTCTTTTCTTATTATAAAATTATATCAAATGGTTTAATTTCTACTTTTAAATCTTTCTCATATAGTTAGTAGTTGCTATATCTTTTCATCAGTAGTTAAAATGTCTTCTTTAGTATTCACTCAAAGGTTGTCTTAACTAGGGCTGATAGTGGAGGCAAGCTCCCACTGTCTATAAAATGCTTCTAGGGCATGTGTCTCTAATAGCTTCAGACAACTAAGTCCAGCTCCAAGTCAGTGAATGGACAAAGGCAGAAAACTGGCACCTCATAACCAGCTGTTTCAGGTAGATGGAGTTGGACAGCCCAGGAAAGCAGTCCATCTAGAGGAAGGAAAAGCATAATTTTAAACTTCCTTTGCTTTGCAGTCATATCCAAACATGGAAAATGTTATAGAAGTAAATCCACACAGAAAACCTAGATTGGAGCCCCAAAGGTGGTTGACAGTCAACACTGACAATGTTCTGGCAACTCCTGTCCCCAAATGTAATGCCCTGTATTCCTTTGGATTTTGTCAGTAAGGCCAAGAGGTGGGGGGGGGTTCATGTAGTCTGATCAGCATACAGCCTCCATATAACATTACCCAGGACTGTGCCCTGCAGAGGTCACTCCAGTTTCAATACTAAAGGACTGAATTTTGTTCAAAGAGAGCACTACCTTTACCTCGTGAGTATAAAGGTAGCATGATATCTACTAGTATTCACTATCTGATTTATTATCTTCTCCCAAGATACAAGAATTTGACATTTTGGAATCCTGTTTTGTTGTTCTACTGTCTTCTGCTATGTCTTCTTTCAACTTCATTTTCTTGGGGTTTTTGTTAGCATAGTTTTCTTTGATTGCCCATTGCCATGACTTCCCTCAAAGTTCAAGTGCATCAACTGTGAACTGTTTCATTGTACATGATCAAACTATCATAGTCTTTGGGCAATTAACAATAAATCCTGAGAAGGAATGTTCATGCAATGATATCATGCTCTGTCAGCAGGCTTTGCACTGCATATTCACCTGATCATAGAATTAACATTTCTTACCAGATGTAACTTGATCTCCATATGCATAGTCCAGGATTGACCAATGTAGATCAAGACACTATAAACAACTGAAGTTGTAAACATTGCTTTGAATGCAACAAGTGATGCAACCAGCCACATTTCTCAAAATTTATCCTTTTTTACAAGTTCAAAAATATTTGTGAAGCTTTGTGGGTGATGAATTGTTTTCCACCTTACAACCCATTTCTCCACAGACAGAAAGTTGCTAGCCTCTTGCTCCTCTGCCATTATTTTCATGACAGATGTTTGAATGAACTGCAATCCTTAATTTCACGAGTCCAGATTTTGAAAGCTAGGCCATGCCATGCCATGCCATGTCACAATGTGTCAACTTATCATTCCTTTCATATTCCATTGGTAAGCAGTAAATTCCCCTCAAACAGCTTCTTTCCCAGAACTATCAAAATGTGGGACAGACTCCCAAGAGAATGGTTCCCTGATCACTAAAATCTTAGTCAAGAGTCTATGTTGTCTATCTTATATATACTCATAATATGCAACCCTTGCTCTCTCCTTATATACCCATTCTGCAAACTTCTACCTTAAGGGGCACTTAGGCTTTGTATTTGGTGAAGAAATGTAAAAAAATAAAATAGCTCTAGATCTAGTGATTATTGCAAACACACAACTGAAGCCAGCACCAATCAGAAAGAGTGTTAAATTTAATCAATCTCAAAAGCTGATGGTAGTGCAAGTATGGCCAGTACTGAAATTTTACCTTATCCACAGCTGTCATTGAAGTTACTTTATCTTTGTTGAGGAGAGTGGAAATTTAATAAACTGGTTGTTTTCAAAACTCTGCATTGATTGCAGCAGCATTGCTCCTCTTTGATAACCAAATGATTGATTTTATAATCTTTTACCGACATCCTGTTTTGGTTTGGTTTGGTTTGTTTTGTTTTACAGCATATTAATCTCAATGGGTTATTTGATGCTGACAAGATTTTTATTGCTGATAATATTTTTCCCAAAAATGTATTGCTAGTAACATATTTTTCTTTCAAAAATGTATTGCTGGTAATATTTCTTTTTCCTTCAAAAATGTATTGCTGGTAATATTTTTTTTCTTCAAAAATGTATAGCTGGTAATATTTTTTTTTTCCTTCAAAAATGTATTGCTGGTAATATTTTTTTTTTCAAAAATATATTCCTGGTAAAATTTTTCCACAAAATTTTATTGCTGGTATTAAAACCTATTTTTACACTTTCATCATGTTTTGTCCCTAGTTTGGAGGTTAACTATTTGCCCATAGCTGGGACCCTAACAGGTGCTACCACTCCGGGTCAGGGTGAACCTGGGAACACCAGCAATTAAGAGGTGGTTCTACGCTCCTCAAAACCTCCTGAACACAGGTTGTGCTGTCGGATGCAGTTTATTGTCTTACCCAGGATGTGGATGTAGTTTATCATCTTACCCAGGATACGGATACAGTTTATCGTCATACCCAGAATGGCTGACATACTGGTATTGCTGTGTTCATTTAAGACTTTTTATTCTTTTCCATAGAATTCTTAACATTGTTCCATGAATTATTCAGAGTAGATTTTAGTTCTAAGAGAGGTATCACTAATCATAGTTACAATTAATATATTAAATAAACTTCCAAAAATTGTAGTACAATTTCAAACTGCCATTTATTTACAATTTTTACAACAAACTTTTTGAAATCAAAAATAACAAGAATGGGTCTCCAAACATTCTATCCTTGCATCTGCTTTGTTCCCAATTTTCATCAATGGCCTTTCCAATGTTATCATTTCTCAACTTAGAATTTATACTGACAACACAACTATTTACTCCTTTCTTAAATCTGATAGGTTTGATAAAATCAAATTGGCAGATATCAAAAATGGCCTCCAGTTTTCGCTATTAACTGAGGCAAGAAATGGCTTGTTAATTTTAATAACACCAAAGCTAAACTGCTCGCTCTTAATTGTCTCAGAGAATATTTATTGCCTTTTCTCAGCATGGTTGATGCAAACTTCCAAGAGAATAACTCTTTGTGTCTTCTCAGTCTGTTTTCCACTGATATGAATTGGAATAATTTTATCAAGTTAATAGCTAACTCAGCTGCTAGGAAAGTTGGTTCACTGTGTTGTGCTAGGAAAATTCTTTTGCAAGAATAATCTTAGACATTTATACATCTACTACGCATCCATACATTAAATATTGTTTCCAATTATGGTTTGGTTCTTCTGCTATGTAGCTAGAGACTCTTGACAAAATCCCAAGAAGAATTTGCAATGTTATTGCTCCAGATCTAACATGTGAGATTCAATCATTTTCCCACCACTGTACCATAGCTTCCATGTGCTTATACTATAAATATTTTCATGATAATTGTTTCGATGAGCTTTCCTCTTTAGGAACTTACTTCAGGAATTTACATGAAGTACTAGATTGACAGCTAAGTCTCATCATTTTACTGTTCTGTTGAAATTGCTAGATGTAACTGTAAGTTCTATGCTAACGGTTTCTTCTTTCACACATCTTGCCTGTGGAACTCTCTTTCAGCTTATTGCTTTCTTGTCAACTATGATCTTCAAAAATTGAAGTACAATGTCAACCATTATTATCTGTCTTCTTAATTTCTGTTCTTTTATTGTCCTTTCTACTCAATGTTTTCTCAGTTTCTTTCATTCTCACAGTAACCCTTTATAATCTTAATACATTATATATATATATATATATATATATATATATATATATATATATATATATATGAGATGCGATAGGTAAATTGTCGCCATTATATATTTTTTTTTTTTTTTCATTTTGTGTGTGTGTGTTCATTGTTTTTGATTTTGTTGACTGCACAGTATAGTAAGATCAGTTGGGAACCGTCTGTAAGAAAAAGATCCCCATGATGCAAATCGCTCCACCAGAAATTTAGAAACAGCATGCTGTACTGCTTGACATTCACACCAGAATCTATAATACAAAAATTTCAGAGTGTTTGCATGTCAATCTAAGGACAGTATAGATGATTTAGAAAGAGTTGGATGAATCTAATGGTTATTACAAAGGTGTTTGGAGTGATTGCTAGTGATGGCAATATTATGCCTCTATTCATATACAGGGCCTCAGACTCAACACAGATGCCTACATCAAGTGCCTTGAGGATGTAGTGCTGCCCTGGGTCAAGTGGGTGGGTGACTGCTGGACTCTGCACCATGCCACACAAGCAGAAGAACACAGTCATGGCTGTCAGACAATTTCTACAAGCACATCATGCCTTATATCTAGCCACCTAACTCCCCAGACTGTAACAACCCCACACTTGATTATTATGTGTGAAGTACAGTTGAGCGAGAGACCAAAAAACTTCTTGTAACACCGAAGATGAACTGAAGACAAGGCTTATGGCAGCATTTACCAACTTAAACAAAGAGAATGTCCAGAAGAGCTGCAGGAAATTCTGAAATCATATGGAGGCCATGGTTGAAGCCAATGGCGATTTTATTGAATAAAGTTACACTTTAGTATTTCATATTTTTGTGTAATTTTGGTAAATATATCTATTAAAATGAGCTGTCAGTGTTATTTTCATTTTTGTGTAATTTAGACAACAATTTATCCATTTCATCTTATATGGTGGACTCTCTCTTCATATTCAACGTATGAGGGTCAAGCAGCTCAGTTCCTAGGAACCAGCAGCCCAGACACCAGAACATATTATTTGATTATATTGGTGAAGGCTTTGTGCAGAATCAACCACACTTTTTGAAGGGTTGAATACAGAGACCTGGTGCATTATGTACCACAAAGTCCCCAAACAACACTCCGCAGATTTTGAATTCAGAGTTGTCCTTCTTTTAGACCTGTTGCCATCCAAGGCTACAGAAACCAGTCTGTCCTGCTATTTATGCACAGCTGGAGAGAGAAGAGGAGGATTAATACCTTTCCCAAGAGTATTAGCACATAAGTGAATGTAATGGATTTGACTGGAATTCAAACTTGGCTCTCCGATTTCTCAATTCAAGCCACTATCCACTACATATATATATATATATATATATATATATATATATATATATATATATACAGTGGAGTAGTGGATATTGTTTATTTTTCCATAAGTATTATCATCTTCGAGAAAAAATCTATCCAAATGTTTCACACTTTCAAAAATTCTCATTATTTCATCCACAATGCTAAATGAAAGGTATACTAAATATACAATTGCAAAAAAGATAATGATATTATTGAGAACAATAACAATGACAATAAACTAGTTATAAACAGACATATAATTACAACTATAAAAGTAACTGCTCGGTATAGATTTGTTTAGTTGAGCTAGCATTTTTGAACAGACTGACTAAGACATATTGCAGAGTCTCATATTTATCTGTTTTGATTGCATACAAACCTGGTTTTTGAAATTACTCAAACCAATAGTAATTGGTTGAAACTTTTCTTTGTATACCCCATCCCTGTAATATTTTTTCTTTGATGTCTGCATATTTTTCTACTATTTCTGTAATTAATTTTTCTTGTGTATATATCCTAAATTTAGCTGGGTTCACTTAATTACTTATGTTGGTACAACTACCAATATCTTTTGAGGCTCAATTCTGCACCTGGTATCTATGAGGTCTTTTAAATTTCCAAGTTGACACAGAGTACAAAACGTATTTTGTCATCTTTTAGGATGAAACCAGTCCATGGGCTTACCACAGGTCAACTCTTCATAGATCAACAGTACCTGAAGGACATTCTGTTCAATTCAGATCTTTAATATTTCCTGGAGAGAATCACATGCTAGAATTATTTTGATTTATTTTAACTTTTAATTTTTATCTCATTTTGTTTTTTTTAGTTTTTTTTTTAAATAAACTCAAAAGAAAATTACTAGGCAAAATTAATAAAAATAATGTTGACAATTCTCCATCTAAAAATAAAAATAAAATGTTTATACATTTTTGTTGAAACATTATTTTTCTATCAAACAGAATTGCAATTACAACAGGGACATTAATGTTTCTTCATTAGAAATCCATTTAACTTCCAACTAATCAGCTTATATATATATATTATGAAATGGACAAAGTCCGACAATTATTTTAAGACATTTTTATGTTTATACATTCTTTTTATAGATACAAATATTTAAGTAAATGCTCTGTTTATAATAAACAGTATTAAACAAAATTTACCAGCCTGAATGTTCGAGAAATTCTCATAGAAAATATTCGTCCTCCAACAGTAATCAAACCTGTATCCTATATGGAACCGTCATTTAGCTTGACGTGCCTTAACTGATTCAGGAGCGTTCGGTTAGCAAGAGAGAATCATGGAAGATTGTTGTTTAAAGACAGTAAAATCAACCTTGCTAAATGAACGCTCCTCTGTGGCCAATCTATAAAAAGACTAAATAAACATGTCTTAAAAAATATATATATATATATATATATATAATAAAAGTGGACATTGAAGTCAACACCCAGAGGCAACAATTTGTTTGATGCTTAAACACAATCACCAGGCCATATGCATTGCGTTTTTGCACAGCTGTGGTTATTTTATATTAACAAAGCTCTACCCCAGATAGTGAGCACTTTAACCTATAAATATAGCATACCTTAAAAGTATATTTTAAACACACACACATATATATATATATATATATATATATATATATATATATATATATATATATATGTGTGTGTGCGGTGTTTAGTGGAAAGTGATCAATATATGGTTGCATGTATATTGGTTTGTAGATTTTCATCCATAATTTTGATATACTTTGCAAATTTCTTTAATCCTCTTATTGCAATTAATTGTCCAGTCCCCCTTGAGCTAAAACAATCCAAAAAAAACATTGAGCCGCCTCCATGTTTTAATGTTGCCACTGTGTTACTTGAAGTATCACTTTTCTTGGGCCAAATCTCTGAGCATCATTATGTACAAAAAGCTCAATTTTTGTTTCAGCACCCCATAGTACTTGTTCCCAAAAGCAATTTTCTTTGTCCAAGAATGTTTTGGCAAAATTAAACCAGACAACTATATGACATGGTTTGTGAAAAGGGGTTCATCATAGTCGGTTTCCGTACAACCCATTTCTATTTAAACAACATTGTATTTTACAAGTACTTACACTGATACCCATCATATCCAAACTTTTGGCGACATCTTTCAAAACAACTCTTGGGTTTATATCAACCTCATGACACAGTTTTCATACAATTCTCGGTGACAATTTGGATTTTCTTCCAGCCCAGGCAAATTCTCTGTTGTACCAAACTGTTTAAACTTCTTTATAACGAACTGTAACATAGATCTAGGAATACCTAACCAGTTTGAAATAGTGCTGTAACTATTTCCCGACTTGTGGAAGATAATAATTCTCTGTCTCAAGTCAACGCTAAGCTCCTTTGTCTTCCCCATTTTGTTGTGAATGTAAGAATAACAATGGTGACAATCTATGCACCATGTGATGTTCTTTGTTGGAATTATCACAAATATTCTACTAAATAAATAGTCTAGAAGTCTTCACCGATAAAGTAATTATGTAAATTACTTATATGAATCAATCAGTTTAAAACGATATTTTCTACTGTACAAATAATTTTGTCTTTTTCTACTTTTCATAATTCACCTGTCAAATTTGCTGTTTTTAACCTATTGTTCTGAAAATTGAGTTTTATATTCTTTTTTTTGCACTTATTAATATATAAAAATCTTGGTATCTTATGGGAATTAGAAATGGATACAAAATATTCAAATTGATGGATGTATGAATAATTTTTGTTTTTGCCTCTATATATATATATATATATAATGTTTAAGATGTGTTATATATTGTTTAAAATTTGCAATATTTATAGAGGAATATTTATTGGGACTGATAGTAAAATGGTTTCTTGTTTTCTCCATGGTTTTGAATTCAAAAAAGTCTTTCTCCTACATCTTTCCAAAGTGGGTAGTACCACACCCACTGGAGGCTGGGGAATGACCCAGGAAGCAAGAAGGAAAAAAGGGATAGTGGGGGGGGGATGCAATACTTTTTTTCTTATTTTTTTAGAAAATCTATATGTCAACATTTTAGTCACTTACATTAATGCTTTAAAAAGAGTAAAATTAACTAAAGTGTTATACAGAAAGTGCAACACTGAAATCAGAAGATGCATTTGGACAGTGAAAGATGCCTTATAAAAGCTAAGCCATGTTTAAAGAAATGGAAAAATTTCATTAGAAACAAATAAAAAAGTACTTAAATGTTATTTAATATCAATACTCTTATATGGCAGTGTATGCTGAACAATTTCATCACAGATTACGAAGAGACTTGAGGCAACAGAAGTATGGTTCTACAGAAGGATGCTGAGAATTCCATAGACTGAACATGTGAGCAATAACAAAGTTTTAGAGAAAATGAAAAAGAAAAGTACACTCATCGAATGTCTGCAGGGGCCAATACTCTAGGTTTGTCAGTGTAGTGATATAGCCATGGATGTTCATCTGGCAACATTTGATCTAATGAAGCTATGAAACCTTCAAGTTTATTGTAAGACAACTAGATAGAGACACAATGGACAACATGGCTTAGGATAAGAGAATTTAATTTACAATTAGATGAGTTTATTCTGCCAATCATTGAATCTTTGCTTCTTAGTGGCTCCTATATTTATTTATTTCTATGCCAGGCCTACAAATGAGGTCCTCATAGCATAGCATATGTGCTGATTCTTTCAGATGTCTAACTGTTATGGTCCAGGTTAGGACCAAGGAAGAACAACACGAACACAAGTGTAGAAATAATAAAGGTATATTACACGAAATAATAATACAAGACATGGAAGGTGTTAGTATGACTGTCAGTCTGGTTTAGAGTGAACTACTATCGGCTCAACTCGATTCCTCTCTCTCTCTCTTGAGAGGCGTAGTATACATAGTGTTAGGAAGAGTTCATTCTGTATTTATAGGTAAGGACCCATGACACTAACTTGCCGATGTTCTTCCTTGTCCAGTATTTTCACTTCATTCCACAGTCACTGATGACTACCCCTTTCATTCCATACACAATCAGCTATATAAAATTTCATTGTCCCCACCCTCACTATGGCTGTTCAAGATTCCTCCATCCTTGCTTTTAGTGGGTGGCTTATTTCACCTGTATCTTCTCTGCCACAACTGCAAGAAATCAAGTACATGCAATTCTTGGTTATGTTCTCTCTCATGTTAGGCTGTACTTGGCAGAGATTTCTCCATAAAATGGAACTGCTTCTGAATAATCTGATGTTTTACAGACTGCAGATCTTCTGAATGTTTTTTGATAAGTCCTTGACATAAGGTAGACAGAGTTTGGTAATTTTCTGGTCATCCTCCTTGTTCCTTCTGTTCCCACTTGTAGATGCTGTTATGTTTGCCAGGTAGTTATTGTAAAGGGCACATTTGATGCTGATCATTTCTTTTTGGTATTTGTCTTGGTCACCACTTATAATTTTTGCCTGGTGTAGTACATATCAAATGACCCCTTTCTTCACACTGTATGGATGGTGGGAATTGAAGTTGAGATATTGTCTGTTGAAAGTTGTCTTGTGATATATGAATATATTGAACCCATTCTCTGTACATGTTCATCCAGGAAGCCTAGCTGATTATTATTTTCTTCTTCCATTGTGAACTGGATCTTATTGAGTTCACATAGTCCAGCAGTATTTGTACAGATTTTTGGTGCATCCAGAGTATGAATGTATATTATCTCAGCCATACTGTTGGCTTTAGTAGTACCATTTTTAAAGCCATTTTCTCAAAGTAATCCATGTATATGTTTGCCATCACTGGTGACAATGGTGAATCCATAGCCAAACCTTCTTCCTGTTGGCATATGTCACACTCTAGATGAAAGAATGTCGTCTGTATACGAAACATCAACATTTTCATCAGATTATCTATTGAAATATTCATACATTCTTGCAAGGAGAGGTCTGATTCCAATCAGTTTTAAACAACTGTCTGAACCTCATCTGTAGAAACTCTGATGAAACAAGAATTGCATGTACTCAATTCCTTGTAATTATGGTAGAAAATATGAAGGTGAATTAAGCTGCCCCCTAAAAGTAAAGATGGAAACTGGAGGAATATTGAAACAGCAAAGTGTGGGGTGAGACAATGAAATCAGGCATGGCTGATCATGTATGGAAGGAAAGAGGTAGTTACTGGCCATTGTAGAATGAAATGAAAATACTGGAAGAACAGCAAGTTGTCCTATGGAAGTGTGGCCTAGTGGATTAAAGCATAGGTTTGTGAAATTGATGGACGTAATGATTGTGAGTTCAATGTCCGGCAGTGTGTACTTTCACTCACTGGAAACAGAAGAGCAATAACTGAGCAGTACTAAATTCCCTGTAGGTTACCCAGATTGATATTCACCTGACTAAGGCCAGAACATTATGATAATAACAACAAAGTTTGAATATAAATAGTGTAGTAAATACAGAATGTTATAATTGAATTTTTTATTCATTTTTTTTAATTTTAAGTAATTGTTTGATATTTTAAATAGTTTACTGCACAACTTATACACTGAGATAGTTCAAAAACACAATAGACTATTGCATGCAATTAGCTATATTAAGAGTCATCATTAGTGATCAGTAGATTGTTTTTGTTCCAGGGTCCATATCTCATCCAGGAATTGAATTTACAATTATACAATTATTTCATGGAACAATAGCCAAGTGGATTAAAGTGTTGGTTGGTGAATTTGGTGGTATAGTAATTGTGGGTTCAATCCCTGAGCTGGGCAATACAAACTCAAGCTCAGTAGAAACATGATGAACAATAACTGAGCAGCACTAGAAATGTAAGATATCCTTAGACATAAGCAGTGAAACAAAAACAATATACTCCTGTAAATTAAATAAAGTGTTCAGTTTGATATTTCTTGCAAGTTACCCAAATTGGCAGATATCTGAAGAAGGCTGGAGGTTGCAATAGTTGAAATGTGATAAGATGAGGACATTATTCAGGATGTAAATAATCATAATTCCTCAGACAGAAATAATGCCCTTTCACTTAACTAATTCTGGGATGCTTTTTATCCATTAATTGGCCTGATTTGGAAGAGGATTTGTTCAGATCAATCATTTTGTTCTCTTGAATACAATTCCATCATAGATGCAGCATCACCTTGTTTACATCAAAATTGACATCTGGTATGATTAGTGCTGATTTATTTAGACTGCCACATCAGATCTTGTATGCTAGCTTGCTATTGAAAACTATTCACTTTCTATTACCTATCACAATTTGTTTAAATAATGGAACATTTAATATAATCTTGTAATTTTTTGTTTATATAGAAGTCACATATGATGTCAACAGACATCAGGAGGCTAGAGAATATACAAAGAAAATGTTATGAAAAAACAGAGGTGAAGAAACTGACCCACACAAAACCATATTCAATGATCTATATCAGTTATCAATACAACATTTAGACAATCATATTCAAAATCATTCCAGAGCCAAAATCTATCTATTCTATAATTTTAAATGTGATTTTATATATTTATTAGTAATGCAACATGATCACCTCTATTTACTAATGTGATATTTGGTTATTTTGGCAACAATCCTCAACACCATAACAATGGAATGCCTCATCAGAAAATAGAGGTTGATTGATTCCTTTTCTTATGGTTTATCAACACATTTCAGGTTATTTAAAGCCAGATAATTTTTTTAGATCGTAACAGTTTTTTTTTGAGATAATAATTATTTAGCGATACAAGTCTTACTAATTAATCCATAGCAGGGGGAAAAGAGGTAGATTCATAATTTTCCCAAAGGTATTTGTTTGTAAGTGAATATAACAAATCCAACTCAAACTGGAACTCGACTCTATGATTAACAATTCTGAACTATTGTCCATTACATCCAAGCTTATAGCACCTGGTATTCCCAAGTGGTCACCCGCCTAGGTGCTGACGAGATTCAATGTTGCTTAACTTTGGTGATCGCACCAGAATCAGTATTTCATGATACGGCCAAAACCCAGGAAGTAGAGGAGATCAGATTACCAATCCAATTCTTTTTATTTTCTTGCACCAGCTTTCATTGGATATTTTTACTTTTAATGCATTAAAAAGCAGAATTCCTTAATATATGCAAAATTAGACTTAATTTTATAGATAAAAACCCTAGATTACATATATAGAATATATAACTAATGTTATTAAAAAAATTACTTAAATGTTGCCATCACTTTTTGATGTTAGCTGTCTTTGGATATTTTTAATTTTAATGATTTAAGAATTGATTGATTTCTTTTTTGCAGCTTATCAACCCTTTGTGGGTTATTTAAAGCCAAAAATATATTTTGGACTGTTGAAGTTTGCTTACAGAATCTGATGTTTCCAAGCAATTCCCTATCTAAGTACTGACTGGGTTCGACAGTGCTTAACTTGATGACGACTGAAAGACAACTTGTGATTTCAGTGTGATTTGACCATAGGACAATGATTTAAGAAGCAGAATTTTTTGTAATGTACAACAATAGAATTAAATAAATAAAAGCTGCAGATTACTAATGCCAATAATATAACCAATGCTATTACAAAATTACAAATTAAATGTTGCTATCATTTTTTAACAGTAGATGTAAAGTACTAATAATTTGTATTTCTTTTACAGATATTATAATTTGATAACATAAAATTAATTTCTTTGAATTATAATTGGTAATTTTGAAAACTGATTTCTTTTATTTCCAGAGACCCTCCAGAGTATGTCTGATGCCAGTAGCATAAGCGGCATGAGCGAATCCAGTCAGCTGGTGAATGAACCAGCCAAAGATGATGGGAAACTCCGAAGTAATATTCCCATGACTAGCTTTAATATGATCAACTCTATTATAGGATCAGGAGTTATAGGTAAGTCATTGGACTTCTTTCTTTATAACCCTCTTCATTTATGTGTTATGTTGTTTCAGGATGTAGCCGATCGTTACTCTTCACAGCTTTCTTTCTTTTGCAAATTTTGACTCTTTACTATCCTTCTTTATCTCTGTTCTGTCATCTATTCATACAAACTTGTCAAGTAGGTTACTCACTGTTTCACTCTGCTTCTCTTATATTCAGTGTCTAATGAGTGTTAAATTCTCTAGGTCCTCTTTCCTCTCTATCTGTCCCAAAATTTTAACACTCTGTTTCTGATTCTAAGCATAAGTTTCCTTGTAGTTCTTATTTTCCTTAAAACTTCCTTGTTGCTTACATGTTATATCCATAGTATTCTTAGAATTCATCAGTAGAACCACATTTCATTTCAAGTCTCTCTCTGTTTGGTTTTCATCAAATTTTCCAGTGTATTTACATGTATATGAGTGTACACTGAAGTCAACAGCAAGTGACAAGTCTGTTTCATGCTTGAATTTATTTTTCTGAAGATTGTGTTCAAGCAAGAAATACATTGTTGTCATTCAGTGTTGACCTCAACATCCATTCTTACATTTACACACATTCTATCTTTGGTATTGAGCATAAAGCTATATATATATATATATATATATATATATATATATATATATATATATATATATATGAAAATTTCTCAGTTAACCTGTAGAAAAAGACAATATTTATAAATGTAAAAGACAATAGGAAAACTGTAATAGTTGCTGACGCGTTTCGTTCGATGTGGACTTTTTCAAGGCAAAAAACGAATTGAATTTATTAAACAAAGTAACTAATAATAACAAAACAAAATGTCCTTAGCAACTGGAAGAATTTAGAGAACGCTATTTTCATACTGTTAACTGAAAATTACTTCAATTACTACTCTCCCAAACAAATGTACACAACAGTATCAAGAAACCAAAAAAATGGTTGAATCCATCAACACAGCAATAAAACCAATATCTTCACATGTGACAGTAATTGACGTAATTTTCAGTTAACAGTATGAAAATAGTGTTCTCTAAATTCTTCCAATTGCTAAGGACATTTTGTTTTGTTATTATTAGTTACTTTGTTTAATAAATTCATTTCATTTTTTGCCTTGAAATCCCAAAACACAGTAAAATAGCAAAAAATACCTTCCAAAAGTTACACATATTATTAACAGAGAAGAAAATCTTGTTAAAAACAAAGAAAAAAAGAGTGACAGCAATCCTCCTATACGGCAGTGAATATTAACAATTTCCTCACAAAGTGAAAACTTGAGCAATTCTACAGAAGGGTGCTGAGAATACTATGGACAGATCATGTAAGCAATGAGGAAGTTTTAGGTAAAATGGGAACAAAAAGGACATGTACTCAGAATCAGAAAGAGACAGCTGACATTTCTGGGAAGCATAATGAGGAAAGACAGCTTGGAGAATCTAAAACACACAGGACATATTAAAGGCAAGTGAGACAGAAGGAAACAGCGAGTAACCTACCAAATGGGTTTGTGTCAATGAATGGCAGAACAAAGACTGGGAGGGATAGCAAAGAAATAAACATTGCTACAAAGGATAGGAAGTTGTGGAGAGTGATGATTGCCCTGAAGAGACACAGCACATAAAAAAACTACTCTTTCTACTTTTATTGACTGATTGCAACCATTCTTCCATAACTACACAAAGTAAGTAGGAAGTGAAGATTGGGGATATGGAGGATAGATAACAATTGACTCTAGACTTGCAGAGATTAAGATCATAATGTTCTGGGAAGCATCCGTGTCTGTTCCACAAAGTAGCAGTTCTGGGGAAGAAATTTTTGAAAGTGGAACTCTCTTCTTACAAAAGGAATATGTAGAGACTGAGGGTTATTCAACCATGGGGATGTAACAAGATATGTCTTGGCTGTAAAGGTCTGAACTAGGGACACTAAAGAAAGAAGCCCATCTGAATATTTGTCCTGGAAGTAGTAATAGCCAGCAGTAGGCTTGCAACATTGTGTCTGAAGGAAAGGAGCTTTATAGAAGTAACTAACTTATCATGCACAAGGTTATATTTAGAGGACTAAAATTCACTACAACTCATCTAAATCCTAGAATGGTCAATTTCAAACTTTACTAGACTGCCTCACCAACACAAATTATAATATATATACTAGATGCAACATACTCTAAACATATTTTTTTATTTAAATATCAGTCATATATGCCATCAAAATGTTCTTTTGAATTTAGAGACAGTGTCTCAATAAAAGTGCTCAACCACCTGTTCTGTAAACAGGTTAATAAGACTAGACAGGTTCATCTATCACTGGGCTTGTACCCCTTCCATGTTTATTGAACAGGTGTAGAGGTTTAACTCTTGTTTCCTTTTTAGTATGTGGTTTTTCAGTTCCTTTCTTCCGTGGCCTTAATGATTTTAACTGTCTTAAATATTTTGGTGATCTGATAAGTGGTTGTAACTTTTCATTTTGAGAGTATCTGGTTAGCAGTTTTTGGATACTGCATCCCAATTGGTTGCAATTAGTACAAAACTCTTTGGTAACACTTAAGAGCAGCTGCTCTGGTGAACAGTTATATAATATAACTACATTTATCCACATGGATCTTTGCTTATGCTTCTAGTTGGCAACCCTGTGGCCTCATTAGACCTTGAGTCTTAGCTACCTTCTAACCAGTTTTTATTGCCATAGATAATGGACATTGATAATTATTTTGGCCTTTTTCTTTTTAAAAATTAAAATATTATTTTCACAACAGTTACCATTAAAAGTAATGAAAGTAAATCAGTAAGAAAATTATCACTGTTTATAAAAAATATCAATAATGTTGATTATTATGATGATTGTAAGTACTTCCGGACCCACTAGGGAATGTGGTAAGCAAAACAGATCCAACAGCAGTTTGAATAAAACAGTTGTTGAGATTACCATGTCTTGTGTCATCTTTGTGTTGCTTCAACTTTTCAGTCTCATATAATTTATCTTTGTACCCTAAACCCGATGGAAAAATCACCTCAGATTATCAACTTTTCTTTCTCTAGTATTTGTTGTATTCATACCAATTTTGTTAG
Organism: Acanthosepion pharaonis; assembly: GCA_903632075.3. NCBI lineage: Eukaryota > Metazoa > Mollusca > Cephalopoda > Sepiida > Sepiidae > Acanthosepion > Acanthosepion pharaonis. The sequence continues at coordinate 3,409,035 of CAHIKZ030004648.1, forward strand.
TGTAGAATCTTTTTTCTTGAAACATTCTCCAGATATCTTAATGATTTGCAAAACTATTTTGAACTCTTCCATCTCTACCAGCAAATTTTCTGCCTGTTTTCCTCTTTATTGAAAAGATTCTACAATACAGTTGCATGTCTTTAGTGTTTATACTCAGGAAAATCTTCCAGTGGCAAGGGAATCATCTCTTGAGTTTTCCAGATGATTCATTCATCTGTTGCTTGGAAAGATGTTTCACTGGGTTATGCTAGACTATTTTTCTTGCTAGAATTTATCTTACATGGTCTACCATTCATCCATGCATTTAATATTGTTGCCACATCTGGTCAGGTGCTGTGTGTCTCGGTATTATTCACAAAATCCAAGGAAGAATCTGCAATATCATATGTCCTGACTTGGCATCTTGATTTCAGTCACTTTCCTACCGCCATTACATAGCTTCTCTGTACTTTATCCTATAAATATTTTCATGGCGATTGTTATGATGGGCTTTCATCTTTTGTATATTGATTTCATGAATTTATAGATCTCATCATTTTACAGTTAAAATTGCTAGATGTAACTATACATTCTATTCTAACAGTTTCTTCTCCTGTAGATCTTACTTGTGGAACACTCTTCTGGTTTCTTGCTTTCTTGTCAACTATGATCTTTAAATTCAATATCAATTTTTGTCATCTGTCTTTTTGAAACTTGATCTTTTATTGTCCTTTCTGCTCAATAACATTTTCTCAGTTTTTTCACACTTAGTGACACCCTTGCATCTTCATTGCTTTATTTCCCAGCTATGGTTTAAATGATTAAGAAAAAAATAAAAAACTGCTTATGTTAAATATGAGATTTCAAAAGCTATCACTAATTTTAAAATAAGTATCATTTTTTTAAAGATACACAAACTCATTCCAAAAAAGCTTCAGTATTGATTGAAAACTTTCTATATAAAAATTTTATATGTATTTAATTATTTGAAAAAATTGTACTAGGAAAATTCATTAAGGTAAAAATGAGTAAATTTTGGGTATGATATTCCATGTTATGAATCCAACTACATCACAAGAAGAATTATATAAATCCTATCACCTTACAAGAATTACAATCCTAGCCCTGAATCCCACCATAACACAAGAATAATCCATCATGAACTTAACAAGGATAATTCCTATGAAGAATCCAGTAAGTTCCCAAGAATAATCCAAGTTATAAATTCTATCACCTCACAAGAATAGTTTTCACTATGAATATACCCACCTCATGATGTAGTGATATCAATATCAGCTGATATCTTGTTAAATGAAAAAAACATCTGAATGATGTTACAGAAATTGTTTCAGTCACTTATTGTCTTGATGATTATAAGCTAAGTGAAGTGGACCTCACAAGAACCATGTCAAATGACTATGATAAGAAAGGTGACTGAGTGGAACAAGACCCTTAGTTCTTGATAAATTACTTTTTTTAGACAAAGATGACAAGACAATGCTGTTCTCTATAAGAGCAGTCAAAAACAGAGAGACCTACAGAAAGCAAACAGAGAGGAATGAGAGATCAATCATTGTGATTTGCTCTGTCTTTTCCAATGGAAGATTAAAGCTAAATAAAATTTGCTTACTGCTACAATCAGGTCATTGTTTTATTTCATGAGTAAACAATCTGGCCAAAGAGAATTATTTTAAAGCCACAAGCTTTTGACTGGGAGAGAATGCACTTTGAGTATGAACTTTGTGTCTGATCTGAGTAACAATGATATAATAACAAAAGCAATCATTGTAATAACACCACCAACTCATATTAAGAGCAATAGTTTTAACACAACCATTTCAACTGAAAATTCATTAAAAATGCTTTTTGATACTCAAGGATTATCAGATACAATATACATTTGAGGAAAGCCAAAAAATTTCTCTATTGAAACACTGGATTTAAAAAATAAAAATGAAGAGGATATTTTTTATTTGCCAATAAAAATATCATCAAGTCAATATTGCTGGAAATTATATTTCTAAATTTTCCACAAATTAATTATAATGACAAACCCTTATTTTTATAAATGAATATTTTTTGTGATAGAATAATTTTGATTGTATATGCTTCTTAATCATAAAAAGACAATTTTTATTTGGAAATTCCATAAGGAAAAAGCTATCCAGCAAAATTCTTTACACACATACATGCACACATGCATGCATGTGTGCATGTGTGTGTGTTTGTTTATATATACACACACATTTCAATTCCAAAACCAATATCTTTCTTTGTATCTTATATAAGATTGATATTTCCCGCAATTTATGAAAACACTCATGAAGAAATATATTCCACTTTGTTAAAAGATTTTTTTGCATTATTGAATTACTTTGAATTCTATTTCAAAAATGGAATAAGGCAAAATTCCACAGGAACAAACTGCATGAAACTTTCAACATGAATTAATATAAATAATAGGATATATATAAAAATGCATTAACATTTTTTATTGAACATGTTTTAAATATGATAAATTAAAAATGTGCATGCGTGTGGAAACAATGGATTTTAAAACCTATTTGGGTAGAATGGAACAATTTCTTTTGTTTTTATTCTTTCAAAGGACATTTACATTTATAATCAGAAAGAAACTATTAAAATTTCTAGGGCACATAATGAGAAAAGAGGGCCTGGAGAATTAGACACTGAAAGAACTTTTTGAAGGCAAGGCAAGTGAATGATCTACCTAACAAAATTGTGTAAATAGCTACAAAGAACAGGAAGTTGAAACATGGTCGCTCACATCCTGAAGAGACAGATCAGATGGAAAAAGATAGTAGAAATGTAAAAATTATTCAAAATATTTTTGTTAACAAATATTTGAGTAATTTTTGTCTGAATTTCTGGAATGAGGAGTTATTATTATTTACAATATTTATATTCGGACTATTGTCCACGTTTTTGTTGTTATTATCACCTGACTGCCTTCTGTCTGAATTTCTGGGATGAGGAGTTATCATTATTTATACTATTTATATTCAGACTATTGACCCCATCTTTGTTGTTGTTATCAACGTTTTGGCCATTGTGCTCTCAGGATCCCGTCAAATGTGTATCGATTTGGGTAACTACAGGAAATAACTGAGCAGTACTAAATAAAAATAAGAAGTATACAATATCCCTAGACAGTGAAACAAGTACAGTCTACCTCTGTAGATTAAAACAGTTCAGAATTCCCTGTAGGTTATCCTGATCAATATACACCTGAGGGAGGTATGAGGGTACAACGGCTGAAACATTGTGACAACAACAACAAAGATGAGGACAACTCATAAGCAAGTTAATCTTAAAGGCTATTACTACTATAGTGAGCTTTTGTGTTTTTATCTAAATATTCATCCAATACAAGGACCAAGAGCCGCTCAAGGTAGAGGATTACTGAATGAGGTTATATGGACATAAAAAAAGAATTAAATGCAGATTATGGATATGTAGGGTAGATAAAGGTTGACTAGACAAGAAGTTACGATGTAGTGGCTAAGAAAGCATCCACTTGGAAATCTGTTTCACAAAGTAGCAGCTATAAAGCTGAACCTAGGGAATGTAGCTCATAAGAACATTTTGTTGTAATATAGAGCAAGACTGTGTTGAGAATAGACTAAACACCTTACCAACTGCTCCACCAGCAACTACAAGGGTAATAGGCAGAGAGAGAAAAGAGACAGGAGGCAACAAAAATAACACTGCCTCGGAAACCACAGCAACAAAATGCCCATAGGACTGACTTCACAAGACACTGTACCTTGCTGACTTCTGTTTTTCCTATTGCATTTATTAGAATGAGGCATTTTACAAAGACCTGGATCTTGACCAGTTACAGAGAGGCCTGTATCTAGACATGTCAGGCTGTCCTGCTAGCAGGGAAAACTTGGATATAACTGGTGTTAACAAATATATATATATATATATATATATATATATACAATATTTACACAATCCAGAGCCACTTTTGTGTCTACTGACACACATTTGCCACACATTTTCTATGGAAATAGCAATAGAGTAGTGATAAGCTTACAACATTGCATCTGTGGAAAAAGGTTTGTAAGGTGGAAAATAATTTATTGCCTACAAGGCCACAAAAATGCAAGGCTGGAAAGAGAGTATTGGACAGCAGCTCCAGGACCACAGGGTGTTTGCACCATCAGCCTTGTGATATGCCAAAGTAATATTAGTAAATATCAATATTTAAAATCAGAGACAAAAATTTGTAAATGGTGTCTCAAAAACTAATGAACTAATTCATTACATGATCAAGTAGCCATCATCTTTGAAGATATTTGTTCTAAGTCACACATAATCAAACATCTTTCAGGCTTACAGCTATATCACATTCAAACACCAGTTTCTTTACAATCATTGAAGTTAAGCAATGTTGAGCTTGGACAGTACCTAGATGGATGACTGCTTAAGAATATCAGGTGTTGTAAGTTTGGATGTGCAGGTGGTGCAATGGATAATGGCTTAGAATTGTTAACTGGAGAGCTGAGTTCCAATTCCAGTTGGGTTTGTTATATTCACTTATGTGCAAATATACTTGTTAAATGTGTGAATCCCCATCTTCTTTCCCCACTATGGATTAATTAGTAAAACTTGTATCACTAAATTATTATTATCTCCAAAAAATTCTTACAATCTAAAAATATTTTCTGGCTTTAAATAACATGCAAAGGGTTGATAACCCATAGAAAATGAATGAATCAATCAAGCATCATTCATGCCTGAAGGCATTTATTTCCTGTAGCAAATTGCATCAATATATTTCCTGGTAGAAGACATTTATTCTTTGTCATCAAGCCATTTAATAATTATCAGTGTGTATTTATTTATATATTTTCTATCCCATCTTCATTGGAAAGAGTTGTAAATCAACTTAAGTTAGTAAATTTATGAGTGATTACTTCCTTTATGGATTTTAATAATCTATACAAATAAAATATTTATCTGCATTTAGGCAAAATTAGTTCCTGAGCAAAATGAACTGCTTAATTAATCAGTTTCTTTACTCCTACATTTCTTAGATTGCAGTCTTATTTGTTCAAGCCTTTCATGTGAAGCACAGATACTTTTGTCCATTAAATGATTGTCTTGCTTCAGCTTGGTCTTGAAATAAGCTTTGTCATTCTGTTGCTAATCTTTTTCTTCTGAGAATATTTACATTTCACTGTTATATTAAATGCATAAAATTCTTAACATGAAAAGACATTGAGCAAAATGCAATTTATATATTACCAGGAGTAATCAATGAATCATAGATTTCATTGAATGCCAAAAAGATATAATGGAAAAGGACTAATTAAATGGTTCTTTGGCCTCTATTTTAATTGTGAACTCTTTATCTCCACTTTATTGAATCTCAGTATATTGTTTCAAGACTTTTTGTTTTCTTGCATCTCACTATTAAAACTTTCTAACAATTGCCATCATCTTTGATGGAATAGGTACACTTGTATTATATAATCAAGCATCCATCATAGTTGAATGCATATATTTTTGCAACAAATTGCATCAACATATTGTCTGGTGAAAGATATTTCTTCCTAGTCACATATTACATAATCAAGTATCCTTCAATAAAAATATATATTTTAAAAATAAAAGATAAAATATATTTTTTATCATTTGTACTTCCAGAAACATGTTGTGCCCTATATTTCTTTGGAACTTGTTGGTACAACCAAGAGGGGTCCATGTATTCTGGGTAGCACATGCTCTCCATATACCATCACCCAGACCTGCACCCTGGAGTGGTCACTTGATTTTCACCATCAAAGGACTGAATTTTGTCCAATGAGGGTACTATCTTTATCTTGCAAGATAAACAGATGCCTACCTACTACAAATTGCCTGAATTAGTCATCAAATAATATAGTGTTAACTATATTATAAAATAATATAATAAATAGTATATTATTTGATGACTTATAAAATAATATAGTTAATACTATATTATTTGATGACTAATTCAGGCAAAATATAGTAGATAGGCATCCATTTATCCCACAAGATAAAGGTAGCACCCTATTTGTTCAAAATTCAGTCCATTAGTGGTGAAACTTGAGTGACTACTCTTAGGTGCAGGCCTAAGTAATGGTATAAAGAAGCCATACACAGCTGAGACTACAATGTCCCCCTCACAGTTGTACTGACAAGATCCAAAGAAATACAGAACATTACATTTGGGGATGGCTTCACTGCAGGAATTCCCTGAAAAATTGTCAATGTTGACAGCCAATCACCTTTGAGGCTCCACTCCAGGTTTTCTATCTGGATTTACTTCCATAGTGTTTTCCATGTTTGGATATCACTGCAAGGCAGCAAATGCTTAAAACCAGGATTTTCCTTCCCCTAGATGGACTGCCTTCCTGGACGACCAATATCCTGAAGCAACTGGTTATGAGGTGTTAGTTTTCCATCTTTACCCATTCTCCAGTTTGGAGCAGGACTTAGTTGTCTAAAGCTATTTGAGACACATGACATGGAAGTATTTTATAGAGAGTATGAGCTTCTCTTCCCTATGACATTATATAATATACCATTGACATTGTATCCTGCTAATCTCAATCTTTTTATTATCAATTATCCTCCACTGATTAACCAATCCATAATTGATTATATTAATTGATTTTTTTCAGTCTTTTATATGTTTTGCTAATATTCATTTCCTTCTTGGAATTGCTACCTATAAAGAATTTTAATATTTTTTATTTTATTTTTTTGATATTATCAACAGTCAATGAACTAAAGCTATATTGGCTATAGAGTCTTTCTTTTTAACTTTTTTCTTGCTGCCATAGTTGATGATTAAGATAATGATGGACACTTTTATCTCTTTTAAAAGTCATTACAAATGTCAATATAAATGAAAGAGTCAATACAAAGGTTAATGTCAATCTTGCAAAATAATAATTTTTCCATGTTTGCTTGTGTTGTAATACCACAAATGATGCTACAGAAGACTTGTGGTGAAATGAAGGTCGGGGTTCAGAATATTGTCTGAATTTGTGTACAGGACTTGTTTGGGCAGTTTCCAGACTGAGTTGCTTCCATTTGGATTTAGAATTTCTGTAGTCCTTTTGATACTTGTTTCAAGCTATTAAACTCATGTATAATGCTTGGTTAAATACTAATAGTAAAATTATTATTGTGGTACTGCCTCAATGTCTTTAATATTACACTATTATAGAATTATGTAAGAATCAAACCAATGCAGAACTTTAACTATCTGGATAGTGTCATAACAGACAACAAAAATTGTGATATATTTAGTCAGACTGACCACCCAACCAGAAATGGGAGCTATTCCTTATTTAAATATATACATTCTTACTTTTTTTGTATACTAACATTATTTTATTTTAAATTTTTTTTTTTTTTTTTTTTAGCTTTTTAATCATTTCATCCCAAGTAAGGAAATAATGCCACTAAGACATAAGGGGTTATATTAAGTATTAGATAATATGAGAAAAAAACTAATATTAAGGAGAGAGAACAATAAAAGAATGACAATTAAGAAGACAGAAGATAATGATTGATATTGCAGATTTTGAAGATCAATGTTGACTGAGAAGCAAGAAGCCAGAAGAAAATTCCACAAGTGAGAAGTGTGATAGAAGAAACTGTTAATGTAGAACTTACAGTTACATTTAACCATTTCAACTGTAAAATGATGCAAACATGCTGGCAGTCTCATACTGTGCTTAAATTCATAAAATGTAGGTACCATACAGGAAACTTCATCAGAAGAATTACCATGAAAGTATTAATAGAAAAGGAGGAAGGAAGCTACATTAAAGCAGGGAAAAAGTAACTGAAGCTGAGATGCTAGGTCAGGACCAATAACATTGTACATTTTTTTTTTGGGGGGGGGGGGTATCAAGAATCTCTAAATATATAACAGGAGCACCAGTCCAGATGTGGCAGCAATATTCAGTGCATTAATGAATGGTAGACTTATAAATATGTGACATAGATTTTGGTGAGAAAAATTGTTTAGTACAACAACCGTGCTGATGGAAGGTAAAAAGGAGAGCAGCTTCATGTTGGAGGCATTAAAATTAACAAGCCATTCTTTGCCCCAGTTAACAACAGAATATAGATCATTTTTTTAGATGAGCTGCCAATTTGAGTTTATTGAACCAGTCAGACTTACTATTAAGACAGGAGAAAATAGTTGTGTTATCAGCATAGATACCGACTTGAGAACTGATGCCATTAGGAAGATCATTGATGCAAAACAATGTAAGTCCAAGGATAGAGCCTTAAGGGAGACCTGCATTAATGAAGAGTAGCAGTTCAAAACTACTTTCAGTTCAGGATTTGATGAGAAAGACCAAATCAGTTCAAGAATTTATTCAGAAATATCATGACCTTTCTAATTGTGAAGACCAATATGTCAAACCCTTTCAAATGCCTTTCAGATATCCAAAGCAACAGCCCAAACTTCACCATTCTTATCTAAAGCATGATAGACTCTTCCAGCAATAACCTAGAGAAGTGAAAGCCATATTGATTATCTGAAAAATGATCATGTTAAGGGAGATGCTTAACCAATTCAGAGTTGATTAGAGCCTCTATTATCTTGCCAAAAAACAGTAGAAGTTGAAGGATCAGATGATTCACTTGAATACCTCTCCAACTTTCAACCCAGATATTGGCAAGCAGCCAAGACATATGGACAGCCCTGTGACCACATGCAGTCATGGGACTGGTGGTGATTTTGATGATGATGATGATTTGGACAATAATTTAATGTTCTATCTATTCTAAATAGTATCAGACTATAACTAAATGCGATAAGCTACAATGCAGTAACAATATTAAGTGGTCACTTTTATATACTTTATTTAATTAGAGAGCTTTAAACAAATTTTAAAGGCTAAAATTATTGTTGCTTTTTTACCCATTTTTCTTCACAGGAGTCCCATATGCATTAAAAAGAGCTGGAATTGGACTTGGAATTGTAATTATATTAGTTGCTGCTCTTGCATCAGGTAAGTCACATTGTTTATTAGTTTTTCTCTCTTTACCAAAAAAATAATCACATATCTCAGGATAAAAAGGATTTTATTGTTTTCCTTAAATTCCATATCCCTTTAGGATGGAAGCAAATATGGCTCTTCACAGTTTTCTTTTATTTACTGTAAACTGTGAATTGCATTTCCAGTTTTGTTTCTGGGAAAGAGAGTGAAGAGGTTTCTCATTGCCTTGTCCATACCAATAAAATACTCAGAAAAGAATGAAACAGATTACTATGATATTGATACACTAATAGACTTGTGTCAATTATTTCAGGAAACATGAACATTAAAATTCCATTTACAAATATTCATAAGGCATAAACATATAAGAAGGAGTTTATAAAAGTTAAGAGAAAATTTGCTTCTGCTAACAACTTCATTTTACTTAAGATAAATTAGGGGGTTGGTAAAAATAAAAAAATACAAATAAATTTAAGGGGTACCATAATCAAATCTGATCTTAAAGCATTATATTTGATTACATAAAATGTGCACCTGAATTTTACCACCAATATGGCAGAAAAACAACTCCCAGATCTTACATACGACGTGATGTGGTTTCCCTCTGTCTTTTGTGCAAATATTTTCATGCCAACGGCTCTGACAAGCTTTTTTCCCTGGTACACCAACTACATGAATTTAAGCATGCTACTAGATTGGCAACTAGGTCCCAATGTTTTACTGTTGAAATAATTAAATACAACTGCCACTTCTACTCTAACGGTTTTTTTTTCTTGCACTCCCCACTTATAGAACCACTACTATGTAGAAGAGACTCTTATATAGATGCTTCCCTAATCACTACAATCTTAACCTCTTCAAGTTTCAGGTCAACTGTTATCCACATTCAACAGCCTCATTCAATAACCATTCTACCTTGAGTGACTCTTTGCCTTGTAGTGGGTGAACAACAGTAAAAAAAAAAAGTGTTTCATCTGGATCATGGATCTCTTATTGCTTACAATGATTGCTCTCCTAAAGTGGTCACCTATCTAAGTATTGAGCATGGCTATTGCTGCTTAACTTCATTAATATAGTAAGAACTGAGGCTTTCAGTATATTTTTTTCATCCAACACAAGGCTCAAGAGTTACTCAAGGTAGAGGGATTGTAACAATATTTAATATGGCATACAAACAAAAAGGGTTAAAGAAAATGATTTTTTTTTTTTTGTCAGAAAGGAATTCATTTTCCCAGGATATTGAGAACAGTTTGAAAAAGTTACCCAATATGATTGTTACTATTCAGCAAGACAAAGCTGGCAGGTATAGGGGCCAGAGGTTAAAGTTGTCTGTTGAAAGTTGTCAATGTCTACATACTGGGAAAATGATCAGCCAAAATTTCCCGAGAAAAAATTATAATTGTGAAAACAGAATAAGCAATTGTGAAGGCAGAAGATGACATCAGGAAGGCTGACGTGATATAATAGCTCTCCTGAAAAAGGAGGAGATCTTCCAAAATTGTAAGTGTAAAACAGAAAGCGAAAGAAAGAAACTGGTTGAATTTTAGGAGATTTGCATAAAACCCACCTATTTGCCGGGACCACACACAGTTGGAAGGAAATACAAGTGCCCACAGGGGCTAAAGTAGTTGGAGCAGTTGGAGTTGAGGTTGCAGTTCAGTGTTGCAGAAGCCGCATCGGGGAGTTAAGAGATTTTTACACTGTTTTGCCAACCTAATAATAATAATAATTGTCTGCTGAAGAAGAAAGACTCTAACGATAAACCTTGTGCTGTTCTAGAAAGTACAAACCACAATACTTGAAGATAAATCCAGTTGTCAAGTCTGGCCACCCTTAAAGAAGTTAGCTGAAATTTTCATTCTGTCACCAAATATTAGGAACAGGTTGAGAAAAGAAGAAAAAAGAAAAAAAAAGAACTGTAAATATTTTTTTTATTTTGATATAAACACCATATACTGACTTATTCAGGCATCGTTTATCTTATTTTCAATTTTGTGTGTGCATATTCAACTCCTAGGTTTAACTTGGTCGAGATACCCCAGTGATAATTCAGCTTTATCCTCTTAAGATCAAAAATCACAACATGGGTAGAGAGGTCATAGTTGAAGAGGTCAACTTAAAGACCAGCTGCAGTGTCAAATGCTATCAATATCATAGAATTACTTTTAAAATAGTAACAATGAATGAGGTGTGTGATATGAATTAAATAGAACTTGCTAGCAAATAAATATAATGAAAATAAGGAGGCTAGATAAAGATCAACATATAACTTAAATAGGTTAAGATTGTATTGTTTGGGGAAGTACTCATTCAGGAGTCTCTGCCACAAAATAGCAGTTATTAAAAAAATCTCTCTGAATGGGAGTCACGTTTTACTCACAACAGCTTAATTTGGGTACAAGGCCACTAGAATTGAGTATCAAGTGAGGATCAAAGTTATTACGCAGTAATAATGTCATGTAAAACTAGCTTGCTAATCATTATGCTATGGCAAGGGATTCATGATTTTATGTTAAGTAGATAAGAATTTAGAAGTTAAAAAAAGGTAAAATCAATTGTATTGTTACCACAACTAAGAAATACCTGTCTCCACCTTCTGAGAAAATTCAATAATAGCAGACAATCTATTGTACAATAAAGCCTGTCTTGCAGTAACTGTTTGTGATCTCTTATAGCGAGGTTGAATAAATACATTTAAACCCAATTAAATACAGAAGAGAATTGAATTTTGTTTTGTTTTTTGTAGAACAAGAAGTAAACATTTTGAAAAGAAAATTGTCATAGTACACTTAGTTTAGAATTTTATAACAGTTTTCACCTTTTATTGCAACAGAATTTTTAAAAAATGACTTATACAATTCCTGCTTTGAAAATGAATAGCAGTAAATGCTGGTGTATAGTTAGTAAAGAGACATGTTTCTACCTTTCATCTTAAAAAAATTAGAATTTACTTACAGAAATAACATTTATTTTATTTTGAAATGAATCAAAAGACATCTGTATGAGTAACAATGAATTTATATATACTGGCTTAAAAATTGTTATGGGCTCATAATTACAATTTGATCTTTGATGATATATGATGACAAAAAGGAAAATATATTTTGTGTATAGAGATAATATATGATCACAGTAAGGAGTACAGAAAGTCCTCAGGTTATGTCAGACCTGACAGATGGCATTTCATGGTTACGGCACTATCTCCCATAATATAATACATTGTCATGTGGCGCTATATGAAGAAGACAGTGTTGTTTCTTCACTGGCTGTATGCCATATTGGATTGTGGTACACTTGCTACCTCTCATTTGTGTCATTTTTTGGGGAACTTTTTACCCTTCTTTAAAGCTCACAAGTGTAAGGGAAACTCATGGATGCTTATGTAGGTGAGTTCCAATCTGCATCATTAATCATGTTATGTCATACCATAAGAACGAATCTTTAATTTAAGTCAAGGACTCCTGGTATATATTTTGTATTGGTATAATATATGATCACAATAAGGAGTATATATTTTGTGTATAGGCATAATATATGATCACAATAAGGAGTATATATTTTGTGTATAGACATAATATATGATCACAATAAAGAGTATATATTTTGTGTATAGACATAATATATGATTACAATAAGGAGTATATATTTTGTGTATAGACATAATATATGATTACAATAAGGAGTATATATTTTGTGTATAGACATAATATATAATCACAATAAGGAGTATATATTTTGTGTATAGACATAATATAGGATCAAAATAAGGAGTATATATTTTGTGTATAGACATAATATATGATCACAATAAGGTGTATATATTTTGTGTATAGACATAATATATGATTACAATAAGGAGTATATATTTTGTGTATAGACATAATATATGATCACAATAAGGTGTATATATTTTGTGTATAGACATAATATATGATCACAATAAGGTGTATATATTTTGTGTATAGACATAATATATGATCAAAATAAGGAGTATATATTTTGTGTATAGACATAATATATGATCACAATAAGGTGTATATATTTTGTGTATAGACATAATATATGATCACAATAAGGTGTATATATTTTGTGTATAGACATAATATATGATCAAAATAAGGAGTATATATTTTGTGTATAGACATAATATAGGATCACAATAAGGTGTATATATTTTGTGTATAGACATAATATATGATTAGAATAAGAAGTATATATTTTGTGTATAGACATAATATATAATCACAATAAGGAGTATATATTTTTTGTATAGACATAATATTTTGGTTTGGGACAAATGTTTGTAGCATTTTTCAGTAGGTGGCATGTGAACACATGGTTCTGCAGTTTTATTATACATGGGAATGAAGTTTATAACAATTATACATATTCTGAAATGTGACATTTCAATGTACCTTTCTATATTATTCCGGTTTGGATTATGAAGTTTAAACATTTGTATGTTAAAAGAAAAAATGGAAGAAATGAAATGTCATTTTCATCATTCTCTGCTCTTTTATTTTTGGAAAGGAAAGTACTGTCTGTAAATTGTTTGCTAGGTTCAGAAGTAGAAATTTAGATCTCTGTTCAGAATTGTCCAATTCAAAGATTGTCATCTTCCATGGGACAATGCCAGATTTCACATCTCTTTGAAGCCCTGGCTGAAATTGATACATCTTTGCTGGAAGGTTCTACTGCACTCACTCTATTCACCTGACCTTTCATTTTGGATTGCCATTTATTTTGACCCTTACAAAATTATCTTAATGTGAAGAACTTCATTTCTCAGAAAACACTCAAACCATTTCATCACCCAGAAAGATGTTATGTTCTGAGAGGAAGAGACTGCTTCAAAGTTAACAAAATAGAGGAAATATCTAAATATTGTCTTTGAAATTCAATAAAAAAATGCTACAACCTTCTGTGCAGAACTAGTACAAGTATTATAAGTAGTATATACAAGGTGTCTCCAAAAATTGACATCATTTTGCAGTCTAATAATTTAGCTAATTCTCACTCAAATGATCTCAAATTTTAACAAAATGTGTAAAAAATTAAGTTAACTGTGATCTCAATGAGAATCTACCAGAAATATGGATCAGGCATGCCAGTGATAATGACAATGTGCTGTTGAAATGACCATTATGTTCATCTGACTTGACACCTTGTGATTTTTTTCTATGAGGCTATGTGAAAGAACATGTCTAAATCCTCCTCTTCCTACAAGCCTCGAAAAACTTAAGCAGAGATTCATTGAGGCACTGGGGAATGTTATGCAAGACATGCTTACAGGGTATTTAGCAGGAGCTGGACTACTGACTTTACATGTCATGTCACAGATGGTGTGCATATTGAAAAACTTTTTTAGTGAAATCTGTTATAAAATCTACATCCCTTTAAATATCCTGTTCTGATTTTGAAAAATAAATTTTTTATTATCCAACATGAAGTCTATTTAATTTTGTTTGCCTTGGACATGTAGTTACCCAGACATTCATATTTTAAATGATGTCAATTTTGGGGGAACACTTGTTATTCTTCAAAAGATTTTCAGCTGCTTCTTTGATCTCTTCCCTATTAATAATATTTACTCAATACTCCAAGGAATTAGGCATCAGGACACTTTACAAAGCCCTGTTTTAAAATAGAACATTTGTCATGAATGTGAAATTTCAAATGTGTTCCAAAGAAATTCTGCAGAGTGTGTCACCACTGAGAAATGGTTAGCAAGCTCACTCTCCAATCATTAAAATTGTCATGATTTCAGTCCTTATTGGATGCTTCACAACTGTGGCTTTGTACCAGATTAAACTCAGCTTAGCAAGGATTAAATAAAATATATGCTTTATTCATTATGCTTTATGTGCTGCTACACAATCCTTCATCAGATCCTATACACTGATGTTGCAAAATTATAAACAAGGAGTTTTACCAAATAAAATAAACACAAAACTTGAAAAATTCCAACAGCAGCAACAACAAAAATGATTAGCACACATAATCAGAAGAGAAAACAATGATATAACCAAGCTTTTAATTTTTCAACATGACTAAAAACAAAACATTTGAAAAGAAACTCTCATCAGTAGTAAGAACAGTTCTAACAGTTTGTAGAAGTGAGAAGTTTAATTTCCTGAAAAAAATGTTTTAAGAAAAAGATTTTTATAAATTTTGACAATAACACTAACTATTTAGTCAATAAAGGTTGAATGTTTCAGGCATGGAAGTAGATAATTTTAGCATTATCATTAATTTTACAATTGCATTATCACTGAACTAATCAGACCAAATAGACTGGCCCTACAAAATCACAAAGAGTTATACGAAACAATAAAAAACACCTTGCTTGAACACTTCCAAGAGCAACAACAACAAAAATGGTTAGCACATATAACCAGAAGAAAAAATAATGATCAAGCTGTTAACTGTTCAACACTACTGAAAACAAAAGGTTTGAAATGAAACTCCCATTGTTATTAGAAAGAGCTATAACAGTTTGTGGACATGAGAAAAACTGTTTTAAGTAAAAGATTCGTTAAATTTGAAATGATAGCAACACTAATTGGTTAATGGCTAATTTTACCATTACCCTTAATTTTACCGTTACCATTGAAACATTTGTTCCAGCTCTTTAATCTGATTTCATTCCTATTTTGATTTCTGACTGACAAACAAGCAGATATTTGCTTCAATATCTATAAATGATTTCAATTTTATATAATAATCTTTACTTGCTACAATCATTTCATTATTGATATTAAATTCTTTTTTCCTGTTATTTCTTTGTTCTATTTTAGACTATGCTATTCTACTTCTCATTGATGGAGGCAAATTGTCAGGTGGCTCTACATATCAGGTTTGTCTTTATTTTTTTTGTTTCACTTATTTTTTTTTTTAAAGCTGTGCTCTTAATTGCAGTCAGCATATAAGATTGTATTGATTAGCTTCAACGCCATAAGTGAATTGGACTTGCATGCAAATCTTTGTTATTTGCTTATTTAATTGGACTTTAATCGGCTATCTTTCAACAGAACAAGATTTACACAATTTTTTTTTTTTTCATTTCTAAAATGAATATTTGAAGCACTTATGTCAAGTGTTTGAATATTAACATGTTGTAAAAAAGGTTCTTTTTTTTTTTATATATAGTCCTGATAGGAGGAGAACTTTTATGTCATAGATCAGGGATGGACAAACTATGACTTAAGCAACATTTTAACATGTAATGTGCAGTTCATGTAAATATGTTGATTGAGCTTCTTTACACATCATAATTAATATAAAAAGTAAATAATTATAAAATTTCAAATTATATAAGTATTTACTTGGTATACTTTCTAACCCCACTAGATTGAAAACATAATACATATGTGGTAAGTATATTAATCATCTCATAATGGTAAGTGTTGCTGCTGTGGTTTCTGTAGCAAATAGGTTTTTACAGTGTGGTGTTACTAGCAGCACACATAACATCATTCAGAGTTTTCCTTTTCTTAGGCTGGTTGCCAGCCAAAGTGAAAAAGCCTAGTCTGCCATGCTATTAATCTCTACCTGAGGGAAAAAAGAGGTATTTGTATGAAAACTGATGTAATGGAATAACTCGGCACCCCCATGAATAATTACACTATAGGTAGTAAATACCTATAAAGTCAACTGTCTACGAGAGACAGGGGAGTAGTGAGAGGGAGAGGGAGTGAGAAGACGCAAGTACATCCGACCTTCCAGTTAGTGGCGCTCACTATTAGATTGACCTGTGTGTATAACAGTACCGTATTTCATATTGTACTTGTTGTGTACAATAAACTTTTCTTCTAGTATCCACCTGGTGTTACTTATTTATTCCCTTAGCACAGAATATAACAGTTCCGATGAGGATTGTTGGAAATTAACAAAAACAAATGCAACTGCCTTAGCTGAAATTTGAACTCAATGCACCAGTTACAATTTCTGTGCTGATAACTAATAATACACTATGCACATCTTCAACAAATTATAACATGGTTAGTTAAAATATTTAAAAATTTAAATCATAATTTGTGTGAGGCATTGTTTGGTTGGCAACCATTTGAGGAGGATGACTGAACTCAAAGCTATGAACATGATGGGTATTGTAGAATTATTAGTTGTTGAAGGGATGTTGGGAGGTTGGCACAAAATGTTGGTTTTTACATTCAAAATGAATGAAGACTTGGTGAATATTGTTTTGGAATGTTTTGTTTTTTTTAATACAAATGCAAACTTGTATATTTCTTGTGAGACAGAGAGGGAGACCCCACCTTCTTTGCTCAGGGAAATAATGGTGGAAAGCAGGATTTTAAAAAAATTAGGCTAGCATATGAACACTTACATCTTAAAACTCTCAAACATTGAAAATATATTGTTTCACTGAATGTGACCAGTAAGGTAAAAATCTTTTTAGTTTTCTATTAAATTAATTTTTTTTAATGTTCTTACAGTTTTCATTTTGGAAGAACTAAGGGAGTGCAGAAACTGTCTGTAATTCTTATTGTCCCAAGCACTTTTGGACAAATCAAGGAGTCCATCATTAATGTTTGTGTTCTAAGGTGTATTGTATAGAAGTAGCAATAGTAATAATCTTAGGTTGTGTGTGAGGATATTTTAATGCGTCTTCTTAGCAAACCTCTGTGATTAGTGGCAGATCTACTATGAAACTAATGAATCTTAAGTTTCAGTGCCCCTAATTCTTGAGGGGCTCCTAAAGTGACTTTTTTAATGAATGAATTTTTCAACAAAACTGATGTTTATTTTTAAAGTGTTTATTATTAGAATAAGGCCATTTTAGTGATAGAATCCTAAGCCAATGGGCATCCTGGGTAAGACGTTAAACTACATCCACATCCTGGGTAAGACGTTAAACTACATCTGCATCTTGGGTAAGACGTTAAACTACATCCAGCAGCAAGGCCTCTGATCAGGAGTTTTGTGGAGTGTGGAACCACCTCTTAATTGCTGGTGTTCCCAGGTCCACCCTGACCCGGAGTGGTAGCACCTGTTAGGGTCCCAGCTATGGGCAAATAGTTAACTATTACCAGCAATACTTTTTTGAAAGAAATTATTACCAGCAATACAATTTTGAAAGAAATATATTACCAGAAACAGATTTTTGACAAAACAAAATATTACCAGCAATGAAAATTTTTGTCAGCATTAAATAACCCATTGAGGTTGATATGCCATAAAACAAAATATACCAAACCCTAAGCCAATGGGTTGAAGTAGCTAATGTTGGCCTTAGAATATGCTCTAATACCCATTTCATATAGCCTCAAAATTCCTCTGTAATTGGTCAAATTTCAAAATTTTCCTGGGGGCTAGCAGTGCCCAAATCCCCAGCTTTATGTGTTCATTGGGCTTGTCAGAATCTCTTCATAGCCTACATTTTGGCAGTTGGGTCCTTGCATCTATTGTTACTGGTTGCGAAGAGGCTTCCATATCTGTTCAAGCTTCAAGGCCCAAAAAATGTAGGTCCACCACTGCCTGTAGTAAAAAAGAGAAAACAATCCTCAATGTAAGGCTTGATTCAACATAAAACCATAACACCATTAGAACAGTGTCAGTAAACCATACTGAAAATGTTAGGAAAGACCATTCTTTAAATATCTAAATAAGGCAGCATCTAACAAAGAGAGTTCATTGAAATAAAACATTCCAACTTCATGACAACCTTCCAAAACACTATTCTAGATAAATGTGTCAGCAGAAACTAAAAATTATAGAAGCTTTTTATATTAAATAATTCAAGCCAAGCATCAACCTCACTTTATTTAAAAAGACACACTAAGTCATAGCTACATTAAAAATATTAACAATGAACTCAATGAAAATGGCTAATGAACTGACAGAAAGTGCTTGGAACAATAATAATATAATTTTAAGAACATTAGAAAAACTTCATAAAAAAAACTTATAAGATTTTTCTTCTTTGTCACATTTGATGAAACATGTATAAAAGAAAAGTTGCTGCCCAAATATACAATATTAAAATGTATTTTATATGGTTCTTAATTTAAGCATATTTAGTGATTCCTTGTTATAGATAACTGAAATTTTTTGAAACATGTATTAATTTTTTAAACATGTATTAATTTTTGTACAACAGTACTTATTGTAGTAGTCGAGTCTTATAAATAATTGAGAATGGTGTCTGGTTACCTCCTCCTAATTTTTGAAACTACTACTTGGGGATGCTTTCCAGTCTATAAATACTCGGTGATATCTTTTCTTGCCCTCTTTTTCTCTTTTTTCCTCATATATGTCAACATGTAAATTTCTTGTGGAAGAACACGTTCCCTTTTTGGGACTTGAACAATACACACAGACACATGTATGTATACACCTTTCACTTCATTTTTTTCTAGGACTTTCTCCTACACCACAAAATTACACATATGCAAACAATTCACTAGTTTAAATGTTTTCTCCATTCATGTTCATCGTTCAGTAACACAACAATATTCTATTGTATATGTAACCCTTCATTGTTAATACATTATCATTTGTTTGTACACATGTATATTGGTCCGTGTTGTTTCTTTTTTTAAATTTTTTTAAGTGGACTCATACTCTGAGTCTACCATATTTGTTGTGGGCATTTCAGGAGACACATGTGTTTATCTCTCAATGCGTGCACCTGCCCACAACAATGGAATCAATCCTTGCTGAATATACTAGAAAAGCAATTTAATACCATTATCAGATTTGGGAGGGCATTCCATATCTGTTGCAGGCTGTCAGAGGATTAGTGAAGCCTATGAATGAGAGTCAATGACAAGAAGAAATGATTTTGCAACCAACAGTGACATTAACTTTACAGAGCTTCTACTTTTACTTTTTCTTCAATTCTTTTTCTGCGACTTCTTCAGCAGGAGAGGTTTTCTGATGGATCCTGTGCCCCCATCTCACTCTGTTACCTGCTTCTGTTTATCTCTGACTCTGGTTGAGACCAGATGAGGTGAGGGTCCTTTACAAGGAGTTCTCCCTAGTGAGGTCAGAGACTAGTTCACCAAACAGAAACATCTTTGGATTATGATATTCTTCCATCAAAATAGCCTGTTCTTTGCTATTAGGTCTTTTCTAATATTGCTTAA
Source organism: Acanthosepion pharaonis (assembly GCA_903632075.3). NCBI lineage: Eukaryota > Metazoa > Mollusca > Cephalopoda > Sepiida > Sepiidae > Acanthosepion > Acanthosepion pharaonis. The sequence continues at coordinate 3,429,148 of CAHIKZ030004648.1, forward strand.
CCTGACAAATAACTAAATTCACAAAAAGGACAATAGGAAAAATACTTCTTCATCTGATATGAAAAGTGTTAATAATTTCAGATTGTTACAATTTTTGAACTTAGAAACAATAAAAGTTCAAATTTAAACAGTTTAAACTGTAGGTTTTTTGCTAGCTAAATTTATATGCAAAAGAAAATATAAATATTACTTTGTGTAAAACAATGCCCTCAAACACACAGAAAAAGTTCTATAATCTATGTTTTAACTCACTCCTAGCAGTTATAATATTATGTCCTGCTTAGGCTAATCACTGCGATGTCATTAGCAAATTCAATCAACTGACTGCAACAGACTTCTACTGACTCATTTTGAGTTCTTTATTTGCCTAGTTCATTTGTGTTACCAGAGGTGTCTTATTTACTTCACAAAAACCTATGACCTTCACCTTTAAAAGATATACCTCTTTGCTAAAGTTCAGCTTTCTCAGTACAAAACTGTGGCCTACAACTTTGAATATACATATATATACAATGACTTGTGCATTCGAGCCTCACTGGGTACCCAATACTTTTAGCCTTGTGCCACATCTAAGCCATGCTTAGAAAATCACCATATATATATTGACTTTTATATTTAGAGATTAAACATTTAACTGCTGCATTGCCATTGAAGATTTTAGTAAAAATTTCACATAAAAGAGAATGCTGAACTGCTAGAAGCATTGATTTTTGTGTGAAAGTCAAATCAAATTCAATGTTGAAAGCAAATTAAGTTCATTGATGAAAGTGAATCAAGTCTTGCAATTGTAGATAAAAGGCTTGTACCTTGGAGAACAACTGTCAATGTGCTTTTGCCTATTTTTCTATGACATTCATTTAAATCTCTTTCTTTGTAGTGTTATTTTGTATTTGTTTTTATGTATTTTTATGTATGGGAGAATTACAAAATATTCTACTACATCTGTCTCATAAAAACTGTGATATTTGCATACATGTTTCATGAACTAATTGTAACAAGTACAGGTTGACCACCATTAATCCAGCATCATTGGAAACTGTAGAGTGGTGGGAAGTTATTTTGCTGGATTATTGCTGGTTATGTTAAAACACACTTAACCCAAGATGTAACCACTTCATCTATCCTTTAAATTAGTAAATATTGGTTAAGAAATGAAAAAGAAAAGTTAAATAAAAATCAAAGTAGATATTAATAAAACACAGGTAAAACCATTCTGTTGACTTACACTCTTGTGCCAATTAATTGAAACAACCACTTTAGTTTCCTTTCTTTCACCAAACAATCAGTTTTAGACCCACTGGAGTGACAGGGTGTAATCGATTTCTATTTTTTTCCTCAGATTAGGTCATTTGCAGTGGTGTGCAGTAATATGAATCTATTATCAGGGTGTATGATGAAATTTGTTTGGCCTTAAAAAATATTGAGTCATCTGTGATTGCATCAGATTTTTATCATGTCCAGGCACTCAACTGTTGATTAGTTGTCTTATGGCCATTGTCTATGATGGATGTTACTCCAAGGAAGTGTACGAAAATTGTAATGCTGCACAAACACAATGGCAAGCCTTACCAGACAGCAAATCAAAGTACTATCGACTGGCACAGAGACTCTCCTGGTTTAAATCCAATCGAGAACCATAGGGGAAAAAATTTCAGTGGGGGATTTGTGCTCCCCAGGGACCCCCTTTGATCAAAATGAAATTTACTCATCCAAGTACCCTGGGTAATATAGTTTCAGAATATATATGGTTATAGGGATCTATCTCCAAAACCCTAGGAGGAGTTTGATAACAAACAGACAGACAGAGGCTACAACTTTATATATAGAGAGAGATTAGAATTTCTTTATATCAGTTTTTTTTTTAAAGAACTGGTACTATTTTCTTGTAGCAATTTGGTTAACTAACATTTGTTAGTGCAAAAAATGGAATTGGCAAACTATATTCAGATATCGATTGCAACAGTTTGTATTCACTTTATACTAATGCACTTAAAAAAGGCATGAATCCAGTTCTCCATCGTCAGGTATGGTTTAAATATAATAGCAAACTAAGCTTTTTAGCTTTGGTTGGCAACCATTTGAGGAGGATGACTGAACTCAAAGGAATTGTTGAAGGAATGTTGAATTGTTGAAGGAATGTTGGGAGGTTGGCACAAAATGTTGGTTTTTACATTCAAAATGAATGAAGGCTTGGTGAATATTGTTTTGGAATGTTTTGTTTTTTTTTAATACAAATGCAAACTTGTATATTTCTTGTGAGACAGAGAGGGAGACCCCACCTTCTTTGTAGGAGACAGATAGCAAGAGAGAGAGAGAATCTTTCTTTTTATTTGTAGACAGCTGTCCCGATTAGTTCTTTGGTGGTTAGAGTGGAATGTACCAGCCTGTCCAAATTTGTGGTGAAAGAGTAGAGAAGACTGACCTCAATCCCTATTTTTCCTGTGTGGTTGGGAAGTGCAGTGAGTGCTTATGGGATTTTCCTTAGCTTTTGTACTGAGTCTTTGATATATTGTTTCAGAAACTAAGTTAGCTAATTGACCTGTCCTTAAAAATGCTGGGGTTAATGTTAATGAGGTTTTAAGGAGTGATAAGTAAATGATATTTTTCAGGAGATTTAAGAAATATTTTCATTTTATTTTTGTTGTATTTTGTTGTTCTATGACATGTGGTCAGTCGTCAACTTCTTGCCTGTCTCTTTGTTCACTATACCCTTTATATCTCTTCTACTTATACAAATAGATAAAATCCTATTTACCAATGCACTACACCTCCCTGAACAGAAGAGGTTTAATGCCTTTGGTTGTTCTCAGACATCTACTTCTTCTTTCCTCCTCTCCCCATTGAGGTTTATGTACTGTTTTTTAATGAAGATCTTAGTCTCATTTCATCTTCTTCCTTGTCTGAGTCATTCCTACTATCTTCCTCTTCAATTATGGGTCATAATTAGTCAGAATGGACCATTAGGGTTTTCCCTTTCTTTGGTATAACAGCCAAGTTATGTCCCATTTTCATGATGAAAATAGCTCTCTCTCGGGACTTGCTATACTTTCTTATCATAAAAATTCAATATACCAAAATAATTAATGTGTAAGATTTAAAAAAAATATGTGAAGCTCACTGGAATATACAAGTTGCTATCCACCATTGCACCACCAGCTTTACCATTATCCATTACCTATTTTACATGGAAACAAAATATAAACTATCTTTCAGCCACAGGTATCACCATGTTCAGGATGGTATGACCAAATATATATTCTAGCTGTTGTATTGTGTTCTTCTATGACACATGGTCAGTCATCAACTTCTTACATGTCTCTTAGTTTAGTAAACTAAACACTTTATTTCTCTTCTACTTAAAATATGCAAAATAGGTAAAATTCTATTTACTAATCCACTACACCTCCCTGAACTGAAAAGGTTTAATGCCTTTGGTTGTTCTTGGACGTCTTTTACAATCTTATTTATTAAATTTTGCCTATTACTACAACAATCCTTGCCCAAAATAGGAGAGCTGGGAGAAAAGGCATATTTAGAAATAGAACCAGTCATTATTCTTTTCCAAGTAATTCTTCTGCCTGACTTGGATTTATTTGTCTGCCGATTATTATTATCTTAAAGTATTTTATCTTCTATGTTTTTATTCTTAGAAATTTCTTCCTTTGAATTTGGATTATCAGTTTTATGCATAGTTGGGTCTTTTTTGGGGTTGTCCTTTACTTTTGAAATGGGTCTTTGATCTTTTGTTTCCCTTATCCAAGTATCTGGTTTCAGAAACAAAGTTAGCTGATTGGCCTGTCCTTAAAAATGCTGGGGTTAATGTTAATGATGTGTTAAGGAGATAATAAGTAGATGATATTTCTCAGAATTTAAGAAATATCTTTTTTGTGATGTCAACGAACACTTGTTTGACACTTTTGTGATGCCAATAAATACTTGTTATCACTTTCATAATGCTTATTGCCTTTGTAATCACAGATACAACTATAGTACACCATTGAACAATGCTGGTGTCAGACGCCTTCGATTATCATTCGCACTAACAGTACTTGCTCAATAATACTTGCTCAAACAGTAATCCATATAGTGACCTGAATCAAGAAACAGCATAGTGAATAGAGTAGAGAATAGTGCTCCTTATAGTAATAGAGGATAGAGTAGAATTAGCAATCATTAGTCGTTAGCTATTTCCTACATATATGTGTTTCGTCTATGATCACATGGTCTACTTAATTCAATAATGGGATCACCTGTGTTTGCTCACTGGTGATCTATGTCCAAACTCAAGTGTCAGCAGTGACACTTTATTCCTATATAACAATCTTTATTTTATTTTATTTATTACTCTTTACATACTAGTGTAGAGGACCCGTGGCGGTTACGGTTTGTTGAGGGTTCATGGCATGGCTGTCATGTTGTTGATAGAAGTCAGACGTAGAAGAAACGCAAGGTTCAGATACTCCTGCCCGCCGAGCCCAACTACATAAAAAGGTTGGACTTTGATTAAGTCCAAAGAAGAAGGAAAAGGAAGCAAACAAAACAAGACCGATAATATATGTATACACAAATATATATTCATAACAAGTTACAATACAGGGAAACAGTACAAAGGACGAAGTGTGTGTGAATATTCTGTATGTGCGTGTGTGTGTGAATATTCTGTATGTGCGTGCGTGTGTGAATATTCAGTGTGTGCGTGCGTGTGTGTATATTGCTTAGCGTGATTCCACGCTAGTCCTTGTTAGCAACTACATTTCGAGGTTGATAGTTGAAATCCTCTAGGAATAAGAGATTACCTCAAGGTGTCAGTGCACAGGCCTGAAAAGGAAAAAAGAGATCGAGGTGAAGGGTCAGCGGCTATTTATAGCCAGGAAAGAGAGACCCCTGGTGAAAGGGTTACGAACTGAAGGAGGAGTTAACTCCGACACTAGTACAGATGTATTGAATGATGTTGTAGCTATTTGCACAAAAGAGCATATTGATAATATTGTGGTGACCTGGTATGTTTTCTTGGACAGAAGCTAGGAATTAAATTACAAACAATATTACACAATTAGCAACAACATTTTTTTTCCTAAATTAGAAGGATATAAAAAGAGGTGAATAAATGTGCATATATTAAGGTGTCCATATTTGTACATATGGTGTGTAAAGTTCTATTAAAGATATTGAGGCAGACATCTGAGAAGTGTTCCTTGTTGGAAGAGTTATGAGCTAAGGGTATTTGTATGCTTCATTATGTTCCTTGTAACATGTTAGTCAATGGAGACCATGTATTTTTCTTGAGATACTCACCATTATTCAACTGTAGTCAAGATCATCAAGCAATGTGAACAATACTTTCTTTAGATGTATAATATGTGCTACACCAAGGATACATACAGTTTTGAATTCATAGTTACTTTCTTCTAGACTAGTTGCCAACCAAGGCTATAGAACGTCTGTCCTGCTATTTACCCATAGCTGGGGGGAGAAGAAGAGGATTCATACCTTTTCAAAGGGTATTAGCACGCATGTGAATGTAATGGATCCAACTGAAATTTAAACTCAAATCTCTGATTTCTCAATCCGAGCCACTAACCATTGTGCCTCGCTATATATACTACAGGGTGTCTCTAAAGTTTGGATACATAAGCAAAAATGCATATTTTCAAGAAATGAAATTTTCAACAACATTTTATTGAATTGGTAATAAAATATAGTTAATGCGATTTCCTGTGTCCAAACTTTAGGGACCCTGTACTTTATACAATGCCACTTAACAGGCATTTAGATAAATTTCTTTTTGAACAAATTGGGTGATACCATATTGAAAACCATTTTGCTATCTTTCCCAAGAATAATCATGGTAATGCACAGTTTACTGATATTAAAGAAAGGAAGTTGTGGAGAACCATGATCGCATATGTTCTGAAAGGAAGTGCTACTTAAGAAGAAGGACTATTTTCTTATGTCAGGGATTTTAACTAATCAGCAATTATGCTTTCATTTTCCTCCCCTTTCTCACTGTGTCTCTTCCATTTTCTTTTCTCTCTTTTCTCTTTCTCCATCTCTCTCATTTTTTTCTGTCATTGTTGACATTTCAGGATTAATAGGAATGAATGTTAGAAGCAATTTGATGATAAATCTGCTTCAGCAGATCATCAATCAGTCTAATATTTGATCAATACCACAGTTGAATCATTATTTTATTTTCTATTTTTATTGCAATGCAGTACAAAAATTCACTTGTAAGTGCAATTGTCTCATTGCAGAATTAAAATGCACTCAAACTGCACATCTCACCTTATTCAGGTATTCCAGAATTACATTATTCCAAACATTCTGTCAAAATGTATTGACAATCAATACTGAATAATATTCTTAAAAACTGAAAGTATTATGAATCAATGTTTTGATAATGTCATATTGAACATAGCTTCTTTTTATATCTTAACATTCTAGACTATTTCATAAAATAGATGATAATAAAAACAGATTTAAGTTGGGATCCAAAATGAAGCTTAATTCAGTGAAAGAAGAATTTTTTGTCATGGTTGTTTTATTTTGCCAACTTAAAGATTTGCCATCAGCAAAATTTCTTTTTTTAATTCTTTATCTGTTAAATGTATCTTTAAATGTGACTGAAAAAATACCTTTCTCTAGTTTATAATCAAAATTTCTTTTTTCTTTCCCCTTTGTTATTTTTTTTTTATTTATTTTAATTTCACAGAAATGAAAAAGAAAACTGTAGGCATTCTTTTTTTAAGTTTTAAGCCAAAGGTGTAAAAAAAAAAAATTTTCATTTTTTATTTTGTTTCAAAGCAGACTCTCTCTCTCTCTCTCTCTCTCTCTCTCTCATAAATTAGTAAATGATCAACAACAAAAATATCTTTCTGCAGTTTATAAGCAAAATTTCTTTTTTTCTCTCTATTTCTTGTCATGAATGAATATGTTTGCCTATCATCTGGTTCACATTCCTCTCTGGTATTTTGAACAGGAGTAGAGGTTTATTTCTTTTTCCTGTTTATGGTTGGGATTCCAGTTCCTTCTAAAGTCTACTTCAACTATATATTTCTAACATCTCTGCTTAAACTCTGAAATATTATTTACTATTTTTTTTTCTGAATAGGTGTAAATAGGTCCACTTATAATCCAGTTCACACTCCTCCCTGGGCTTTTGAACAGGAGTAGAGGTTTACCCCTTGCTTCTTGTTTAGGGTTGCATATCCATTTCCTTTTAAAATCTTTTCATTCTCTTTCATTCCCAGTAGCCTCTTGCATCTTAGTTGTATTATTGCCTTGCTTGGAGTGAATTGATTAAAAAAATTCTTTTTAAGTGATTTTAATTTAATAAGCATTCTCTTTAGGGCAAAAGTTGAAGAAAATAAAATTTTCAGTTTCTGTTTTGTTTCTCTCTCTCTCTCTCTCTCTCTCTCTCTCTCTCTCTCTCTCTCATAATTATAGCAACAATAAAAATTAAATGACATATTGAAAATTAATTCTTACCATATCACAAAATACATTCAAATACTTGAAGGTGGTCATCAGTGATGAAAGCCATCTTCATCACTGATTTCGGGGTTCTTATTCATCATATCAGCTCCTACAGCCACCCCCCGACCTGTTATCTTATTCTACAGGTCGCCACCGTGTAAAGAATTGTGCTAGTGCTCATGACAGAATTTATACTTTCAGCTCTTAAGAAAAAAAAAAATATATATATATATTATAGCATCCTAAGTCTACAATTTTTTTTCTTTCAAGAACTTTCACTTTTTTGCTCAAAGGAAACATTTTATTGTTCACCTTAATTTTAAGCCAGTTAGATAAAAATTAATTTTTTTAAAAAGTTTACTACCATTGTAATTCCACAGACTAAAAAATTAAACCAAATATATAATACACATTATAAAATGACAAAATCCCAATTTAACCTTATTTTTATTTTTTTTAAAATTTTAATTCAATAGTTTCTATGAAATTAAATAATCATTTATCAATCAAAACAGGAGAAGGATTCAAAAATAAAACTGTCAATGATATTTCATGTTTGATTTAATAAACATCATTGAATTTTAAATTTAATCTGGAGTATCTTTGACTTTTCACATAGAACTGCATTTCTATTATGTAATACAAAAACCAAATGCACATCAACTACAAACAAGATGAATCTTCACTTAGTAATATCATAAAGAAATATACTACCCCAATTGACCTGAATAAAAAAGTCAAATTAATTATTTCCTACAAAAAGTTTAAAACAGCTAACCTTATCCTGAAAAATAACAACACACCAGCAAAATTAAAATTACAATGAATGAACATTATCTATGAGATCAAATGCCTCTTAAGGAACTGTGTTCCTGGTCAAACCAAATTCATAAATAATTACATCCATCACACTACTACATGCCCATCTAGACACCTTATGTTACACCTATCTAACCACACACACACAAACTTACCAGACTCCATCCAAAACATACTAGTAGAAAATACAAACATAATAACCTCATCCACATGTAAAAAAAAGATTAAAAATAATGGAAGCCTTAATAATAAAAAAGGAAAAGCCAACACTAAATAGTATTAACTATGAACACAGCTACAATGTGCTAACTGTGTTCAGAATATAAAACATCTCTATAACACTAAAAACATACACACAACCCACACACCCAAGAAAAATTAAATAAAAAGCTTAATCATAGTACTTTGTCATCTTTAATAAAACATGTATAAATGAAGTAATGCTGCCTAAATACACAATTGTGTAATATGCATATGACTTTGTCCATGGTTTCTGCTATCATCTTTAAACTGGATCCCCACAAAGCATGTTGACTTTATTGTATCTCTACAATAGTCCTTAAGAAATGTGCTCCTGAACTGGTCCCTGTTCTCTCTAAATTCTAAGCAGAGTGCATAGATATTTTGTTCCTAAACAGAAGTGCACAGATATATCGATCCTAAATAAAAGAGCACAGATACTTTGATCCAAGACAGAAGTGCCAATCCAATCATATGTAGTCCAATCTTTTTATGGGTATTATACTAATCTTTACAGTAATGCATTTTTGACATTTAGAAAAAGTGTAAATTGGTTGTGCACATATGAATAATTGTAATAGCAGTTTAAGTTTAAATCTTTTGAAATTTTATTGCTGTCAGTGTAACAAAGAATGCAATATATACTTTAGAGAAATTTCATTTAAAATTTAAAAAGTTTTCTGTATGTATAGTTAACATTTATCATTTTTTATCATTCTTGATATTTCAATTTCATTTTGTCTATCTTAAAATTTAAATTTTCAGAACTTGAACACACTCAACTATTTTCAAAAAGTTTTGATATTTTTTCAAAGGCGGTGTTCATAATACAATTAGATTAGACAAAAATATATATGATTTGTAAATATGATATTTGTTACTTAATATATTAAATCATTGCAAAAGTTTGTGCCCAATTTAAAAATTAAAACAAAATTTTACATGCTCACAAAACAACATTTATTAGTCTTCATTGTTTTTAACAACTGTCTACCATTGTTCTACAAGCCTATGGATTCATTTTTATAGAAACTTTGTTTTTTGTTGGACGACGGTTGTGAGGTCATTTTTGAATGATTGTACAGTGTAAAATTTATTCTCATTTAAATTGTTCTGTAGAGACCTGAACAAATGAAAATCTGAAGGAGCCAAGTCAGGAGAATTTAGTTGGTGATGGAGAGTTTTCCCATTTCAACACATCAAGCTTCTGCAAGATCTGTTTTGCAATATTCAGTCTTGTATTGTTGTGGTGTAAAATGACATTGATTTGTCAAAATCAGTTGTTCCAAGTCTCTTCAAATGATAAAAGGTGGTTGAGATATCGATTTTCAAACTCTTAGCAATCTTTTCTGTCAAAATCTTTGGTTTATTCTTCATGATGGCAGGTAGAATGTCTTCATTGATATCAGAATGTCTCCTAGAGAATAACTGATCATTTAAGTTAAAATCACTCTGACAAAATTTGCCAAATCACTTTTTGACCATCTGAAGACCTAGAGCACAATCCAATTCCAACACTTACTCCTTTCTGAAATTCAGAGAGAATAATATGGTGAAAGTGCAACTTTTCATCCTCCATCTTTAAGGCAAGAACAAAATATTAACATTCAACAAAGTCTGGCTTGCAACTAAATGATGCAAAGTTTCAATCAAGAAGACCCCAGAAATCACCACCAAAACTGTTGTGGTGTAAACAGTACACACTCCTGATGACTATATGAATTAGTTCATAACTATAAAGATCTCCAGTTCAAAGGTAAGAAAAAAAAGCCATTTGGAATCAGTCTTCAGATTAAGTAATACAGGCATCATGGTAAGTAGTCGAAGCATTATTTATGTTATAAGCACTACAAAGCATGTTATAACAGTGGCAATCAAATGAACAAGTGCAAAAGTTTGTAGGAACATTCAAAAGAACATTGAAGAAAGCAAGTTTTGAGAAAGTAAATACAGAAACACTTCAAAATTTTCTGTAACACTTAACTCCAAAACATCATCAGGAAACGCGAGCAGAATTAATGTTTGCTATAAAAGCAAAATTGGTGTATGACAAGTTATTACCAAGTCAAAAAATGGATGACAAAGTCAACACCAAAAGTTTTAAGGTTTGCAATAAAGCTTTAGAGCATATAAGGATAGCAAAGAAACATTGGGAGACAGTATAATATCAGCAAGAATCAGGAAGTTGATTTATATGGTAAAAGGGAAAAGATTTGAATATAAAAGTCACCATAATCAGTTGAAAGAAAGCAGAAGCATTGGAAGAACTAATCAAAATGGTATATGATGTTTTTGATGAGTTTTCGATGAGCCTGCACCACAACAAGTTGTGGAACATACAAGGACATATTCTAGAAAAAAAAAGCATACTGAAGAACAGGAAGTGGACCCAAGACAGAAATGCTACAAAGCCAAGTATGTTGGTGAATTCTCCAGAAAGAGGAGTAGGGATACTAATAAAAAATAAAATATTTATAAAAGGTATTAATCTCAAAAGAGGGGGAGGAGTAAATAGTAAATCCCCAGCAACTATATAATCTAGTCCATAACTATAAAGAGCTCCAGGTTAGAGGTAAGAAAAAGAAGCTGTTTGTAGTCAATCTTCAGACTAAGTAGTACAGGCATCATAGCAAGTAGCCGAAGCATTACTTATGACATAATGAAGCTTGTTATAACAAAAACAAATGCCATTGTCAACTTGTAGTCATTTTATATTAACAATGAAAATCGGGAACAAAACATTTGCATTGATCTATTATGAGTTGTATGTTTGTTGCTTAATATATGTGAGTTGTAAATATGATATGTTTTACTTAATACAGTGTAACCGGGATATAAGAGAGTTGTCAGGACCAGAGAAGAAGTCTCTTATATCCGGGTTTCTCTTATATCTGGGTTTGGTATATTTTTTATACATTAACACAGGCTCTAATTTGGGACCAGAGAAAACCTCTCTTATATCCGGGTTACACTGTATATATAAATTGTAAATATAATTTTTTGTTACTTAATATGTATGATTTTTAAATACAATATTTGTTACTTAATACATATGAGTTGTAAATATGATGTCTGTTATTTACTCTACAATTTATAAATATTATATTTGTTACTTAATATATTTGAATTGTAAATATGATGTTTGTTACTTAATATGTATGATTTGTAAAGATGACATTTAATTTGTAAATATGTTTGTTACTTAATATATATGATTTATAAATATGATGTTTGTTTAAAAGTCACTGGATGTACATGCTTTATAAAATACTCTTAGCAGTTAAAAAATCGAACACATTCAAGCTTAAATCATTTAATTCAATTTAAGACAAATTTTATAAAATAAATAATAATAATAAACTAGAAAATTTCCTCTCTCCCAGCTATGGATTAAATAACAGGACAAACCGTATTCTCTAGCCTTGATTGACAACTGACTAAATTCAAATCTGTGAAGAAGGTAATCAGATATCACTATTTTTCTCACGAGCAACCACAGCAATGTACAATTTACAAGTATTAAAGAAAAAGAAGCTATGGAGAACCATGATCACTGGTATTCTGATGAGATATTACACTTAAATAGGTGTAGAGATATAAATTCTGTAAGTTTCAGATAAATCATTATAGCTTAAGTGAAGTTTTATATTAATGGACTTTTACTATAAAATTTGAGTATTAGATTTTTTATGTTTTTTGTCAGAGAGGAAGTGTTTAAGTTGGTAATGTGCTTAGACAGGAATATTACCATTTCTACATCCAAAACTGTATATTCAGCTTACATTTTATTTTAGATTTATTTGTTTCTTTTTGCAGGATGTTGTTCAGGCTTCATTTGGGCGACCAGGATTCTACATTTTGACCCTACTACAATTTCTCTTTCCTTTTATATGCAAGTATTTTGGTCTTATTTTTTACTTTAGTCATTTTTGTTTTCATTTTTATTCTTTTACAAACAGGTGTTTAGCTTAACTTAATCTGGAACAAGACTACAGTTGTGGGGGGCACACAGTTAGGATTGAACTCACTACAGTGCAGTGACCATCAGCTAGAGGGGCTTGTTACCTATTACCCTATAACAAGGGACACTGCTTTTTTTATATATATAATTTATTTATTTGAAAATTATAACATAAACATGTATGATTTTATAACATGTTTATGTTATAATTTTTGAATAAATCATATTTGCTCTACTCTATATTGACCACTCTTTTAAGAATAGTATTTTTGGTTATTGGAATTTTATTCTGCCCGCACCAATCCTATACTTATATATATATATATATATATATATATATATAAGGTATTGCGCATTAAGTGTTTATTCTAATAAAACAGTGTCAAATGTATAATAAAAGAGTTAAAATTTATAGTAATAATAAATATATTTGTTTCTCACTGGTATCACATGATATAATCATCAAATGTTGACTGAAAGTATTTGACAATTGCATCATGAAATAAAACACTGAATTGTGCTACCAGTGAGGAACAAAATGTATATATATATATATATATATATATATATATATATATATATATATATATATATTGTCATCCACAGACAGACTGTTTCGCTGTACCACAGTTCATCAGCTTGGCTAGACGTCCACTTGGCTCTAGCTAGGATTGAAACCCAACTGAAGTTGCATCAGTCAGATATTCTACGACTAAGCCATTGGTGCACAGCAGGGATGAAGGTGTATTTAAGCATATTTATTTTTAGATAAACACACAGTGACTGAGAGAACTCGATTCGATTTACCGAAGAAATTAAATAAATCCTAAAAAGCCAGGAACAACCTACCTAGGTCTCACTTAAATGGATCTTCAGGGTGTATATATATATATATATATATATATATATATATATATATATATATATATATATATTGATAATATTAGTGGTTAATATACACATACATATCATATATCTAAACTATATATATATATATATACATACATACATACACATACATATATATATATATATATATATATATATATATATATATATATATATGTATAAAAAATAATTCAAGAGGATAGAATCCAGGTAGAACTCAATGTCCAGGGCAGAGTAAGGATATAATAAAAAGGCTTAAACACTAATATTCCATGGTTATGACTATGGTATATTAGTGTTTAAGCCTTTTTATTATATATATATAATTCATTTATTTGTTTCATTATAATTTGGCCCTTTTTTCAAAACCCAATCTGCTCTTCTTTTTGTCATTTTTTTATGCAAGCAAGCTTTCCCCATACAAACAGAGAAAATAGAAGCTAAAATGGAATATTCAACTATATAAAGAAAGTAGCAGTTAAAATAACATATGGCATAACAAGGTACATGCAGAGCTTCTTACCATGAAACAGTGGTTAGCATGCTAGCCTTATAGACCAGTGATCAGAAAATTATTACCCACAGAACAAATAAGGAACATGCTATTGTTCTTAATAATTTTATATAATTTTTCTTTAATATAATTATGTATAAAAATAAATGATTTTTATGTATCTATTATATCTGAGCATGAATTAAAATTTTAGTATCTACAATAATTAATATATACAGAAACATTTAATGAGAAAATATAAAAGAATAAAATGATTCATGGAAAACTATTTATAAGAAAATATTAAATTTATAATTTATTTAACCTTCCAAGTTCATCTTTTACATCAATCACTGAAAATATCTTGCTTATGAGCCATATAAAAATATATATCTAAAAAATATAGCAGCCATAGTTGCAAGCAGATTATCAATTAATTTTTAATTAAATTTATAAATTATATGTTATAAATTGTTTGTTTTAATGACTTTGAAAATCTATTTGAATGTATCAGTGAGAAGCTCCCATCAAATCAATAACTACAACTGATCAATGTGCAATTCAATGAAAAATACAAAGAGGGACAGTTAAATAACGTGGAAATGCCTCCAAAGATGCAGGAAAATTTACGTTAAATTCATTTGACTATCAATTTAAAAATTTTTGCACAATATATTTATCTAAGAAGACAATTTCAAAGATAACTCATGCAACATCTGCACAGTCTTAACTGATCAACATTTACAATCAATTTTGATGAGACCATTTAATTCTTAAACAAGTCAAAATGCTCCATGGCTGTGAACCAGGAATTGAATTAACATAATCATTTCATGTACATATTCTTTTTTTCCTTTTTTTTTCTTTTTGTTGTTTGCTGTTAAATTCTTTTTGTTTTCATAATTTCAAAATTTTTCATTTTAATTGAAATGAATTTAGTCTATCCCTCTTTATTTTTTGTTTTGAAGTTTATTTGAATGGGAGCTCTTTTGAATTTTTATGCAAGCATAGGACATTAACTCAATTCCTGATTCACAGTCGTAGAGTGTTTTGACTTCTTTACAAAGTAAATGGTCATATTAGCTCTGTCCCCTCCCTCCCTCAGTCTTGGGATTTAAAAAAAAAAGGGAGACATAATATATGGCCAACGGGAAAAGAAAAAATATCACTTCTAGCTTTACTTTCATCTAAGTAACCACATGAATTTTAGTTTCTATCTCACTTGTATGTCTGTCTTTAAATTTCATTCTAAATTATTTTATGTACCTATTTTTTTTCTTTTTTCTTTTTTTGTTTGCTGTTACTAATTTTGATGATAGGAAGCACAAATTTTGAACTAGATTTTAACTTAGATTTATTAAATAAAAAGACGCCAAGCTCATTGACAGGATGCAGTTTCTTTCAGTCAAATGCTTGTGGCTTAAAAATTACCCTTCGGCCAGATCATTACCCACAAGTGAAAAACAAAACAATTTCTAGCAGTACACCAGATTTTATTCTTGGATTGTAGTCTACTGCTATAAGCAAAGTTGAGATGTGTAGGTGAGGGGGTGACGTGCACGGTCTAATGGCTGTCTTCCCTGTCTGTTCTCTGATGCCAGCATTATCCCTCTGCATGCCTTTTTGTGTGATGGTCAGTCTTATAGATAATAATTTTCTTTGTCTTGTCTAAAAAGTAATTTATCTTCATTCCATTACTTTCCCTCTGTCTGAGCCTCTTGCTCTGTACTTTGGAATTGCCTTTACATACTCATTACCATCGGTCAAAAGTAAATGTTCCATATCCATTTTTGTGACAGGTCCAGCTGTTTTTAATTTAACAAGACCTCAGCTGACTCATATTGCTACATATACAAATGCCATCAGATTCCATTTGTACTAACAAATGGATTTGCCTGTTTTTAGTGCATTACAGACAAATTTATTATTGAGAATTCTTTCACTCACGAGAACTCTTTGTAAAGAAGGAAAGAAGAAAATGACATTAATCTCAGGTGCTGCTAAAAGGTTTAACCTGACCTATAATCATGATAAAGACACATTATCCATGACTTCTGCAGACCTCATGAGTTATTTCTGAAATGTAAAATTAAACCTGATTCTAAAAGACTTCAACTATTAAATGAATTTCCCTTTTCTCAGGATATGAATTCACTATGACATGCTCTAGGTATATTCTCATACTATTCCCACTGGATTGCCAATTATTGAAAGAAACTTGCTCCTTTCATATTAAGGGAAGACATTTTCACTATCCAAGATGGCTGAAAAGGCATTTGAATGCTTGGATGTTGACAGGTATTCTATTGATTAAATAATTTCTTTTGTTGTAGAGAAAAAAAGCATCTTATCACACTATTGCTGTCATCTGAAATAAATTTGATAGAACAGACACTTTGCAAGTATATTAGATGCTAATGATTAAAGACACTTGGTAATAGAAAATGAGACATGTTATAATGGATTGATTTGTTTTTTACAGCTTATCAATTCTTTTCAAGTTATTTAAAGCTAGAAAATATTTTTTAGATTGTAAGAATTTTTGGGTGATAATACTTATTTACTGATACAGGTCCTATTAATTAACCCTTAGCTGGCAGGAATAGAGGCAGATTCTGATTTTTCGCAAGTGTATCTGCATCTAAATGAATGCAATGAACTGGTCTGAAACTCAAATTCAACTCTTCAATTTCTCATTCTGAGCTGCTATCCATGAAGTGGAAAAAGGAATTCTTATTACTTACAATTGGAGTTTCATGTTAATCTTGCTAACCTCAAATCAATGTAATTTAGTGAAAAGTGTGGCAGACCCTAAATACATCTTGATTTCAGGGACCAAATGCACTGGGTTAGATTGGTTAGGGAGATGGGGGGGGGTAAGCAGAGACAAAGTCACTTGGTTGTGGTTGGGGTGGTGGTAGACTTCAATGAGATGCTAAGGGTGATCAACCCTCTTTTAAACACTTGAAAATGGCAATTCAAATAAAATAAAAGACAAAAAGAAAAAAAAAAATTTTCCTTCATTTTCTAACCAAAAAATGGTAACTAGTGTGACGTTAGAGTTAACCTTTTAACTCACAAACAGACTGGAGGGAGGCACTTTCTTATATATATATATATATATATATATATATATATATATATATATATATAGGGTAAGTATTCTACAGTCAGAATGTCAGTGACTAAACTGGATACCCCACTCCAAGTCTTGTGAGTGAGTGAGGTAGCTTGTTAACAAGCCAGTAGGATGAAAAATAAGACCTAACAAAGGGCAGAAGAAATTCTTGATGAGTAAATGGCCAGCAACTAGAAGTGGTGCCTCCATAAACGACCATAGAGAAGGCAATGGGAAACTACTCCACTATTAATTCCAAGAAATATCATGGAAAATAACACACACAATATGAAACCTAACAGCATGAAGGGGTTAAGTCTATGGGAATTAACTTCTTGCCCAGTAAGGACTGACATGTGCAACAGATGTCACCTGACCATCATCCAACAAATGGCATGAAGGGGATAAAATTCTTTACACCTATTCCCCACCCAGAAAGGAGTGACATGAGCAGCAAGTGTCACCAGATCATTATCTTGCCACTGCTTACATCAAACAAAAAATAACTCTCAGGACATGGAACATTCAGACGTTGAACAACTGTAGCCAGTTAGATAATGGAGAACAAGAGATGGGTAGACTAAAAATCAACATTTTAGGCGTATGTGAAGCTAGATGGCCAAATAATGTAGATTTTGTCAGTGACAATCACAGGATTATTCATGCAAATGGAGAGAAAAATGATAAAAAAAGCCTTTCAACATAGCTATCATAATAGTGTATGCACTGACAGTACAAAGTAAGGAAGAAGAAATTGAATATTTCTTCTGCATGCTAGACAATGCCAAGGCTCTTTGCAAATCGCAAGAAGTCATAATTATCATGGGAGACCTGAACACTAAAGTAGGCAGGAAGAGGGCAGGGGATATAGCCAGAAAATTTGGACTAGGAACCCACAATGAACATGGAGAAAAATGGGCCAATAACCAGGTAATAGCCAACACATAGTTCCAAGAACATCCAAGATGATTATGGACATGGAGGAGCCCAAGAGGAGAAACTAAAAAACAAATTGACTATATAAATATCAACAAAAAATTCAGGAATACAATGGTTCACTGCAAAACCTACCCAAATGCCGACTGCAGAAGTGACATCACCCTGTTATATGTAAACGAAGAGTGAAAATGCAGAAATTGTTGAAGCCTAATGCAGCACCCAACAAACTCCTGAGTGACCCGTACCTGAAAGAAAAATATATGGACAGTGTGAAAAGAAGATATGAGGGACACAATGGAAATGGAAAACTCGAAACGGGACACACTAAGAGAAGATTTAGTGACATCAGCAAACAATATCATCCCAAAGAAGAATGGACAAAGTTGAAAAAACAAATGGGTCACTGATGAGATTCTCAACATGATGCAAAGGAGACAGAAAACTCTGCCAAGATACAGAATGGAATGCAGAAAACTTCCCAACGAAATAAGGACCAAATGCAGGCAGGCTAAAGATGAGTGGCTAAACAAAAAATGTACAAAAATAGAGAGATTGAGTATCACCAACAAAGAAGATATGCGTAAACAAATAAGGCAACTAACAGGACAGAAGACATGCTCGTCAACAGGCTGCATAAAATCAAAGGATGGAATGCTCATATTAGAGAAGGAAAAAATTCTTCACCACTGGAATGAAGATATTGGAGAATTCTTCCATGATAAAAGAGAGCAACCAGCAATGCACAAAACTACTGACAGGCCTGAAATTTTAAAAGCCTAAGTAGAAGCTGCACTGGCCAAATTAAACAGAAACAAGGCAACAGGACCAGACAGAATTGTAACAGAAATGCTGACAGCCTGAGATGATTTTGGCATAGACAAGATTACAGAAATAATAAATGGAATCTACAACAGTGGTGATATACCGGAAGATCTCAGTAGATCTATTTTCATAACGCTACTTAAGAAACCAGGCACAAACAAATGTGAACTCCACTGAACAATCAGCCTAATGAGCCACATAACAAAACTCATGATCCGTATTCTGATGAATAGAGCGTGCATCAGAATCAGACCAGAGACAGGACAAAAACAGTGCGGATTCATTAAAGACACTGGAACAAGGAATGTGATATTCATGCTCAGAATATTATCAGAAAAAGGAAGACAAATGAAGAAGGATGTGCACCAAAGGCATTCAACAAAATATGCTAGAAAGATCTGTTGACTCAGCAACCTTTGATTTATTTAGGAAAGGTATTAGAATAATCAAGAACCTACACTGGCAGAAAACGGCCTGCATGCTGATAGAGAATGAATTCATCAGATATACAAAAATAGAAAGGGGCATAAAAGGCTGTATAGGTTGAATAAAGTCTTTTCACCAGACTTATTCAACCTATACAGTGAAGCAATTCTGAGAGAACTGGAAATCCTACCAGGATTCATCATTGGCAACCACAATCTTAACATAAAATACACAGATGACACAGTGCTGATAGCAAACACAGAAAGGAAATTACAAAACCTTCTACAGAAGGTAAGTGAAGGAGAGCAAGAAGAAAAGACTAAGCATAAACTACAAGAAGAGAGAATGCATGGTCATCAGTAAAAAGATGAGCCTGAAATGCGATTTACAGGTTGGGGCAACTAAAATCAAGCAGGGGCAAAAACTTAGATATCTGGAAATTGTTCTGACAGAGAATGGTAAGTGCGACACTGAGATCTGAAAATGTATTGGGATGGCCAAAGATGTATTTCAAAAGCTTGACAGAGTATTATGAGACAGGAGGATTTCATTGGTAACAAAGAAAAGAGAACTGAACTGCTACATGATATCTGTCCTCCTTTATGGCAGTGAATGTTGGACAGTCTCCTCAAAAATGAAGAAGAGACTCGAAGCAACAGAGGTATGGTTCTACAGATGCATTCTAAGGATATCCATGGACCGAGCATGTGAGCAATGCTGAGGTTTGGAGATTATGCAAATAAGGAGGAAGCTTATACTTAACATCAGAAAGAAGCAGCTCAAATTTCTGGGACATGTAATGAGAAAGAAGGGCTTGAAGAATCTGATACTCACAAGGTGGATAGAGGGAAAGTGAGACAAGGGAAAGCAATGCATGACATATCTAGCAGGCTTAAGCAAATGAATGACAGAACAGGGTTTGGAAGAAGTAGCAAAAGGACAAAACATATTGAGAACTACAAAAGGTCAGGGAGAAGTGGAGAGCCTTGATCACCTATGTTCTGAAGGGACACAGCACATAAAAGAAGATTCATTCAGTGAGTAAATATAACAAACCCAACAGGAATTTGAACTCGGCTTTTTGATTTCTAAGATGTTATCCATTACATCACTTGGACATCTAAGCTTACATCACCTGGTACTCCTAAGTGGTCACCCATTTAGGTACTAACCAGGCTTGTTGTTGTTTAACTTCAGTGATCATACAAGAATCAGTTTTTTAATGGAATATAGCTGTAGGTCTTATTATTATGAAAGCTCTGTGCATGCAGACATTCATAACAGGAAGACACTTTATTTACTCATAAAAAATTAGTGGTGTTTATATTTGATACTAAGAAGTCTAGTAAAATTAGTAGTATTTATGTTTGATGCTAAGCAGTCTACAAAAATTAGTGGTATTCATATTTGATTCTAAGTAGTCCATTAAAATTTAATTACAATTCAGAAATGGAGGATTGTGTTTGCTTCTTATAACTTTGACATAAAGTCCGTCTTGGGAATTTTCTACTTCCTACCACATTTGTGATGGGTTCAAATCACAGCTTTATTGAACTGGTGGGTCACAGTTGATCAAGGTGACTGTATCATTTGAAAGACTCCATTTTTATTTTAAATGCTTTTTGCCATCAAATAGACCTGAGACTTACTAAAATAGACAAGTTCTCTTTCAGTTTTGCTTGTTCAGATATGATGCCTTGAACCCAGTGCTTCAGCCAGTTATCTGCTATCTTTGGCATGTCCACATTTATGAATTCAGACAGGGGTACTTCATTCATGTCGCTGGATATGAGAAAACTGTTTGTATATCTGCTATACAGACAACGCTTATTTGTTTTGGCTCACAAGTAAAAAAAAACATTGCCAATTGGGCCCAATTCCAAAAGGTTTGCCAACCTCTGTTGTTGAACATTACTTATAACCTAAGTTCAATTCATCCCACTTATGTTTTGGCTTGACTACTCTAAATTTAAGGATGTGTGAAGTTTTGTAACAGATATCAACATGAAAAGTGGTATCAACAAGCAAAGTTCAAATTCTGGCCTAGTCTGTTGCATTCACTTTCACACTAATGTCTTTAGAAATGGCATGAATCTGGCTCTTTGCCCCACTACTATGATTTAAATAGCAGCAGTCTGGACTCCAGCCTTGGTTGACACCCAGTCTAACAGAAGGAAAACTTTGAATCCCAAACTGTGAGAAGGCAATGGGAAACAACTCCATTATATCTCCCAAATAGTTATGGCAATTTACAGATAATGATGAAAAGGAACTTGTGGGGAACCATGATCACCTATGTCCTGAAAGGATATGACATTTAAAAATATTCAAGCTTAGACAAGTTTAGCAATTAGAAATGGATTATTTCACATATTTTGTAATATCTGCATATATTTCCCTAGGAATCTGTCTATATTTCTGAGATGAGGTACTATGTACATTGTTTACATTATTCAGACTATTGTCCTCATCTTTGTTGCCATATTTATTACAACGTTTCAGCCATTGTACACTCTGGCCTTCTTCCTCAAGGACACATGGCACAGTGGATAAATGTGTTGGTTAAATCCAGTGACAGGATCCAAAGAGTGTGAGTTCAATACCCGGTTAAGGCAGTGGAGAACTTGGAGAGGGAATTAACAGGAGGTAACTGATAACTGATATCTATTAAACATGGCACGTGGAACTAGAACAGTCTACCCCAGTGAGTGAAATAAAGGGTTCAGTTCAACATTCCAACCACCTGAAGAAGGCCGGAGCGTACAACAGCTGAAACATTGTAATAAATATGGCAACAAAGATGAGGACAATTTCCCTAGGACTTTCTCTGGGCCTGACACAATCGGTTCTATATCATTTTTATGTTTTTATTTATTTATTGAATTTTGTTTTTTGTTTTATTTATTTATTTTTGTTTATTTATTTATTTTATTTATTTATTTTTATTTATTTATTTTATTTATTTTTTATTTATTTACTTATTTTCATTTAGTTATTTATTTATTTTATTTGATCTACTTATTTTTATTTATTTATTTTTTATT
Source organism: Acanthosepion pharaonis (assembly GCA_903632075.3). Classification (NCBI taxonomy): domain Eukaryota; kingdom Metazoa; phylum Mollusca; class Cephalopoda; order Sepiida; family Sepiidae; genus Acanthosepion; species Acanthosepion pharaonis. The sequence continues at coordinate 3,451,374 of CAHIKZ030004648.1, forward strand.
TTTTTAGTTATTTATTTTTATTTATTTATTTAACTATGTCACCAGATTCATGAACCAATTCTTTAATGTTTTAATCCACTAGGCTATTGTCCTATGGGACAATTCTTAGTGAAAGACTTAGAAATTCCCAGTTACCCAGATTAACAAAACCTGATGTAGGCCTAAGGCACAATACCATGTGTTGTTTGCCTATTTTTAGGAAGAGTACCAGCAGCTTGTTCAGTGGAATTTTTTTGTTGTACTTATGTGATGTTGAAGGTGGGATATGTTTCCATGGTCCCTGTTGAACAACTGTATCTTTAGCTAGTCTTTCCAAAGCTATAGCATTCTCAAAAGGAACATGATAATGTCTCACAAAGAAATGAATGTGGGATATGTTTTATATGTACTGTGATTACATTGTGCTCCAGTCAAAGTTTTCACAATGTCAGTGTTTCTTATTGACTATGCATCGCACCATTTATTGATATTTTTTAACACTGAACAGAGATACATACCTTGAGAAATGAAAACAGTTTGAGACATAGAGAAAAGGTTGAATTAGCTGATGATATAAGGTAAAAAATTGTTTCCTATTTATGACTATTGATTTTAGATGCCTTCAAGCTTACTGAAGAACACATACTGTTTAAGTGACTGTTACTTGCTGTGTTACAAAAGAACACGTGAAATAAATATGAGAAGTTGTCATGATTCATGTACTTAAAACAGCTTTAACCTTTTAGTTTAGCAATCTGAACTCCGGTTCACAGCAATGTCTGAAACTGGCACATGATACTCTTCCATTGTTTGAACATGACCAATTGAGATTTTTTGATTTCTGTCTGTTAAAATATTTACCAAATGTAATATGCTTTTGACTATAAACAAAACAGCAAAGTGAAATTAGAGTTCATGCCTTTACCAAGGATTGTGAAAATAACACATTGATGACTGGTACTAGAATTTGATTTACTGATTCAGTGAACGTGATATTTATACTCAGAATGTTATCAGAAAGAGCAATACAAATGCAGAGGGACCTGTATCTGTGTTTTATAGATTACCAAAAGGTATTTAATGAAGTACGTCACAAAGATCTGATGGAACTGCTCAGCAACCTTAATATATTTGGGAAAAGAAAACAGCACATAACATAGTTAATGAGCCTGAGGAAATGGATGATGGAACAGGGCCTTGGAGAAATAAAAGAAAGACAAAGTTTATTAAGAAATACAAGTGACAGGATGATATGGCGAGCCATGATCATTCCTGAGGGAACATAGCACATAAAGAAAAAAAAGATTCAGTTTTTGAAATTGCTAATCATTACAAAAATATTTTCAGTTTGTTTCATCTAAGAGTAAAAACAGTCCAAGTTAAAAGCTGGATTACAATGAAAGAAAAAGGGAGAGCTGAGGAAAGATAATTTTTTTTTTTTATAATACTCGGGGTTTTTTTTTTCTTTAAACCAATCTGAAACATTTCTGAGAAAACATTACAAGAGAATCATTTCTGTTTATAACAAATATTTTTCTTTATTTATTTATACATCTAAGAAGGAAAACAAAAAGTACATCAGATGTTTGATATTTTGGTTGAATTCAGGAAAGTGGATGAGATCAAGAACTTTTCAGCAATCCCTCTGTGTACATTATATATATTTTATAGATACATGTAATTTCCTGAAAGATTTTAGAAATTTCAACCAAACTGAGAGTAAAGATAATTGTTTGGTCAATGGATGCCGATTGATTTCTGTATGGAAACAGATAATTTCACCATTACCATCTAACATTAAGATGCTGCACAAAAGGTACAAATGGAGTAAATTAATGAAATTATTCAATGTATAGAAAAGAGTTTTTTAAATGGTTATGTAGCATATTTCTTGTTTCTTACTTTCCACAACTTAAAGTTATGGTAGCCAAAACACATAAATGACACACACACACACACACACACACACACACACACACACACACACACACACACACATATATATATATATATTATCCATATTGAATGCTGGTGTTAATAAAACAGTGTTATAACAGAGCTATAAACTATATATAAATAATATTTTTTTTCATCACTGGTAGTATGAAAATATATATATATATATATATATATATATATATATCCAATTCCTGAGAGATCAACCATGGTGAGATTCAAACCCAGGCCTAATGGTCAGAAAGCAAACATTGTAACCACTCAGCCACAAAACACGGATTGACCCAAGCCTTGTGAGTGGAATTAGGTAGACAGAACACTTGGGGGCCATTGATAGCTGTGCTAGCACAAAGTCACAAGTTATCGTGACCGAGGGTTTTAGCATGCTGGCCTTGTTCAGATTGTTGATCATGATAGATAACATGCTCTCTCCCAGAAACTGTAACTAAGGTCTGCTCAGCATAGTTGCCGTATAAACTACAGGTTGGTTCTGTGGGTATTGAACAAACACAGATGTGTCTGAGTGAGCCTCTACAATAGGGATTGGCTAGCTGCCCTAGTAGACGAGTGTCCTTGAATACAAGCAGCTAGCAATTATATATATATATATATATATATATATAAAGAAAATTTCAAGTGACTTATCCCAAGTGTTTTGCATCAAAACACTCATAATTTTGGCAGAAATTATGTTACCCTGAAAAAATATGTTAAATTCTTATAATTTTCACATATTTTCAGTTATATTATAATTTTTAATGTTGAAATCAGCATAAAAGTACATCACTGTGTGTGTCTGTGTAATGGTGTAACAGCAAAATTTTCCATTTGTTAGATTAAGATTTGAACCATTGTATCTTAGAAATGATTAAAGATATCTTACTGGAATTTTCTGATGTTTTTATAACTCTACTGGACTCTACTTTGAGAAATAAGAATGTATAATTACCTTCCAAGCTTAACAGAAGAATCATGATGAAATCGATCATGAATGAAAATAACATGTTCATCATTAATCATAGCTAAGGATCGGAAGCTCATGAAGTATTGAAATAAAGTTCAAATATATATATATATATATTATTCCAGGATCATTTTGAAACTTATTCAAGATGATCTTTGCCCTCTCTAACCTTCTAACTTTCTATCCTGAAGTAACAAGGTTTCTTACAGGTTTCATGTACAATTTCATTTTCAAGTTTTTTCACTGCTCCTTGAACTGCCATAGCTGAAACTCCTCTCTCATATGTCAAACGTCTTATGAATTGAGTTGGATCTTTTCTAATTAATCACTTTAGCTCTAAGTTGAAATGATGATCCCTCTACCTATTGTGACCTCCTCATCCAGTTTTCCTCCCTACTGTTCTCTCTTTTTTAAACTTATTCACCATTCTCTTGATGGTCTTTGAATGGACTTTGAAGATGGAAGCCAGTATATGAATGATGGAACCATTACTGAAGAGCTGAATGATCTTTTTCCTCTCACCATTTCTCATTTGGGAAGACAGTGGGTCTGATATAAAACGATTTTAACCTGTTCTCTTTTTAGCTGAATAACTCAAAAAGTTTTTCAGTGATTCTTACGAAAAATGGTGTCAAAATGGCTAAACATCTCATCTGAAAATCTGGAAACTTAATTAGTTTAGTGTTTTTTAGATATTAAACATTTTGTGGTATGGACAATTATCACATTCTGTTACCCAATTTGGGCAATTTTGCTGTTATACCCATATATATATATATATATATATATATATATATATATATATGTGTGTGTGTGTGTGTGTGTGTGTGTGTGTGTGTAATGAAATTTTATGCTGATTTCAACATTTGAGAGTTCAACAGTTCACTGGTATATAACACAAGTGTAAGAATGTTAACAACATCAAAGTACCATCAATGTGTAACATCCAACATGCACTGCAATTCCCACAAAATGACCATCCAGCCTTTTGAAGACAGACAATCCAACCCCTTCTCAAATGACTAATTGAACAAAAGGATCATGTGTGTTTTTCCATGTCATGATATCTGCTTGCACTAGATTCTTTTACCTCACCAAACCTTATCACAGTATCTGCCACTGTTTAAAGCTCCAACCCATATAGTTCACTGTTATAGATGTTAGTAAGTCATCAGATGGTTGAAAACTGAAAATTTTTCTCAGAGTATCCCCAACTCCCTAACATGAGCATATTGTACCCTGGTCAAAATCAGCATCGTTCTTCATGGTATTGTGATTATATTTTCCATCACTGTAAGAAAAGACATACAGATAAATAGACTGACATATAGAAAAATATGCAGACTGACAGCTACATAAACAGATATATAGATATATATAGAAACAGACATATAGATAGGTAGAAAGATAGACAGATATGCAAAGACAGACAGATAGGCACAGAGGTAGAAAGGAAGACAAAGTTAGACAGATAGGCAAAGATACAGATAGGCAGAGAGATGGACAAACAGTGGTAGGCAGATAGACACAGACAGACATACAGTCAGAAAGGTAGACTGATAAGCAAATACACAAATAGGCAGAGAGGTAGATAGGCAAAGACAGACAGGCAAATACATAGATAGTCAGAGAAACAGATACAAAAAGGCAGATAGGTAGAGAGGTAAACAGGTGACTCCCAAATCGCCTTGGTTGTCTCATCCTTTAAACTTAAAAATAGTGACCCTCTCAACCATAAAAACAGATGTACAGTGCATCAGCTCCAATGGGAAATGCCGAACTGGTTATGGTCAGGTAACAGGCAAATAAACATGGTGTGCTGAATGGGATATTTACTGTGACCCATATTAATTCATCAAGACAAAACATATTCATGGTAATACTGCCAATCAATTAAAATTAGAAGCTATGAATGGCATGCATGGTATTACTTCAAGGCAATATTGTTATTTATTATCATTTACTTTGATTTCTATTATATACTAATTTTCTTCTGGATACCAACAAGAGACATAAGGTTAGAAATGACATCCTGACATTTTCCACTGCACACTTGTGTAAAAAACATAAAAATAAAGCCTAAAACACACATATTTTACATAGATAAAGCCCTTTGTAAATTTTAAGTTGTACTTGTGAGTACAATTTTTTGTATTTCTTTAAGGTATTCATGTATTACTGGGAATTCATTCAATGAGCCCATCAGAAACTTTTTCAATCAAACCCAGGTCCCCAATTATTGATGTCTTCATGCGCCACATGCTTTAGATTTCCACTTCAAGATCTTTGTATTTTGATATTTTTTTTAAGATCTTCAAAGCTACATTACAATCTGCAGAAATTGCCATGTCAATCAGAAAGCACATTCTATTTTTGTGGTCTTTTGATCACTATGTCTGAGCAGTTGGCTTTGGTTGTTCTGTCTGTGTGTTTTGCAAAATCCCATAAAATTATTACAGGTCCTATGTCTGTGACCAGCTCTGGGTGATGTTCATATCAATTTTTTTGCAGTTTTTTTCCCATGAAAGTTATAGATTTTCCAATGCTGATATTGGCCTACCCTGGCATGCTGAGTTTTATATTCAGTGAAATATCATACAACATGATGTCCATTATTATTATTAAAAATCATTTGAAAATATAAAACCGTCTTTTAATTACAGATTTAAGAATTTGTTGTATTCATTTAAAAATATTCTTTTCAGGTTTTGAATGAAAATTCCAAACTTGTCTAGCTATTCATTTTATTTTACAGCAATGGTCAGTTACAACGTGATTGTAGCTGATGGAATCTCTAAAGTCATTGCTGAACTAACAGGTGCAGGTCAGTATTTTATTAATTATCTTATTATAATTCTACTTGTCCCTCCTTTACTTTGCATGACCATTATGCCCTGCCAATACCAGATAAATAATGGGCTATTCTATTGTGATCATGTAGAAATACAGAAAAGACATATCAGAGATGCTACTTGGTTTCAATGAGAAAATGAAAGAAAGAAGGAAAGAAAGAAAGGAAGATAGATGTGTTTAATGCCTCCTGACAATACCTCATAAATAATGAACTGTTCTGTTTTGATCACGTGGAAAGATAGTGATGCTACTTGGTTTAAATGAGAAAATGAAAGAAAGAAAGAAGGGAAAATAGAAGTGTCTAATGTCTCCTGCCAATACTACATAAATAATGGACTATTTCATTTTGATTAGATGGAAAGATGGAAGACATATCACAGATGCTACTTGGTTTCAGTGAGAAAACAAAAGAAAGAAGGGGAGAAGAATTGTTTAAAATTAGTTTCAGTGAAATAGAAAAAGTTGTCAATTTCAAATCTTTCATTTATACCCCCCTTACTTCATAAAATAACAACTAGCATTTATAGTTATAATTGCTATTGCAATATTTAGTTATTGTTGTTACACTCAAATATTTAATAATGTCTACAGATATTTTATTGTCATAAAATTCATCATGACCTTATTTAATCATTAACTTAAAAATTAAGATTCATCAAAAAATTTAAATAGGAAAACTAAAATTTTCATGGGTATTTCTAGTTAACAATAATACTTTTAAAGATGACAATATCATTTCCATATGAATACATTATGCAAAAATATCACAAACAAAAAATACATACATTGAATGAATATATATTTTTCAAATGATTTTTTATATTTCATACTTCCTTTCTTTTCATAATTTAATACAACTATATAATTACAATAAAATATACAATATTAGATTAGTTTTTGTTATGCAAATGAATGTGAGCTCAATCGGCCTAATGAGCTACATACCCAAGCTAATAATCTGAATTCTGATGAACAAAGAAGAATTAACAAGAACAGTATTGTTTTACTAAGGACAATGGAATAAGAAATGATATATTTATGACCAGAATGATAACAGAGAAGGCAATAAAAGGCAGAAGGATATACAATAGATTACACAAAAGCATCTGATAAAGTACAACAAAAACATCTATTTGATCTGTTAGGGAAACTAGATCTATTTGGAAAGGATGTTCAAATAATCCAGTCCTTATACACCTGCATATGAATAGAAAATGAATTGAGTGAATACATAAAAATTGAAACGGGCATAAGACATGTATATGTTTTTCTTATTGGAATTATTCAACATCTACAGCGATGCTATCCTAAGGGAGTGGGAGACTCTACCAGGATTTATTATTGGTGGGCATAATCTTAACATAAGATACACAGGTGACACTGTGATGATGGCAGACACAGAAGAAAAACTGCCGGATCACCTAGACAAAGCAAGAATAAAGGACTAGCTATCAGCTGTAAGAAGACAGAATGTATGGTTGTCAGCAAGAGAAAAAGCCCAATCTATGAATGGATGTCAAGATCAAATAAGGACAGATGTTTAAATATCTGTGAAGTGTATTAACAGAGGATGGAAAGTGCAATACTCAAATCAGAATATACATTGGAAGTACAAAAGGTGCCTTACAAAAGCTAAGCAAAGTACTAAGAAACAGAAAAGTTTCATTATAAACAAAGAGTGCTGAACTGCTATGTAATATCAATTATCTTATACGGCAGTGAATACTAAACAATCACCTCACAGATGCGGAGAAAACTTGAGGTAGCAGAAATATGGTTCTATAGTAGGATATTGGGAATACCATGAACAGAGCATGTAAACAATGAAGAAGTCTAAGGAAAATGGAAATCAAAAGGACACTTATACTCAGAATCAGAAAGAGAAAGCTGAAATTACTTGGGTACATAATTAGAAAAGAGGGTTTAGAGGATTTAACACTCACAGGACATATCAAATCGAAGGAAAAAGGGACAGGGAAAAGTAACAGGTGACGAACTTGTGTGAATGGATGGTGAAATGAAATGGAATCAGGAGTGAGAGGTTTGGCAAAGGGACAAATTTTGCTAAAGGCTACTAGAGATAGGAGGCTGTGGAGAACTGTGATTGCTCAAGTCTTGAAAGGACACAGCACAGAGAAGATCACATGTATTGACAGAAATTAGACTCCTCCATGTAATCACAATGACCATACAACCTATTTCTTTTATTCATTTCACTCCAAGCTAGGCAATAAAGCCACTAAGATGCAAGAGGTTATTGTGTGTGAAAGAATATAATAGGCAAACATAAAAACTTTAAGGAGAGAGAACAATAAAAGGACAGGAATTAAGAAAACAGAATATAATGATTGACATTGCATTTACATTTTTAAAGATCAAAGTTGACTGGAAAGCAAAAAACCAGAAGAGAGTTCCACAAGAAAGAAGTGCATGAGAAGAAACTATTAACATAGAACTTGTGGTTTATGTATGTATATTGCTGGCCACTCATATCTGAGGTTACCCATCTACTAGGGCGGCTAGCCAATCCTTGTTGCAGACACTTGCTCAGGCGCATTTGTTTTTATTCAACACCCACCTGTGGTTTATATTGCAACTATGCTGAGCAGACTTTAGTTACAGTTTCTGAGAAAGAGCATGTTATCTAGCATGATCAACAATTTGAACAAGGCCAGCACACTCAATCCCTCAGCCACAATGACTTGTGACTTCATGCTAGCATAGCTATCAATGGGCCTAAGGGTTCAATCTACCCAATTTCAATCACAAGGCTTGGGTCAAACGGTGGTGTGGTTTTCAGACACTTTCCAAAGGTGCCGCACACTGGGATCAACCCCTCCAGTCTGATAACATCAGGAAGTCTCCTTCCTGACAAATCAACCATGGTGAGATTTGAACCTAGGTCTCATAATCAGAATGCAAACTTTCTAACCACTCAGCCATGTACCCATAGAACTTGTGGTTATATATAACTATTTTAACTGTAAAATGAGGAAACCTAGCTGCCAATCTAGTACTGTGTTTACATTCATGAATTCAAGGTACCAAAGAGGAAAGTACATTAGAACAATTACCATGAAAATATTTATAGAAAAGGCACAGAGAACTACACTGCAGCAGTGGGAAAGGACTGAAGCTAAGATGCCAGTTCAGGACCAATAACGTTGCAGATTCTTCTTTGGATTTTATCAAGAGTCTGGTCTACCATTAAAAACACTGTGTCCTTCCAGAGTACTGTTTGAATTACCATTCAAATGAAGGGTGCTTTTTTGTCATTATTTAGGTATTTCGATCCAGGTCCCTAAGATGATAGAGAAAAATACACTCTTTTCATTAGACTAAGGTCCTCAATCAGATCATCACATACATGCCTACTTTGTACAACAGCTACGTTTCAAAGATTCCAAAGTGTTTTTTTACCCAAAAGAAGACTTTTAGAGTTTACTGATTCTTGCAATAGAAGGAGAATTAATTTTGGGAAAAATCAGCAACTCTCCCTTCAATTAAAGTGCATCATTCAGAAAGCCAGGCATCTTTCCAAAATCTGTTTTTTGCCATCTTGTGCACTCATCTAGCCTAAGAAATGTACCTGCAAATTACGATGACAATGCAACATAGAAGCCATGTTACCTCATAAGTGCTCTCTCTAGCTCAGTTTATTTTGTACATTGGAGTAGTGATACTTGATAAAGGATGTATATAGTGCACATCTCAGCCATTTCCTTAAAGGTAAGATTCCTTCAAGACTGCAGATTAACTGCAGCCACTTTAGGATCTCTGTCCAATTCTTGTCCAGTTTGAAGTCAGGAATGAACTAAATAACCTGTTCCATGAAAATAATTGCAGACCAACAGAATTAACTGAACTTTTACATATTTATAATATGAAAGAATTAATGATATCAACATATTCATTACTAATGTGATAAATGTCTTTACACTTTCTGACTTATTTAAATCCAATGGTTTATTTATATTGCGAAACTTGCCTGATTTCTTTTTCCTTTATTTTCACTTATTCTAATTATTTATATCTTTGCAGAGGGCCTCACATACGTGGTGCTTGGGAACCGGCAATTTGTTATAGCATTATCCATTATTCTGTTTACACTTCCATTATCTCTTTATAGAAATATTGCTTGGCTTAGCAAGGTTAGTAAATAAATTTATGAAAAGATTTTCGACGTTAGTCCTGAAACTTTAGTTCCCCAGGATTTCCACTCTCTCTCTTTCTCTCTTAGATGGGACTTACAAAGAAACATTTTCATGGGCACTTGAGATCCTCCTCATGTCAGCACACTCCCTAAAGCACTTTTAGGATATGCTTAGTTCATGCATAGTTAATGTAAAAACTGTCTGGCAGAGAAAATAGTTATAAGTACATTTCCAGAACAACACAAACTACTGAATAAATGATCAGAACTCATGTCAAAATACAAACATAGAAACAAATTTTTATTATGTTACTTAAAAACAAAAAACTAAGAACATAGAAGACTAAACAAAAATAAGTTAATGGGTTAATAAACAATCCTATAAACTGCCACAAAAGAGCACCCAGATTCACAGTTATTTCCACTCAATAGCCTCTAGAATAATTTGAAACATAACTGTTACCACCCACCAAAATAACCATTAGAACAATACAATAGATTACCTATATATATATTACAATACATCTCTGACCTATATATATAAATAGTCAAGTAAAATCAACACATATGGCCTGACGATTGCATTTAAGCGTGAAACAAACTGTCACTGCTTCAATGTCCTCTTTTATACTTACATACATTCTATTCCTGATATTCAGCATTTTAACCTATAAAGATAACATACCTTAAAACTATATTTTATCATATATATATATATACACGCACGGAGTGTGATAAGCAAATTGTTGCTATTTTATATTTTTAACTTTGTGCGTGTGTGTCATTTGTTTTTGATTTTGTTGACTGTATGGTTAGTTGGGCACCATCCATGAGAAAAAGAGCATCATGATGCAATTCACTCTGCCAGAAATTTAGAAATGGCATGCTGTATTGCTTGGCATTCATGCTGGAAGTTCCAATACAAATATTTTAGAATGTTTGGACGTCAATCTGAGAACAGTGCAGAGGATTCAAAAAGAGTTGGATGATATATCCAGGCAACATTATGGTGTTTGAGTGATGTCTAGTAATGGTGGCTATGCCTCCATTCATATTCCCACAGGGCCTCAAACTCAACACGGAGGCCTATATCAAGTGCTTTGAGGAGGTAATGCTGGCCTGGGTCAAGAGGGTGGCTGGTGGAAGACAACAAGACTTTACACCATGCTACACAAGCAGGAGAACCCAGTCATGTCTGTCAGACAATTTCTGCAACCACATCACCCTTTACATTTGGCCACCTAACTCCCCAGACAGTAACCCCCCCCTTGATTATTATGTGTGGGGAGACCAACAAAAACTCCTTGTAACACCAAAGATAAACTGAAGGCAAGGATTATGGTAGCATTCACCAACTTAATCAAGGAAACTGTCCAAAAGAGTTGCAGGAGATCCCGAAGTCATCAGGAGGCCATGATTGTAGCCAATGGCGATTTGATTGAATAAATTTACTATTTCAAGATATTTTTGTGCAATTTTGGTAAATATATCTGTTAAAATGAGATGTCAGTGTTATTTTCATTTTTGTGTAATTTAGACAACAATTTATCCATCACACCTTGTATATATATTTTTTTAATCAAGTTCACCCAAGCAAAGCATTAAAGCCACTGAAGTACAAGATGCCAATAAATGTTAATATATTTTATTTCATATATAGACAGAATTATGTTTTACACATTGATTCACCAATAAGAAATAATATTTTTGTTTCTTTTTTTAAACAGTGGGCTGGCTTGGCTTTGTTGTTGATATTTTTTGTGGTTCTTGTCATCATTATCCGATTACCAACCATGGTTACAAAGGTGTGAGTATTAAAAATTTTATCACCAAATCTTATTTCTTTTCCTTAGTTCTGAAGAAAATCATTTCTTTGTTCTTGTTTGCCTGTCTCTTTGTCAACATTATTAAATGCAAATGATTGCACCATGTGACTCCAAAGTCATATCAGAAAATCTCTAAATTAGTGGTGATCAAACTTGTTTAATCTAAGAACCATATACAATAAAGTTTAGAGAATCTAAAGTTTATTGACATGTGGAGAGAGCTGGACAGCTGTGCATTGACCCTATGACCTTACCCAGTCATCAAACTGATGCTGATGATGAGGAGGAGGATGGAAAAGAGGAGGACTTAATCACTGAACACCTAGGTTTCAATGTACTACTAAAATAAAAACTCAAGGACACATGGCCCTGTGGATAAAGACATTGGTTAGATCCAGTGACATGACCCAAAGAGTTGTGAGTTCAATACCAGGCCACAGCAATTGTGAACCAAACTTGGAGAGTTGAGTTAAAGGGAAATAACTGAGGCATCCAGAAAAGGATTGGCACATGGAACCAGAACAATCTACCCCAGTGGACAAAATAAAGGGTTCAGTTCAAAATTCCACTCACCTGAAGAAAGCCAGAGCATACAACAGCTGAAATGTTGTGAATATGGCAATGAAGATGAGGATAACAGTCCGAATAATGTAAATAATCTAAGTAAAAAAAATTTTTTTTAAACTAGCAAACGTATCTGTATTGATTAAGTGCCAGTCAAAGACTTTCACACAAATACCCTGGGTATTTGGGAGAGGTATAAAATCATTTCTTCTTCCCACAGCTATGGATTAAATAGAAGGGCTCACTCAACTCTTGAGCTGTGATTGGCAGTCAGTTGATGAGAGCGATAACTCTGAATTCAATACCACTCAGTCATCTGAAACTGTGCAAAGATGATGAGACATAGAATGCATATAACATATATGTTGAGCAAAAACATGATAGATTTCAACAATTATGGATAATCCCACCGGAAAAGGATTATCTAGAATTTATAATGATTTTTAACTTGTTGCATCTTCAGTTATACACTGTTAAAATTGGCTTTTTGTCCAATATCACATGAGATAAAAATTTTCTGAATTTTCATGAACTTTGAATAGTCATAACTTTGTTGCTAGTTGAGCTACCAAGATGAATTTAGTGCCATTTTTTTTACAGTTTGTCAAGATTGCTATGTGTGTATTAAAGGTTTTTAGATATATTGAAGATAAAATTTTAGTTTGGGATACCTAGTAAATGAGTAAGTGGAAACAAAAAGGAAACTAATATTTAACATCAGGAAGAGACAGTTGAACTTTCTGAGGCACATAACAAGAAAGGAGGGTTTAGAAAATCTGATACTCACAGGAAAGATTGAGGGCAAGAGGAACAGAGGAAAACAATGCATGATATACTTAGTGAATTTAAGATGGCAGAATAGGCTTTATGAGAAACAACAAAAAGATTGTAGAAGTCAAATGTCTTACCTGCTAACATGGCTGCCTTCTTGTATCTCCTCATTCTATCTCATTCATAGGAGAGTACCTAATGCAGCAGCTGGGTTAATCTACTTTGCTGGAATGGACTTGCACAACCTCATTTGTATGAGTGGACTCTATTCACCCACATATCTCTTCATCAAATCACCCAGGAAAAGGGCAGCTTGAAGTAACTACACCAGTCAACTTGCAAGCTAACCAATATTCTACAAAGATCAAATTTATTAAGAGCTACAAAGAAATTGTGGAGGGCCATGATCGCCTATGTTCTGGAGAGACACAGCACATGAAGAAGAAGAATAAAATAAAAAAGTGATATTTGTGTCAAATTTTTACATTTCTTGATAGGTAGAGAATAAATATCTAATGTGATGGATAAGCTTTGTGATGGCTTATTGCTCTGTTAGTGTCTGATGCTATTTTTGTGAGCAAAAGACATGAATCACCCCTTTTGTCAATTCTAAGACTATTTCTGTTTTCAGTTAAAAGATGATTAATTGTACTGAAACATTGTTCTACTAAATACAATGCCGGAAATGATCACAGTAATCTTTCCACAATTGCCCATAGTTTGGGATATCAAGCCAGATTTTCTCAATTAATTACTGTCAGCATTTTAGAGATCTTAATTATTCTAGAAAATTATCTAACATTTTAGGATTTTCTATACTACCTACAGAATTGCCCCACCATTGCCAATCTCTGCTCCATCACTCTCAACCATGTGATGCTCACCACCCACAAAGCAGTGATGGAACCCACTTCATGGCACAGTGGATAAAGGTGTTTGTTAGATCCAGTGACAGGACCCAAAGTCTGTGAGTTCAATACCCGATTAAGGCAGTGGAGAACTTTTAGAGGGAAATTAACAGGAGATAACTGATAACTGACATTCATTAAACATGGCACGTGGAACTAGAACAGTCTACCCCAGTGAGCGAAATAAAAGGTTCAGTTCGACATTCCAACCACCTGAAGAAGGCTGGAGTGTACAACGGCTGAAATGTTGTAATAAATATGGTGACAAAGATGAGGACAATAGTCTGAATAATGTAAATAATGTACATAATACCTCATCTCAGAAATATAGACAGATAATAGAAGAAGTATAGGAAAATTATTCAGGGCAAAGATCAATAAACTCACAGAAATTTTTTTTTTTTCTTTTTCCTGCAATATTTAGCTATTTGGTTACAGGTTCATGTATGATAGGAAAAGATTATTATGTGCTGATATTTCAAATGGAAACTGCCTTACTTGAATATTAGCATTTGAAATGTTGAATTTTAATTGAACTTCAGTATTGACCATTACCACTAGAAGAAATATCTACAACTATTTCAGCCAGAAAGCAGCATGTCTTGACAAAGATAATAAAAATTAGGAATAATGTGTTGAAAGAACCTGTCAGTGACATATGCAATTGAAATAGGGTAATGTGCAGCTAAGAAATTCAAATTTAAAATTATTGTGACTTGGGGTAAAAACATGAGAAATAAGGTGAAAAAAATATTAATGAAAAATTACATGACTTTGAACATGAGACATATATATAAAGCAACTAGTAAGATACATTTTGGGAGTGTTGATGAAACATTTGCACTCAGCAAGCATTTTTAGAGTATTTGCTTGACTTGCTCTTTCTATCATCCAATGCTTTAAGGTGCATGGATTGGGACACTACAACAATATGTTTGTCTATGGCCAGATAATTCTCCATTCTATATCTTAATGCATAAAGTCAGTGCAATGATGATGATCGTGATGATGACAATGATACATTTACACAGTCATAGGTTACTACAGTTGAGATTATAGTCATTTTGAACTCCATATTCTTGTCAATGACTGCATAGTATGTGATACTTCAAGGCAACATAGAAAGATCTATAAACCACAGAAAAGCAAGATGGCTAATATTTTCCACTACAATTTTCACCACTAAACAGAAAAATCACAGGCTATTATATGACATTTTTACTTTATTACTGTTAAATGAAAATTATTATTATTATAAGCTTCTATTTTGCTTTTTAAAGTTATCACTTGATTAATCAAACAAAATAGAAAGAAATGGATGGCTCTCAATAATTGCTATGAGTTGTCATCTAAACTGGATTCAATATTTGGGACAATTGTTATTACAAATTAAATATTTGCTTTCATTTTCCATTAGAAATGAATATTCTGTTTGTTCAGATGTGAAAAAAATGGGAAAAAATATCTTTTATTCTTGTCTAAATGAGAATAAATTTATAACTTACAATCATAATTAGTTTTTCAAACCACCCATGTCTGTAAAATGAATTTGATTTACAGGACTCAAATCAATGCAAATATTCCATTTAATTCTTGTTAAAAATCAATACCTATAAAGAAAAAAAAATACTATATGAACCAAATAGGAAGTCTATTTTAGTAAACTTTGTCAAATAATGGTGTTGTATTACCTGTAATGAGGCACAGCTTGTAGGATTGGGTTTTTTTTTTTATATTTACTGATTAAATAATCAGGCAAATAAAATAATAACCTAAAAATAAAATAATTTTTTTTAAAGCTTTGAGACTATAAACATTATCAACATTGTTATTGTAATAATAATAATAATCATCAGTTACATTTTTTTATTTTTATCCTGTGGTATATTTGCAAATTATAGTTTACAAGCCAAATCCAGAATTTGAATGATATAAGAAGACATTTTCAAAGATGAAGAATGCGAAATCTACATATAGGTCAGTCTTAACTCATCAACATTTACCATCAATGTTGATGAAAGGAAGCATAAATTTTGAACCTGAGTTTAACTTCAATTTATTTAAAAAATAAATAAAAGCAATTTCCTCATGTTTATTGATTCTTCAACTTTAGCACTACCACTACAAAGAATTGTAGGTTCTTTGATATTTCAAAAAAAACAATTTCACTGTTCTCATTAATTCTTCAAGTTTAGCACTAGAATTGGTTTCAATTTCTGGAATGGATAAATATTCTGCATTTTGTTCAATGTGTAAAAATGGAACCAACAAGCCCAGTTGAAAATCCAGGCACTTTGCATTAATACCATTGGGAAAGGCAACAACCCATCTCTTCTTTTCTCAGCTTTCAGTTCTTTGCAGGAGGAGGCAGTGGGAAATAACTCCATTCTCTAGGAAATTTTAACCTTTGTGTTCACAAAAAAATGGTGTTTCAAAGAATTGATTTTCTGTTGACACTGTTATTATTGTATACTACTGAAACGTTATTATTTAACATCTTATAAAGATTTATCATTTATTATTTTATACAAAAATAAATTAGAAAAAAATCTACAAAATTTTCAAAATATGTGGACCAACTAGAATGGAATATTTATTATTTACCATTTTATAAAGAAATAAAAATGAAAAAATTTCTTATTGATAATTTTATAGAAATATCTATGAACAAGAAAAATTAAGAAAATATATTTTCAAGATATTATAGATTTTTTTCTCAAATTATTTTATATCTTGGATTATTTTTTTCTTTTAATTTTTCATTTTTTTTATAATTGCAATCTAGGATGCCTACTCAATAGAAATCCAAAGTTTGAAACTTCAGCAATTATCGGCTACCCCCCTCACACATACACACCTTACTACCCTTTTTTGAAAAACATAATTTTGAAAAATATTTTTAAGTTGTTGCTAATGTTTCTAAAAATGCCTTGAAAATCTGCCAATAGATTATTTATTGTCAGCCAAGTGCTGACTGATGAAGAAATCTTAAATGAAGACTAGGCACTAAGTACCTTGACTAAGGCAATTGGCAAAACTGGATCATTGTGTTCTTTGGAACAATTGGCAAAATTGCCAATGGATTCAAACTTTATAAAATGGTCACTTATAAAGATTTCATTATAGATGGTTCACATTTACTAGATTTTTATAAATTTATGAAGAAAAAATTGTTTTCATATTTATTTCTTGATAAATTGGTAAAGGATAAACATTGCATTGTATTAGTTCACATCTTTATAATGTTGTAAATATATAAAATTATACTTGTAAATAAACAATAATAAATAAATAGTATTTAATACTTGTGTTGTAAATTCTCAAGAACAAAGAAAACATATAAAATCACTTTTATATGTTTGGGTTTTATTAAAATTCTAATCATCACTTTTTAAAACAATAAACATTGCTGAGTGTATAACAGAATTGTTTGGGAGAATATGTATTTGCTTATCAGTAAGCTTTAATAAACTTGGTATTTACCCAAGACCACACCTCTACAAGGCCATTTTTTTTACATGGAGTGTTCTGAGCCCATAGGTTTGGGCAAAAATTCCCTATAGACCCCATAATAATGGGGTCAGGTTTTTTTACATCCCCATGAGACTCTGCCCTTTGGCATAAGCAAAGACAGAGAGGTCGACAAGCAGAGCCAGGCAGCAGACCACCTGACTCATTCAAGCTTTAATAAACTCTGCTTATCAGCAAAGTTCTGAATATATACATTCAGGACAGATCCATTAATGGGGGAGATGGATCATACCACAGAGTGAATGAAGAGACTATAAAAAAATAGCAGTTTCAAGGGAAAAACTGTCCTTGAACACTGTTTTTTGTGGGCACAAACGTTAAACTTTGCCCACTATTTTGCTAAGAACAATAATGATAATGCACAGTTTACAGATATTAAAAGAAAAGGGAAGGAAGTTGTGAAGAGCTATGATCTGCTACATGAAGGGGTATCATACTTGAAGAAAGCGATAAGAGATGGCTCAAAAAATGTCCCTCATTTTTGTCTGAATAAGAAATTTGCACCTGGTTATAGGAAACTTGCAAGTGTTCTTAGTTTTTCAAATCACCTGTATCAGTAAAATGAATTTGATTTCTGAGAAAACAAATCAATGTAGAGATTACAGTTGTCCTTCTCCTAGACTGGTTGTTGCCCAAAGCTAGAAAATCTATTCTGTTCTACTAGTTAACAAATAGCTTGGACCTCAGAACAAACAAGTACACTGAGTCTAAGCAGGCATGCCAATCCGTATAATAATAATAATAATAATAATAATAATAATAAAAAATAATAAAAAAAATAAAAAATAAGCTCAACATTCCATAACACATTGCTTCCATCCATTCCTGTTATTCATTGCATTTGGAAGCTCATCCAGCCTGCATCCCATGTCTTCAATCAGATGTTCAATGTACATCTTCTATGGTCGACCGTGTGTTCTTTTTCCATTGGATGGTATCCAGAGTAGAACATCGCCATCTAGTTCTTCTTTGTTATGTGTGGGGAAAATTGTGAAAATGGCCTACCTCAGAAATGCCCGCAAATCTGTGCGTCGTGCAAACTCCGATTGTTCAACGATAAAAAGAACCAAAATGGTGGTGCCCATGTTTTATGCCGGGCGGTCTTGGACAGTTAACGTGAAATCTTGTTGTCTCGTCATTCACATGCAAATTATGGTCGGTCCTCGACTGTATAAAGCAGGTGCATTTTTGTTTCTGTGCACTGAGTTTTTTGCTTGTGAGAAGGTTGGACGTGTGACACTATTTTGTCGGTTACCCTCCTTGCATTTCCTATCTGCTATTATCAATTGAGTCGTTGCTTTACCAACACACTATGCCAACAGTGACCAGCAAATCTTAGTCTTTGTCAGCGTATTAATTTGCTGATAGGAGGTATGTTGTCATAGAACTCTTTCTTTGTTGGGTGATCTGTCCAGGATTTGTTTAGTGCTGCTCAAAGCATTAGTGTAAGCACCATTAACCCTCTTTTGGCTGTTAGTGTTCAGGTTAAGGAGCCATATAAAAGGACAGATCCTACTGTAACTTTGAAAAAGTTTCTTCAAGAGAAATCCATATATAAATAATTCTATCAACTCTGTTAGTAGTTACATATTTCCTATTCTATTGAAGGTTAGGCCTAAGTAACAACATCTAAGTAACAACCAGAATTTCAACTTCTAATTTTAAGGGCAGTTTCCATTTTAAAGATTAATTTTAAGACAATCTTGCCAGTCTTCTCAGCCTACACATTTAGTTTTGTGTCATGTGAATTTTTTTTTTTTTTAATGTCCTTCCAAAATGTAGGCAATTATGGTTCTCCACAGATTTCTTTTTTTCTGTGAATTTCAATGTATTTTTGAGAAAGATATGGAGTGGTTTCCCAGTGCCTTCCTCCTGGCTTGGAATTCTGAAACTTTAACAGCACAACAAATACTACTACTACTAATAATAATCTGTGTACACCAAAGAAATACAAAGATCGACATAATGCAATTGTGCAGTATATACATTGGAAGAGAGTGATTTTCTAAGCACAGCTTAGATGTGGCACAAGGCCAAAAGTATGGGGCACCCAGTGAGGATTGAACTCACCACTCAGTTGTAATTGATCTAGCAAGACAAGTTTTCTAAACATTACACCACGATGAGGTGCCCAATACATTGGAAGCTATGTCCTTATTATAGTATGCCACATTAATACTATTTTTATATTATTTTTGTTAATATTATAATCTTTTTTTCTTTTGGTGTCAAAGTTTCCTTTGGTTAAATTTGAACACTTCAACAATTAACCAAATGTCATTTATCCCTGTAGTCAACCAACTAAAATATACTAGAATCAAGAAAAGATATTTATATATAGAGATATTTATAATCAAGAAAAGATACTTATATATAGAGATATCTAGAAACAAAAAAAGATACTTATATATAGAGATATATATCAGTCCTCCCATATGGCAGTGAATGCTAGACAATCTTCTTACAGATAAAGAAGAGACTTGATGTAGCAGAAATGTGGGTCAATACAAATGTCTAACCAAACAAAGTTTTAAGAAACAGGAAAATTTTGTTAGAAACAAGTACTGAACTGTTATGTAATAGTGAATGCTGAACAATCTCATACACTCAGTAACCCCTTCAGTCTTAGTGACTTTACTACCTAGTATGGGAGTGAAATGATTTTTAAAAATATCTATTTCTATACCCCTAACTATAGGTTAAATAGCAGAGTAGACAGGGTGTGTAACCTTGGATGTCAGCCAGTCTAGGAGAAGGAATACCCTGAATTCAAAACCATGGAGAAGGGAACAGGAAACCACTCCAATATTTTTCCAAGAAGTCATAACAATTCACAGATAATAAAGAAAAGATAGCTTTGGAGAGAGATGAATAGCCATATCCTGAAGGGACATGGCTTTTAAAATTAGATGAATATCATGTAACTGTAAGTCCTATGCTAATAGTTTCTTCTTCTGCACTTCTCATTTCTGGAACTCCCATCCAGCTTCTTACTTTCCTGTCAAGTACAATCTTCAAAAATGTAAATGCAACTTTCTTATCTTCTGTCTCCTTGACTCCTCTTTTTTCATGCTCAATTACAATCAACCAAATATTATCTAAAATTTTCAGATGAAGACTTCACATTAATTTTCAAGCTAGTTAGACTAGTATCATCATTTTTATGGTTTTAATCCATTTTAGTCAACTTTCCTAATATATTCTGAAATTCTAAAATGAAGAATTGCTATTATTCTATGGATTATTTGGACTGATATCTCTATCTCTGTTGTTTTTATCACAAACTTCTAGATTATAGGCATGGAAACCAAGGGAAGAGACTCCAGATATTTCACCAGTTTGAGTAAAGTAAAATTAAAAATTATTTTTGAATCTTTGTATAGATAAAAAATTTCATAAAAACTCAAACAATTTTATTAAAAAAATATATTAAAAAATCAAAATCATCCCCAATTAATCCTAAAGTAACCTTAAAACAAAATTTTCCACCAAGACATTGATCATCAACTGTGCCCTCCATGTTTTCCTGTTTTGATCCCATACTCTTCAAAAACCAGGAGCCACCATGGGATCCATTTAATATTATTCAATCCCATAATTATTGCACAAGTACAACTTGGGAATTATCTCCCTTGTTTGGCTAGTGATTCATATAACTGATACAAAATAATAGATCTTTTTTTTCTATTTCAGTCCACCAACACCAAATGCCTGGTCATTTGCAAATGGACATTTTACAGATGCACTTGGAATAATATCCTTTGGTAAGCATTTACTTATTTTCTACTGTAAGTGGTAAATGAAAAAAAAGGTAACTGACTGTAATCAAGATCATTGTAAACATCACAGTCCTTCTCTTAGAAGAGTTTAAGGCCAGTTGTAGCTGGTTCAACAATTTCAAGAAGTGAACTGGTGTGCACAGCATCATGAGACATAGGGAAGCAACCAGTTCTGATAAGAAGGCAGCTGAAGAATTCATGAAAGAGTTCAGTTTGCTTATCACAAATGAGGAATATGTCTCTCAATAAGTGTTCAACAGCAATGAGATTGGACTCTTCTGGAAGAAAATGCCAAGGATGATGTACATCACTGCCAAGGAGAAGAAGATTCCAGACCATAAGCCTATGAAAGATAACCCTCATATTCTGCACTAATGCAAGTGGTGATCTGAAAATCAAGCCCCAGCTTGTGTGTCATTCAGAAGGCGTCCAGGCATTCAAGGCACATAAGATCCAGAAGAGGCAGCTGCAGATCATGTGGAGGGCTAACAGTAAAGCCTGGGTCACAAGGCAATTTTTTGTAGAATGGATCAACAACATTTTTGGCCCTCGTGTCCACATGTTCCTCAAAAGGATCAGTCTTCCTACAAAGACCCTATTCAACCTCAATAATGCCCTTGGACTCCCTTCAAACTTCTACAATGAAATCTTGAAAAAATTTTTATTTTATTAAAGTTCTTTACCTGCTACTGAACCTCACCCCTATCTTGCAGCCCATGAACCAGCAAGTGATTTCCAATTTTAAGAAATTGTATACTAAGCAACTGTTTCATCAGTGCTTTGATGTTACCGAGAATACAAACTTGGCTCTTCATGATTTATAGAAGGACCACTTCAACATTTTGAATTGCCTCAGCAACATTGATGTGGCCTGGCAGGATGTGACAAGGAGGACCCTGAATTCTGCATGGAGGAAGCAGTGGCCTGAATGCATCTTTGACAAGGAATTTGGGAATTTTGCTAACTCGAATCTTTGGGCCTCAAGGTTGCTGCATGCAAAGTTGATAAGCTCATTGATGAGCATGGAGAGGAGCTGATGACAGGAACTTCAGTTGCTTCAGGAGCATCAAAACATAGAGGTGGTAATGTAACTATCCAAGGAGGAAAGTGTGTTGGAGGTTGCCCCCACAAATGAGATAAAAGAAGTGTTGACGATGTAGAAAAAAGTTCACAACTTTGTGGAAAAATACCATCCACAAAAATTAAGTGCAAGTCATGCGGATCCTTTGCTCAACAAAAATTGTGTTGACTATTTTCATGGCATTTTGAAACCAAGAATGAAACAGATTTCTACTGATAAGTTTCTAAAGAAATGAGCTACAAGTTCCAGGAGTGAATCAAATGCCACAAAAGTCCTTAAATTCTGAATGAAAACACCAGAAACTTTTTATGAAAAGTTTGTAGTTTAATAAAAGCTGTTTATTTCTTTCATTCTCTCTTATCAAGTTCTTATTACATGTACTTTTGGGAATTTAATTTCTTAATGTCCTTTTTCTATTTTTTTAATTCTAAAAATAGATATTTTGGCTGCTTTGGGGAAATTGAAACGGATTAATTAATCTTCCATTAATTTCAGTGGGAAGAAATGCTTTTCAATACATGTAATTTGCAATAGAAGCTTAGTCTGGGAGCTAATTAAACTTGTACAGCGAGGTCCCACTGTATGTGTTTTTAAGGACAACCATTTCTGTCTTTTGCTATTGTAAAAAAACTTTTTCATTTTTGCTTTTGATGTATAAATTATTTTGGTTATCAAAACAATTAAATTATGATAAACAGAGCATCAATTGCTAATATCATGATACTTATTAATGTTAATACTTTCAGGCTGTTATTTTATAACAATTCCTTAATTTCAGTCTTGATTCTGTATGACAGTTGTTTTTTAAAAAGCTCTGAAATTAAGGGTTTTCATTGTTCAACCTTTTGCTAAAATGATTATTTCATTTTTAAAGTGATTAACACATTTTGGCTGATATATTTTTTGGCCTTCTTCAAACAGAAACCCTGTATGTTTTTGATTGATTTATTTGTTTTCTATGGCTTATCAATCTGTTGCAGGTTATTTAAAGCCAGAAAATATTTTAGATTGTAAGACTTTTTTCATGATAATAATAGTTTAGTGATACAAGTCTTACTAATTAACCCATAGCTGGTGGGAGAAGAGGCAGATTCATGCCTTTCCCAATAGTATTTGTGCATAAGTGAATATAATTAATCCAAACTGGAATTGGAACTCGGCTCACCAAGTAATTCTAAGCCACTGTCCTGTATATCACCCACATATCCAAGCTTACAGCACCTGGTATTCCCAAGTGGTTATCCATCTAAGTACTGACCAGGCACAATGTTGCTTCACTTTGGTGATCATATGGGAACTGATGTTTCAATGTGATGTGGCCATAAGCCAATCCCTGTAGGAGATTCAAAATTACTATTTAGGATGATAACAAAGGTTCTGTCAATCTTGAGTTCACTAACAGAATTTGGAACAAAGCTTTTAGTTTTCAATAATACCAAGAATGAATAAGAAAACAAATTGTATAAATGGTAGATAGCAATCAAACATAAAACCATATACAAATGGATATTTACAAAACTGAGAAAAGCTTCTTGAGAAACATTGTTTAGTATTTAGTTTAGCTTTAGATCAATAAAAAAGAGTTCTGTAAATATATGTGTGTGAAAGAGTATATGTTTATAAAAAATAGGTGGTTTGTTTTTGTACATACATTCAGAAGAGGAAGGAAAACAGTGAAATAATAGCTGGTGTCTTTGATGTCTATCTTGTGGTTGTGAATAACAGGTGAACAGTGTTTCTTTGAAGTTACTGCAGTACCAATTGGGTCTTCTGAGGAAAGTTGATCTACTGCTACTGATTTTTTCAGTTACTGATTCACCTTTTATTTCTTTTCAGAATGATCACTAATTCACACTTTCATCGACTAAATAGAACCATTTGATTGGTTAATTATTCATATGATGAATAACATCTGCTGAGATCAGACTGGCTCAAGTGAAACCAATTTTCTTCTTCATCCAAAAGCCAGACAAGTATTATGTGTAATTTTAGAGCTTTTAATTGTTTGTGATATCTCTTACCATTGATCAAGTATTGTGTGAGGATATATGTATAGCTCACAATCTATGAGGTATTTCTTTTTTTTAAATTTATTTCATACATTTCTTCCTCCTATTTATCTTTTCAACTGACACATACCAATTGCAGAGAACTAGAGGCTGGGTATTGTAGTCTTGATAGGAGAAGAGAAAGAAATCTGTTGCATTGTGGGAAGTGTTGATGAATTCCAATAAAAGTGAAATATACCTTCTTCTGGTTGATTTTTATGTTTGTGTGCATATGTGTGTGAAAACAAACGACCCTTGTTTGAAAGTATGCTTGATCTTCTATTTGACTTTTGGTCCTTTTTGCAATATTCTCACTGGGTGTTCATAATGAAATATTTTTTTATTCATAAGAAAATCAATTAAGAGATTAACAGATGTCATAGGTCATGAGTGTAAGAGATGACATAGTAACAATTCCACAAATAACTTCTGAATTACTTATAAGTGAATGTTGAAAAGTTCTCAAACTGACCAAGGGGAATTAAAAATGAGTTCTGATATTTGGTCATTTTTTTTAATCATTGCACCCCAAGCAAGTCAAAAGAGTCACTAAGACACAAGGAGTTACTGAGTGTGAGAGAATATGAGAAAAATAAAATGTTATTAAGGGGAGAGAACAATAAAAGAACAAGAATTAAGAAAACAAGATAACAATTGAAATTCCATTTAGATTTTTAAAGCTCAAAGTTAACAGGAAAGCAAAAATCTAGAAGAAAGTTCTACAAGTGAGAAGTGCAAGAGAAGAAACTGTTAACATAGAACTTACAGTTACATCTAGATATCTCAACTGTAAATGATGGCAACTTACCACCAGTCTAATAGTACTGTTGTGTAGAAAGATTGTGTAACCTTCTCTAGAATTAATATTGAAACATGTACTCATTCATCCACTATGAGTAGAATGTCTGTTCATGGAACAGTAACAAAAAGTGGGTCACAAAGTTTCAGTTATACACTTATCATACTGAACTAATGTATTCTCAATCCATGTTATCATGAAATTAAACTCTTCTTCACTTAACCTTTTGTTCCAATGTTTTCCTTACAGTCTTACTAACCAGTAACTATGAGTGTTATACAAACTTTATAACAAGTAAACTAAAATTTATAAAGTCTAACTACTAAAGAGTAAAGCTAATGGGAACAATTACCATGAAAATATTTGTAGAAAAAGAAGATATGTTACGCTGGTGGGAAAATGTCTGAAGCCAAGATGCCAGGACAAATAACATTGCAGATTCTTCATTGGATTTTATCAAGAATCTTTAAATGCATAGCAGAAGCACCAGACAAGATGTGTCAATGCATGGATGAATGGTAGACTTATAAATGTATCAGATTCTGATGAGAAAGATTGTCTAGCATGACATAGTGAACCAAATTTCTTAGCAGCAGACATAGCAATTGATTCATTCTTTCCATTTCATGTCAGCAAAAAATGTTAACTCGGTCATGTCACTCTCCTGGAGGTTAGCATCAGCCATTTTTTTTTTTTACCAACAAGAAATAAAAACTTTGCAATTAAATTCAATCAAATTAAAACAACAGCTTTAATCCTATAAAATGGATTGATAACTGATAATTCAATGTCTTATCTGTACAGTGGATTAATAGAAATGCAAAAAATATTAAATTAGAATAAAAACTTTAGATCAAATTTTGTTCACATTAAAAGATCATACTACAGAGCTGGTTCCTATAATATTTAATTTCATTAAATATTATTTCATTTAAACATTTTTTATTTCTTTTTATTTTATTTATTATTTCTTCTGAATATTGTTATTTTGATATTTTAACTGATACCAAATGAATTTTTATGTTATTTTGATATTCTTTCCACTTTCTTCTTTCTTCAGCTTACGTTTGTCATCACAACACATTTATGATTCATATGTCTCTTGAAAACCCAACCACTGCACGATGGGGTACTGTCACTCATGCAAGCATTGCTGCAGCTACAGTTTTTACTTTACTTTTTGGTATTGTTGGCTATGTATCATTTACAGGATACACACAAGGTGGGTATTTATTTTCTATATAAATCTTTTAGAATAAAAAGGTATTTGTTCATACAGGTTATAACTCTTGGATCTATCAGTCTTGACACTTGACCATTGCCTTGACATTAGGCCATTGCTGGAGAACATAAAATGCCTGAAAACAGAAGCAGAATTACATTATAATAAATGAAAATTATATGTTTGCAGACTGGTATTCTAACATTGTTAGTAATGTCTGATAAGATTTTCTTTTTGATTGATTCCTTTTTTATGGTTTATCAACCCTTTGCAGGTTATGTAAAGCCAGAAAATATTTTTAGATTGTAAGAATTTTTTTTGGAGATAATAATGATTTAGTGATAAAAGTTTTACTAATTAACCCATAGCTGGAGGGAGAAGAGGTGAATTCATACCTGTCCAAAGGGTATTTGTGTGTAAATGAATGTAAAAAGGCCAACAAGAATTGGAACTCAGCTCTCTGATTAACAATTCTGAACCATTATCCATTATACCAGCCACACATCCAGCAACTGGTATTCCCAAGTAGTCACCCATTCAATGTTGCTTTAACATCACTGATTTTACAGAATGCATGATAAGAATACAAGATTAAATATTTCATACATAAAATAATGGTTTATTCACTTTGAACTTCTGTAAGATAAATCAAGAGTATGTGGTTTTTTGTTGACTTTTTTCCAACAGTCAATTTTCTTCTTGTAGATATGTGAAGACCCTCCCTTTTCCTCTCATGGGTTGTCATTTTTACAACTTTCTGTCATTTTGTTTCTTTATGGATGCATATCCTAAATTCCACTGGATTGACCTCCTGTTTATATTAGCACTGCCACTGATATTCCTTGAGACCCAATTCTGAACCTAGTGGTTATGAGGTTACCTTCTAGGTTTTGAACTTCTGTTGTGACACAAAGTAGAAAGCTTATCTTGCTATCTCTTAGAGTAAGCCCAGTAAATACTAAAGTCACCACAGATCAACTCCACTTAGATCAAAGGCTCCTGATTGACATTACACTCAATTCAGATATTTCCTGGTGTGAATCACGTATTACAATGTTTATGAATTACATTTGTCTGAGCACAATATCATAGTAGTTTAAAAAAAAAACACCTTTAATTCTCTTTAGTATCTGTCTATATTTCTGAGATGAGGTGTTATGTACACTATTCACATTATTCGGACTATTGTCCTCATCTTTGTCGCCATATTTATTACAACATTTCGGCCGTTGTACATTCCGGCCGTCTTCAGGTGGTTGGAATGTCAAACTGAACCCGTTATTTCACTCACTGGAGTAGACTGTTCTACTTCCACATGCCTTGTTTTTAATGGATGTCAGTTATCAGTTATCTCCTGTTAATTCCCCTCTCCAAGTTCTCCAGCCTTAACCGGGTATTGAACTCACAGTCTTTCGGTCCTGTCACTGGATCTAACCAACGCCTTTATCCACTGTGCAAATACCAGGCCACAGTAGTGTTGAACCAAAACTTGGAGAGTTGAGTTAAAGGGAAATAACTGAGACATCCAGAAGAGGCATGGCATGTGGAACTAGAACAAGCTACCCCGGTGGATGAAATAAAGGGTTGAGTTCAAAATTCCAATCACTTGAAGAAGGACAGTGTGTACAATGGCCAAAACATTGTGAATATGGTAATGAAGACGAGGATAACAGTCTGAATAATGTAAATAATGCAAGTAATCATAATAATCATCTCAGAGATATAGACAACGTCTAAATATAATTTCATCTTAAAGAATGTAGTCTTATTTTTTTTAAATCAATTTATTAAGGCAATATTTTTCTCACACTTTGTGCCTGTGGAACTTCCCTCCAATTCTTTGCTTCCCTGTACCTACAATCTTCAAAAATTTAAATGCAACATCAATTGCCATCTTCTGTTTTCCTGAATCCTCTTTCTTTAATGTCCTTTTTCCTCACTTCTCCTTGCTAAGGTTTTCTCATTATCTTTCACTCCCTGTAAACCCCCTGCATCCTAGTGTCATTATCACCTTATTTAGGGTGAAATGATTAAAAAAGAAATATGCATATAAAATGCATTAACTTCTGAGTCTTCCATGGTAAATTTACAACATGGCATTTCATCTTCTTTAACAGAACCAGTGTTATTACAATGTGAAATATTATAATTGGTGGCGGCACCTTTATCCCTGTTGTGAACTACTGCAGAGGGCAAAGAAGCCCAGGGTTGCATGTAT
This sequence comes from Acanthosepion pharaonis, assembly GCA_903632075.3. Lineage (NCBI taxonomy): Eukaryota > Metazoa > Mollusca > Cephalopoda > Sepiida > Sepiidae > Acanthosepion > Acanthosepion pharaonis. Next base: position 3,480,026 of record CAHIKZ030004648.1, read on the forward strand.
TTTTTGAAACACGAGAATATAATCACAAATAAAATAACTTACCTCCAACACAAGCAAAGATTCGAACTTGTCTTGCAGTGTAAACTGTCCAAAAGTGAAAGAAATGGCAGCTTCAGGGGTCACATATTTAAAATAGTTAGATCTTGGAGTAAGATACTCTCTTGCAAGATTATCTTTGTGCATATGCAAATTTTGGCTGTCAATGATACATAAAAATGGAAAGAATGAGGCGACAAGGAAATGAAAAAAAAAAAGAAGGAATAGGAAGAAGGAGAAGAAGGGAAAAGGAAAAAAAGATGGTTGAACTGGTTACAAGTATCATGTACAAGAGAAAAAAGATTGATTGTAAGCAACAATAATTTTAAAGCTTATTATTTTTCTACAATCCTGTATCCAAGAATTTAATTTCTTCTTTGCTAATTGCTTTGTCTATGATTATATTGATGGCTAGATTCATTGCCAATGTGCAAGTCCAGGACTAGAAGCTTCCAGTTTCACCAAAACCTGCTCCTGTCATCCATTCCCTATCACTATTTGGCTTTGCCAAAATTGGTTGGAGGTGAAAGACAATCAGAGTAGAAGAAAATTTGAATTGTATAAGGTGGACCTCAACTTCCCAAGAAGTGACCCACACAGTTGATTTCATGGGCTTCTTCTGCAGTACATGTGCAATGAGATATGCAGAATCCAGTTATGGACTGCTGCTGACTGTTACAGAGTGGTGCCTTCTGTAGCATACGTAACCCTCCTTATTTGTTGGGTTAAACGTTGAGATCTGTTGTAAATGTCATCTGCTTGTTCCACTTTTTTTAGGTTCATTGGGGTTGGTTGCACTTAGTCTGCGTCCTCGTCTTTGATCTTGCTGACGGCATCACTCTCGGTCATTGGACCACACAAGCCCTTCCACCATGACAAAAAATGACCATCAGAGATTGGATATTAAATACAACAAGAATAAAAACAAAACAGTAAGAAGCTGAATGAAATCGGATAAATGCTGTATATCTAGACACATTGGACACCAGAAATTTAAAATTAAGCACCTCTGCATCTTCAGCATTTTCTCTCAATGTTTAATTATAGTCAATGTCTGTTTATATTCTCATACCCTCCCCCTGCATATATATAGAGATTTACTAAATGTAGCTTAGTTGTGGTGCAAGTTAAAAGCTCTCTTGTGTATGTCTGCTTTCCTTTTGGTTCCGAAATGATTTCTGGAAAGTAAGGATATGAACGGATAAACATGGCCGAGCTCAAGTCAGCCTTGTGCTGAGTTGGGAACATCAAATATGTCCATTTTTATTTTTGATTCAGAAATAATTAGTAATTCAAAGTGTGGGGCACTGAATGAGGATTGAACACTCTACTCAGTGGTAATTGATCTAGCAAGACAAGTTTGCTAATCATTACACCATGCTGAAGTGCTTACTGCTGACATATATATAATTTCATCAATAAAAGCATTATTTAATTTGAAGAAATAATTTTGAAGATTGAATTGCATCATATAGGATTTCCTTTTTCATTTTGTTCTTAAATTACCCACTCTTACGTGTCTCATAGACGAGGGGAGTATTATTAAATTACCCATTCTTAGGTGTCTCATAGACGAGGGGGTGTTATTAAATTACCCACTCTTAGGTGTCTTGTAGAGGAGGGGAGTATTATTAAATTACTCATTCTTAGGTGTCTCATAGATGGTGGGTGTTATTCAACTACCCACTCTTAGGTGTCTCATAGACGTGGGGGGGTGTTATTAGATTACCCACTCTTACGTGTCTCATAGACGGAGGGTGTTATTCAACTACCCACTCTTAGGTGTCTCATAGACGGGGGGGGTGTTATTAAATTACCCACTCTTAGGTGTCTCATAGACGAGGGGAGTATTATTAAATTACCCTTAGGTGTCTCATAGACGAGGGGGTGTTATTAAATTACCCACTCTAAGGTGTCTTGTAGACGAGAGGAGTATTTTTAAATTACTCACTCTTAGGTGTCTCATAGACGGAGGGTGTTATTCAACTACCCACTCTTAGGTGTCTCATAGACGTGGGGGGGTGTTATTAGATTACCCACTCTTACGTGTCTCATAGACGGAGGGTGTTATTCAACTACCCACTCTTAGGTGTCTCATAGACGTGGGGGGGTTGTTATTAAATTACCCACTCTTAAGTGTTTCATAGACGAGTGGGGGGGTATTAAATTACCCATTCTTAGGGTGTCTCATAGACGAGGGGGGTGTTATTAAATTACCCACTCTTAGGTGTCTTGTAGACGAGAGGAGTATTTTTAAATTACTCTTAGGTGTCTCATAGACGAGGGGAGTGTTATTCAACTACCCACTCTTAGGTGTCTCATAGACCGGGGGGGTGTTATTCAACTACTCATTCTTTGGTGTTTCATAGAAGAGGGTGGATGTTATTCAATTACCCACTGTTAGGTGTCTCATAGATGATGGGAGGGGCAGGGTAATGTATTTTTAGACCCCCCCCCCACACACACACAGAATTTAAGTAAGGTATTAATTTTGCAGTTTTGGGCCCCTTAAATGATTTTCCAATCTACCTGTAATGAATTAAGAAATTAATTAACAAGAAATATACCTTTTCATAGACTTTATTCAATTAAAAAAAAAAAAACACCTACACAATTTTATTGGACACTTCCGCCAAAGACAGAAAATTCATGAATTTCCGGTCCAGGGGAGACAATTAGGTAAAATGTTACACCACAACTGTTTTATTAAAGCCCCTTTTTATTATAGCATATGAGGAAAAATTCTGACCACTGCCTGATTATTAAGACACCTCTTGTAATATGTACCTAACAATATTTGGATTAGAATTCTGGTCATTTGCACCTAAGATAAACTTTCCATTGCTTAAGGTACCTGACTCTCTAGTATTTCTAATAGTAAATTGTTAATTCTTGATTTTATATGCTTTAAATAATTTGAAATTTCTGTTTTTTTTTTATTTCAGGTGATTTATTGGAAAATTACTGTTATAATGACAGTCTTGTCAACGTAGCTCGTATTGTTTATACGATCACCATCATGCTAACTTTTCCAGTGGAGTGTTTTGTTTGCAGAGAGGTAAAACTCTTTTGCATTTTGTCAAGGGAATTTCATTTTCTCTGTTTTAAATCATATATTCTCCAATTTATTCATTGTATCTTTGAAATATTTTTTTCTTTCACTATGAGGAGTGTTTAGAAACGATCTGCACACAGCTGCACCTTTCGTAATCACAAGATCAAAGGATAGTGTGGTGGAATAGGACCAAGGAATTCTAACCTACCTGTGGTTAAGAGGTCACAATGTCTCACCTGCCTGGTCGGAGCCACTATTTGCAGTTTAAGAGTAATGCGCATACGTGTTTCTAGTGCTTTTAAAATATCACTAATTTGTATGCATGGACAAAAACCTGAATAAATGGTGATCCACACAGAGGAACAGTAAGAAAGATTGACAGAACTTGACCTGTGCTGGACTGGGATCATTGCAACTATCAATTACAGTAAATATTAACATGCTTGTAGATTTTGTGTGTATTTTTTAGGTAAAGGTACATTTTCAACATGGAAACAAAGAAGATAGAAGCATACCAAAAACTTGAGTCTCTGCTACAGACATTTATTTCTTTTATGTTAACTGTATTGAAAAGCTAAAAGATCTCTTGAGTATGTCCATTTTCCTTTTGGTTCTGAAATGATTTCTGGGAATTAAGGATATGAATGGGTAAATATGGTCAAGCTCAATTCAGCTTTGTGCTGAGTTGAGAAGACCAAATATGTCCATTTTTCTTTCTGGTTCTAAAATAATTTATGGAATATAAGAATATGAACAGGTTAAGCTGGTTGAGCTCATGTCAGCTTCACGCTGAGTTCGGAAGGCCAAACATGAGTAGAGCTGCTAAAACACATCCAATGAAGTAAGTGGAAAAAAGTTCTGTCACCTGTGGACTGGGAAAAGTGGGAATGCTATTATTGCATGGTTCACATCTTGAAGCCAAGAGGAGAAAAAGGTAAATTCTGTCCTTTCTGGAAGTGGGATCATAAATTAACTCATGTGACCAGAAAACCGTTACCAGTTTCTTTGCAACTTGCATCATGGGAAAATGGATTTTTAGAAATTTTTTTATTCATTATTATTATTTTATTTATTGGTTATATTTCATTTTCCCCACATGTTCTCTCTTCAGATTTTACATGTCCTATAGAGAAACATGTCTTTTATTCTGTTATTTCTAAAGTATATTAGAATACATAGTAATTGATCACATAAAACAAAGATCTTTCAGTATGGGGTAATAGCAGAGCTGGATAAACTATTAAGCAAAATAAGCATGTACTTAAAGTGTCAAGAGAAGAGGGCCACACTGAAATTGTAATGATATGATGTTGTATATGTCTAAAGAAATAAGTCAAACATGATTAACATTTGAATCAACGAGATGCCATTATGAACGAGAAGACAACTGATCCACAGTGAATCTTTATTGCCATTCTGATTGGTTAATAAGGGAATGAGCTAAGGGAGATAATGAGCTTTTTATTTACTCAATACATCACATCAGCTCTCTTGAATAAGTTAGTATTACTAATTAACTTAATGGGATTTAATTTTTGTGAACAGGGGGTAGACTACCTTCATGTTCGTTTGACATTATGCTAACCATATGTTTATGTGACATGCTGGTTTGTTGATTACTCGACCACTTCTGGTCACAGAATCTCATTGTGACTCATGTGACAATGGCTGCTCAGCTATAATTGGTGCTTTCTTGGTTGATGTTGTTCTGGGTTGGAACTGATGATCAGCCTCTCTTGATGGTCATATGTGCCTTCAATTCCTTCTATATTTCCAGCTAGTGTTTCCACATCGCATGTTCTCAGGTGATATCCTTTATTTGCACTACTTACCAAGACTCCATACTAGCATACTTAACTCGCAGATGTATGGGGGCCTGAAAATGTTTTAAGTGCTTAGGGCCCCTATGGGTTTTAATCTGACCCTGGGTAATAGCAAAACTAATTTGATTGACCATTACTGTTGAGTAAAAAATTCGATCCTCATTGGGAACCCCATACTAAATTCATCAAAGAGTAACCTAACAAGAGTTAATATATCATAGAATCAACCAACTTAACTGAATTAGTATCAAACAAAAAATAAATGTTATCTAAAGTGATAATTGCTTGTAGTGATTTTTTTTTTTTTTTTGACAGACAGACACTTCTTTTTTTAATCATTTCACTCCAAGCAAGGGGATAAATCCACTAAGATGCATGGGGTTACTGAGGATAAAAGACAGTAGAATGAAGGAAACTGAGAAAATGTTACTGAAAGAGAAAGGACAATAAAAAGAACAGGATTCAAGGAGGTTGAATATGACAATTGATATTGCATTTAAATTTTTGTAGATTCTAGTTATCAGGAAAGTAAGAAGCAACAGAGTTCTACAGGTGAGAAAAGAAACTATTAGAATAAAATGATAAGACCTAACTGACTATCAAGTACTATGCTTAAATTTATGAAGTTGAGGTAATAAAGCTTGTGGCGGACTTCACCACATTAATTTAACTTTAGATCAGGAAACAAAACTGACGCGAAAAAGGATAAGCAAAAGACATCATTACACATAAAATATGTATTTAACAAGCTGTACAAGGATGTGAAAGGAAGACATGCATTGAGTAGGAAAAAGGGTTAAATAAAACAAGAGTTGTCTCTCTTTAACTATTATTTTGTATTCCAAAGTTCACTGAAAGAAAGTTTGTGATAGTTTCTTGTAATAAATGTTCTCAACAGTTTTGCTGTGTAAGAAAAGATTATGTGAGTGTAAGGAATATTCAGCATGTGAGTGGTGGTGTGAATGAGAAGATTGGCGCAAGGTTTCAACTGTTGTGGATTCGTTTGGAAGCTGAAATCTCACTAATTATCTAAGAGTATTTCTTGCTTATATAGGTGACCATAGGCTCCGATTCGCTGCGCAGGAAGATTTATTCTTCATGTGCAGACAATCTGATTGGTTAGCATTGACCAATCAGCAAGTGAGTTTTGGGGAGACTCAAGAAAGCTTCTGGGATTCATTTCTCTCAAAAGTGAACAAAATTGACTACATGAAAATAGAGTGATTACAAAATTGTCGCATTGCTGCGATTTGTAAATTGTCTATAATAACATAGTGGTAATTTATTAAGCAATGAATGCTTATCATTGTATGTGATTTTTATTTGTGTATGTATGTATGTGTGTGCAATGTAGATCGACACAAGCACATCAGAACAATCACAAAGAAAATATAGAAAAGCACAGGTAAGATATGATATGATGGAGAGAAGGTGATTGAAACCAATATACAAGGTCATGACCAATTATATTGCAGATTCCTCTTTGGATTCTGTTTAGAATTTCTTGATACATATCAGAAGCACTAGACTAGATGTAGCAACAGTATTCAATGCATGAAAAAATGGTAGACCTATAAAGGTGCAAGGTAGATTTGAGTAAAAGAAATTATCTAGGATGTTACAATGAACCAAATTTCTTAGCTGCACACTTAGGAATTGACTCAATATAATCATTCCAATTCATATCAATATGAACAAGAAAATAAAGAAATGATTTTTGCTGTTTTTAAATATAAAATTCAACACTAGCTCACTATACGGGATTATCATTTTAAAATAACCAATGAAATTTTGTTACAAATTAAAAACCTTTAGAAATTTGATTCCAGAAAATAATAATTTCCTGAACTCATCAAGCTAGTCAAATATAATATAGATATGAAAAGTTTATTGCATTCAATTTCTACCCAAGTAGTAACAAAGTTTCTGCTACAAAGTTGCAGTTTCCGAGCATGGTGCTACTAGAATCTTCTTCTATATGCTATGTCCCTTCAGAATGTGGTTGATCGTGGCTCTCCACAACTAAATATCCTTTGTAATGCTTAGCAGTATTTATCTTGCTGTCCCTCTTGTGGTGGTACCCTGAATATATTTGCTTACTAATTGTTGACTTGTGACAGCATTGTCATTAAAAAGAAAACAAAAAAGTATATATAGCAAAAGAGAGACACACAGATGACATCATGTTTTAAAAGTGATAGCAACTCACATAAATAAAAAGAATGTAAAATGTTAGGCTTCAACAGACAAACTTTGTTAAAGAAATGAAACTACTAAAAACATAAGTAGAGAAAAGTTTTATTTTGAAAAAATGAAAAATCTATTTACATTTAAAAAAAAAAGTGTAAAAAATATGCTTTATGTTTTTAGGTTTTACATTTAAAAAGTAAAAAAAAACATGTTCACATTTAAAAGTTTTATTGAAGGAAAAATGTTTATGTTTTTAAGGTTCAATAAAACTTTTAAACATCATGAAAGATGAAAAAATAAATAAAAATGAATTTAAAAGTAAAGAATTTTTCTTTTTGATATCATTTATTTTTTAATATTGTCGTTATGTTGTCATATTTTTATCTTATTTATTTTTTAATATCCTTATTTACTTTTTAATATTTTTATATTCTCATATATTTATATCATTTATTTTTTGATAGCCTCATTTACTTTTTAATATTGTTTTTATATCCTCTTATTTTCATATTTATTTTTTTGATATCATCATTTCTTTTTTGAAATCCTCTTTTCTTTATTGATATCATAATTTATGTATAAATATTGTTTTTATATCCTCATATTTTTATGTCATTGTTTTTTATATTCCCATTTATAATTTTTTATATCTTTATTTTTTTTTGTTAAATTAATCTTTATTCTTTACATTATTTTTTTTTTCCAGGTCGTCCAGAATTTGTTTCTTGGCCTCACAGAAGAATTATGTCTTTGGAAACATGTGCTACTCACTGCAATTCTGGTTGGTTTCACTGGCGCTATCTCCATGACTACAGAATGTCTAGGAATTGTATTAGCACTCAATGTAAGTAAGATTTTAATTTTAATCAAAAGGAATTCTGAGAAATCTTTAACCTTCATACTCACAAAAAATCAGTGTGTCGAAAGGATGGTTTTCCCTTGACACCCCTATTATTTTTTTTAACTACTATCAATTCCCAGCAATGTTTATTGTTTTAAAAACAACGATTAGAATTTTAATAAAACCTAAACATAAGAAAGTGAATTTGTACATTTTCTTTGTTCAGGAGAATTTACAACAAAAATAATAAACACTGTTTATCAGATTTATTAGAATGGTTGGCAAAAAATCAACTAATTGCCAATCAATTTGAATTTTCAAAAATGGTAAATAATAAAGATTTCCTTATAACTGATTCACATATGTAAGAAATGTTTATAAATTTATGAATAAAAAATGTTCATATTTCTTTATAAATTGATAAATTATAAATATTGCATTGCATTAGTTTTAATTGTATTAGTTTTTAGAATGTTGTAAATATAAAATTATTCTTATAAATAAGCAATCTAATAAATAGTGTTTAATATTTTTGCTGTAAATTCTCAAGAACAAAAATATGTATAAATTCACTTTCATTTGTTTGGGTTTTATTAAAATTCTAATTATCACTTTTTAAAATAATAAACATTGCTGAGGAGTAATGATATTTAAAATACTAGTGATGTCAAGGGAAAAACTGTCCTTTTTACACTTTTTTTTGGGTGGGGCACGAAGGTTAAACATTGTTGAATTCTGTATGTTAAAATCTAGGACTAGGAATTTTTATTTTAACTGCATTAGTATCTACTTAGCTACAAAAGGTGTGTACTTTTTTTACAAAATAATATAGATTAAAGCTTCATCCATTTTAAGAGATCAAAAGTGTATAGAAATACTAAAACTGAAGACAACAAGCCTCTCAGTTTATGATTTTGTCTCAATCACTTCTCCCTTTTTATGTCATTTGCTTTTCTTTGCATTTTTCTCTAGTTTTCTTACTTGCTCTTTGTGTTTCCTCCTTTACAGTTTCTTACCAACTTCTCCTCAATCTTGCTCTCTAAACCCATCAATGCCTACTGCTCCCAAAATGGTGCAGTGGGTATTACCTATAATTAATGTCAAATTTTTATCAACTTACATTACTGAATTTTATAATTAATACTCAATTATTTTTGTCTGAATTTCTGGGACTAGGAGTTATTATTATTTACACTATTTATATTTGGACTATTGTCCTCATCTTTGTTGTTGCTATCACAATGTTTCGGCCATTATGCTCTCTGGCCTTCCTCAGGTGTATAACAATCTGAGTAACCTAAAGGGAATTCCATACTGAACCCTTTATTTAATCTACATGGACAGACTGTTCTCATTCCACTGCACATATCTAGGGATATCATCTAGTTTTTATTTGTAAAATAAAAATCATTTAGTTCTTATTTATTTTATAAATAAGAACTAGACGAGATATCCCTAGACATGAGCAGTGGAATGAGAATAGTTTACCCCTGTAAATTAAATAAAGGGTTCAGTTCAAAATTCCTTGTTGGCTACCCAGATTGATATACACCTGAAGAAGGCTGGAAAGCACAATGGCTAAAATGTTGTGATAACAACACAAAATGAGGACAATAGTCCAAATATAAATAGTGTAAATAATAATCCTTGATTTTACAGGGAGTATTAATGAGTTAAGCATTCACACCCAATCAAATGTTATATGGAACCCCAAGACAAAAATTTTGCTACCTGATTAAATCAATAAAATGTATTTTTTATAATATATTTATGTTGCATATAACATATATATTTTGTAAGACAAAAAAATATTCCCTATTATGAATGTATTTTTGAAGTATTTTATTTTCTCCCTCAGGGCATATTGGCAGCATGTCCACTGGCTTATATTTTCCCATCTATCTGCGTCATCAAGCTACGTCCTGACCCTATTCTGTCTCGAGGAAACATCTTCCCTGGCCTTGTGGCAATTTTTGGTTTCCTTATTTTCATTGTCGGTTCTATTATGGTTGTGGTAGATTTCAAGGATGCCACCAAATGTAACCACGGTGCACAGCTTCCTTATTGCAATATCGTCCCTTCAACCACTACGGTAAATCTAACAACTACAACCTTAGCTACAACTACTTTAAGCAGCACACCATTCTTCAACTTGACCACTTGATTCTCTCCAACATTTTATTAGAAGTTTTATTTATTTAAAAAAAAAAAGAAAAAAAAAAAATACGTACTAATACTTCCCCCAAGAATTTTTTTAAAACTTTCCAAGTTTTTTTTTTTTTTTTTTTTTTTTTTCTCATTACATTCCATCAGTTTATTTTACAAGAAAATATTATTTTGTTAAATGTCACCATCTGGAGAAAAAAAGGGAAAGAAAAAAATATTATATGAACATTATGTTCATTAATTTTTTTCCATGACAGACATAAACATCATGACTTTAAAATTATTTATTTTTAATTGCTGACTCCTCATTTTATTTATTTTTGTAATTTTTATTTCTGACTGCGATACAATGACAAAAAAAGTCACAAAGATAATTAAAACATTCTTTACCCTTACTGGAAATTACTCTGGTTGAGAAAGCAGCCGAAAGTAGTTAGAGAATGGACACTCTAAGGGTATGTATATGTTATGTTCAGATAAATATACCTCTTTGGGAAAGAGTTTACAGGATACATTGCTTAAAACTGATTCAAAGCAAATAACCAAATTAAACTTAAATGGCTACAATCATACAAGAGTATTATTTCAGTGTGTAAGTTTATGACTTAACAAGAAAAACTACATCTTCAATACCACACTGATTTGTCAAAATATATATACATATACATACATATATATATATGTATGTATGTATGTATGTATGTATGTATGTACTTTATTTTAGGATATTACATCAAAAAATATGTCTATCATTTTGTTAGATTACCACTACATTTTTTTCTTAGGAAATGACATTATCTAATGTATAATATGTATCTATTTACATCTGCTCCTGTTTAATGTCTGTTGCTGCCATTGATTTCAAATCTACGGGTCATGACCCATTTATAAAAAAAATAATTTCTTAATTTTTGCTTCTTCCCTGAGTTTAAAGTTAACATAGGTCATATTTGATTGGTTGATCTGAGTAAAGCCCACAAACCTTATAATCCCTGCTTTTTTCTTTTTTTTGTAAAAAGGGGCTGTTTTTTGCTTTTAAATCTGAATAAATTGTTCACTCACCAGTAATTTACAATCGCCTGATGAGATTCATTTGATATGCATCAAAACACGACTGCAATTGTGTAGCGATTTTGACATGTTTTTTGATGTAATATCCTAAAATAAAGAATATTGGTCTTTTAAATTAAATGTTACGAACGTTGGAATTGTACTCTATTCATTCTCATCTTCCCTATATATATATATATATATATATATATATATGGGAAAAATGTATGACAAAGTGGAAAAAGTTTTCTCGTGATGTGTTTTGTCCTTTAGGACTTTATATATATATATATATATATATATATATATATATGTGTGTGTGTGTGTAAACACACACAAAAGGTGGAATAGCCATTTATTTGTATCAATTTTATTCTTTACATATCTTTTCAAAGCATGTGAATTATTTATTATTCAAGGTATGTTTTAATCTTCTTTCAAAATATTTTCTTCTTCCAAATATCTTCTGCATGATTTATGGACATTTTGCATTGGATCAATTCTTTCCTTATCTAGAAAAATGGTATCATTCACATTTTTCCTCCTTTTTTTATTCTTATAAGAATAATCTTCTGTTCTTAACACCTGATCCCAACCAGGTGTTTTATTGAAACTACAAACAAAAGTTGCAGGTTTTACAAATTTTAAGAAAAATTTTAAAAAAAGCAAAAAAAAAAAAGCAAAAAAAAAGCATACTTAATGTATTCTTGTTACAAACGAGAAGTTATTTTTTCTAAGTCATTAATCGCAGAGTTTTCTCCCTTGGAAAAAAAAAGTCAGACTTGTGAAATCTATTAAAGCCACTGGTTTCATATTAATTGCAAGTGAAAAGTTTTTGTATCAAGAAAGCTGTTTTGTTTTCTCATATCAACTGGCTTTCTAAGATGTTTCTCCATTTTTATTCCTCTATGTAATAATAATGAATATATCACTGACAAAAAAAAAAATAAAGGATTTGAAACTGGCCTAAAATAAACAATGCAAAGAAGGAAATGCACAAATCTGTTAATGTTTTCTTTATCAAAAAAGGTCTGGAGCATTTCTTTTAAAGATTCTTTATTTGCAAGGTAATTAAATGCTAAACATTTTGTGGAGATATAAATTACATCAAAATTTAAGTTTTAAAAAAATTATATTGAAAAAACATCATATTTCTTCACTTTTTTAAATTCTATTGCTTATTTCAAAGTTAAATAAGAATTCTTGTGAAATTTTTAATACTTTAAAACTGAGTTATTTTTAATAAATAAATTAAGATAATGCAACCAAGTCTGTCAAAAAGCAATGAATTTAAAACTGAAATTATTTATTTAAATGTTTCATTTTGCCTCAGAACAGATACATTTCATTCAAACTTTTGTAAAATTGGAAACAGATTTTTCTTATTACTTGCTAAACAAATCCAAGATTTTGGTAATTTGTGAATGTGACCCCCTGTTGATATTATAGACTATTAATGAAAATACTGTTAACTATGGTCTATAGTTAGTTACTGCAAAGATGCATATTGCATCATATTGTTCCTGTATATAGATATATATATATATATATATGTGATTGTATGCAATATATTGTTTTTGAATGACTAAAAGTTCAATGGAATTTATCAAATATATTGAAATTATTACAATTTGTGAAAACCATCATTATTGTCTTGATATTTTTAAAACAATACTTTTTGAACAAACTATGAAAAAAAAATCTGATATTGGTCTCTGTAGTGTGTTACCTCCCTTTGTGATAATCCTCCATCATTGATTCTCTTTTGGTGATTCTAGAATAGAATGAATTTCAACTGATATAATTGAGTTATTTCAATAATGAGTATTTTCAGCTCATGTTGCCTCTAATCTTCAGTCTGTTTCAATTGTTTTAAAATGAATTCCCTCTGTAGTAATTAATTAGATTTTTTTAACGATAAAAGCCTGATGATTTTGTCTTATAATTTTTGTTCAAATGTCACATTTATTTTGCATAATATTGGAATGAAAAAAAATGGTTATAATGTATTTTCTTTTCAGTTTCTTGTTTAGCAGAATCATTTTTTATTTTTTACTCTCATTTCCCACAGATCAATTTTTCTCTCAACAAAGGGATAACAAAATCCATTTCATAATTGAACTGTTGAAATAATTCTTGGAATACTGAATCACGATAAAAGCAGTTTCATTTTTAATTGCAGGAACAAACTTTTTTTATTAAAGTTATAATATAATTCTTGAAATGAATGGGAACAATGCATGATATTTTCCAGTTTTTAATTATTTGTCACTGACCCAAAACTGTTAATCTATATTCTGATCAGTCTATGAGAAAGATAGCACTATTGCATTCTGTCTGGTTACATTTTTTCATTTGATTAAGTATATCTAGTTGAACTGATGATAATGCTGTGCTGATAAGAGTCTCCGATATAGAAGGAACTAAAATCAAAAATGCAGTAGATTCTAGTTAATTGGTACAATAAGACAGCACTTTGACCCATTTATAAGAAGCAACATATAAAATATGCCATGTCAAATTAAAAAAAAACATAAAAAAATAATTTCCTGACAAACTTAGACCTTCATACCCACAAAAAACAGTATGAAAAGGATGTTTTTTCCCTTGACACCACTATTATTTTAACCTCTTAAGTGACAAAATATGAACAAAATCAGCACATATGTATTCATTACCTTCTTACATAACATAAAAATCTCTCTACAGTATTCCTTTCTTCCAGGTTAGATTTTCAAGGAATTGGGAATAGCACACATAATTATACCTATACTCTAAAAGCTTGCTCACAACAGATACATACTAGATATTAGCTGATGGTTTACCAAATGACGATTGAGCCAACAAGAACCAACCAGAAAGGTTATTTTCAGTTGTTAGTTCTGGCCTAATTAAATGGCTTGCTGACACAAATAAACAAAGGAAATTATCTAAATATCAATTTGACTGATTTTTTTTTTGTGATCCAATTAACTAGAATCAACTGCATTTGTTTCTCAGAAGATAGCAGAAAAATATCCAAATTAAAACCTTTTTTTTTTCTTAAGATACAATTGATTTATTTGTACCTATAAAGGTTTCTGCAAAATGCTCGATTTAACACTTTCAAGTATTTCATTAAAAATCCTATATTTTGATCTTTAAATCTAAATTTTTTCACTCTGATCATCGAATTATATAACTATAACAATGAAATACATAACAATCTTTTTAAATATGCTTTTAATACTAATACACTCTGCCTTCTTTGCTTTCTTAAAACAGAAAACCTTTGCTGTGAGTGTATTTAGAACTTATATACATTTGCAATCAAGCAGAATTGATAATATGCTTTGATGATGATAATGATGATAATAATAATCATCATCATCATCATCTTTGTCAAAAATATTTTTTCTTTAATGTTATAATGAACAAGAAATAATTTCTAATGATACAAATCCCCTGGGGATGATTGAGATATATCTTTGAGATTTGAATTATAATTTAGATATACCTTTTATTGAGAAAAGAATTCTCTATAAAATGACTTTGGTAACCGTTAGTTTTTTCTGTATTGCCATTTGATGCAAGAAGGTTAGTTTTTTGTTTTGTTTTTTTGTTTTTTGTTTTTTATCATGGGCTTTTTGCAATAAATAACTGGGCATCTCAACCAAGTTGCAAACATTGAGTGCCTCTGACCATTTCCTTTTTTCATCCCTGGTCTACAGCTTCTTTGAGAAGTAATAATTTTTGGAAACTAATTAATTGGAAGTGAATAAATCCCATTTATAAATACTCTGTGATCTATTGTTCCTGAACAACAACAACAACCGCCGCCATTAATACTACCACTATTATTATTGTTGTTATATTTTTAAGGGAAAAAATCTTTACTAACAAAAAATTATGTTGGGAAAATACATAATATTGAGTAAGCGACCAATACAGAATACAATCACATAAAACATTTTGGTGCAAAACTCAATACAATATGGCTTCCTATATTAATTTTAATTATGTCCTATATATAAAGAAAATATCTCTTGTTTTTTTTTCTTGTTTTATTATTATTATTATTATTATTCACCACCACTTTTTTTTTAACCATTTTTCAGTTAAGCCCAAGAAATACAAATATTATTGCAGGTGAATATACTTTAGTTACTATATACAAACATCCTTTGTGTATTGAACGAGCAAGGCTCAGGGTTTGGTTGTGGGATTAAATCCTGTTGTTGTTATTTTTTGATGTTTATTGCATATATAAATATTCCTGCATGCATAAAAAAAAGAATTTTTTTCTGTTTTGCTTTTTTTACCCATTTTCTGTTTTTTAATTTCAAACTATTATGCATATTTCAATAAAGATATTTGATTTGTTGATGAAATGACCTTCATTGAAAGAGACAGGAAAATAATAAATGATAAGAAGGACCATTCTTGAGAATAAAAGAAATGTGAACTAAAAATTCCAAATTCTGAAGAGTTGCCTTGAACTAAACTGCTTGAAGTTTTTGCAAATTGCTGACATCAAAGAAAAACTGTTACAAAACAAAAGTATGTTATTTTGTTATAGAAAAGTTCAGTATTTATTTCTGGCCATTTAGATACATTTTCTTTATCTGTTAACCTATAATAAAGAATACACCATTTTTTAAAAAGTTTTCTTATAACAGTCCCAAGTCTTAAAGAAAGGAATTTGTATTAAATAATCACATGCATCAAAATTATTCAATATAGAAATTTAAGCTTAAATCTTAAAATAGGATAAACTAAAACAAATCTGGTTATTATTATTAATTTTGATAAGTATTTACGTTTATTTTAATATCTTTGTTGCTTTTAGTTACTGTTCTTCCATTCTTACTGCAATCAGCCAAGTAGAGAAAAGTAATTCAAGAAAATTGTGGATTTAGGATTGTCTCTAAAGAAAGAAACCCAAACAAACAAAATGCAGAAAAACTAAAGAGAAATGGAGATGAACAAAACAAAATAAATTTGTTGTTATTAACACTTCCACTGCTGTAGACTTACTTATACATCTTTATGAAACATATGTTACCTACTGTAAATATATATATATATATATATATATATATATATATATATATATATATATATATATATATATATATATATATATATATAAGCATGTCTTAAAAATTATGTCTTGAAATATATATATATATATATATATATATATATATATATATTTATGAAGTTCATAAAGATATATAAGCATGTCTTGAAGTTATATATATATATATATATATATATATATATATATATATATATATATATTTATAAAGTTCATAAAGATATATAAGCATGTCTTGAAATTATATATATATATATATATATATATATTTATAAAGTTCATAAAGATATATAAGCATGTCTTGAAAATATATATATATATATATATATATATATATATATATTTATAAAGTTCATAAAGATATATAAGCATGTCTTGAAATTATATATATATATATATATATATATATATGTCTTGAAATATATATATATATATGAAGTTCATAAAGATATATAAGCATGTCTTGAAATTATATATATATATATATATATATATATATTTATAAAGTTCATAAAGATATATAAGCATGTCTTGAAATTATATATATATATATGAAGTTCATAAAGATATATATGAAATATATATATATATATATATATATATATATATATTATAAAGTTCATAAAGATATATAAGCATGTCTTGAAATTATATATATATATATATTTATGAAGTTCATAAAGATAAATGTCTTGAAATTTATATATATATATATGAAGTTATAAAGATATATAAGTTCATAAAGACATTGAAATTATATATATATATATATATATATATATTTATGAAGTTCATAAAATATATAAGCATGTCTTGAAATTATATATATATATATATATATATATATATATATATATTTATGAAGTTCATAAAGATATATAAGCATGTCTTGAAATATATATATATATATATATATATATATATATTTATGAAGTTCATAAAGATATATAAGCATGTCTTGAAATTATATATATATATATATATATATATTTATGAAGTTCATAAAGATATATAAGCATGTCTTGAAATATATATATATATATATATATATATATATATTTATGAAGTTCATAAAGATATATAAGCATGTCTTGAAATTATATATATATATATATATATATAAAGATATATAAGCATGTCTTGAAATATATATATATATATATATATATATATATATATATATATATATATATATATATATATATATATATATATATATATATATATATATAAGCATGTCTTGAAATTATATATATATATATATATATATATATATTGAGGGAAAAATGTATCAAAATGTGGGAAAAAAATTTTCATGTGATGCATTTCATCCTTTAGGGTTTCATTGGACAAATTTTTCCCATTTTTTGATAATCTTCCCCCTCCCAAATTTGTTCTTTACAAATATATATATATATAATTTCAAGACATGCTTATATATCTTTATGAACTTCACATTGACTTTTTGTCAATGTATCTATACAATTTAAAGAGCAACTTATATGTCTTTACAAAACTTACATTACCTGCTGTGAACATATATATATATATATATATATATATATATATATATATATATATATGTATATATGTTTTCAAAATCCTGACAAATGTTAGTATCTAGCAATTATGTTATAAACTAACTAATGATTAAAACAATTTCCAAAACAACATGGGCACATAGTGTGCAACACAGCCTGTTTTGCAATGTATTTTTATTGTATGCTGGGTGTATCTTTTAGTTTAGTCTGTACAGCAGACAATCTAGTTGAAAGGAAAATGGTGGTGCCCATGAGAAATTGTAATCAGCGTCTTTATAGTCATTTATTTGCAGTAAATGACAATTTTCTGTTTTTCCCAAAACAGGCCAGCACAGCCAGGCAAGAATGCTGTAACAATGCATCAATGAAAGTGTTAATTTTGATAAATACATATGTTTATATGTTTTAGTTGTATAGCAACTTTATTCAGGGCATTATTCTGCAGTAATAAATAGACAGTGTCAGATCAATAATAAAGTACATGTTTTTGGTGAGACTAACTCATATCCCATTTGTTTGACTGAACACAGCAATTGCTTTAACTGCTAAGTTACAAGAACTTGATGGCTTTAGAAAAGATAAATATTCTCTTAGTCATTCAACAGATAAGATTAACAGTTAAAGACAAATTCCTGAAAGAAGTGCCTGCAGATTAGAATGTTTCTTTTTATCTGCTGGGCAGCAGGAAGATAATTAACCAGTTTCTGTCTAAATTTCTGAGATAAGGAGTTCTTGTTATTTACACATTTGTCACCATCTTTATTGTTACTACCACAACATTTCAGTCATTGTGTTCTTCAGCTTTCTTCAGGGTCTGGTCAATCCCAGTAACTTTCAGGGAATTTTTAACTGAGCACTTTATTTAATCAACAGGGTAGGTTGTTCTCATTCCACTGTTCATGACTAGGGATATCCTGTCTGATTCTTTATTTGGTACTGCTTGTTTATTCTCACCATGTTTCCACTGAGTCTAAGTTTGAACAATCCGGCCAAAAGATTAAAATCACAATTTATATGTCACCCAAAATTCACAAACCCAAAATTTAATCCACTAGGCTAATAAGTGAGCAGTACTAAATAAAGAACAAGATGAAATATCCCAAGACATGGTCAGTGGAATGAAAACAATCTAAACCTATAGACTAAAGTGTTCAGTTCAAAATTTCCCAAAGGCTAGAAGACACAATGACTGAAATATTGTGACAGTAACAATAATGAGGAAAATAGTCCAAGCATTAATAATATAAATAATAATTAACCAAATACATAATATAAATAATAATTAAGCAGATAAAATGTAAACACCGGTTGGCAATCAAGTAGATTCCTGGTTCATTTGAGTCTCTTTTGAATCTACCAAAGTTCAGACAATAAGTCCAGCTTGGATTCCAGGAAACAGTCTATAATGAAGGTTTTTTTTTTGTTTTTTTGTTTTTATTGGGGGTCTATCACAAATACTTTGAGTTTTAAATAACTCTTTATTGTACAATTATAAAACAACTTATATAATATTCTACATATAGTATCTTTCAATGATTGTAGATCTTCTAAAAGTTTTTGACTGCTCACTCAGGTTCTTTTCTACCTCATGTTTTAAAATATCAATATCAACAACTGATGGCTGGTTCAAGCAACAAGTCCCAACCTTTAAAATGTTTAATTACACTTTTGGGCAGTACAGTCAAATTTTGTTCCAATTCCTTCCACTTCTCAAATTCTGCAAGCAGCTTTGAGTTCCAGTTTAAAATAATGCCTCAAGATTTGCCATAATCTCAATTCTTGTATCTGTCATTATAACATTTGATACAAAAAGATACAGATGAATATTGTTGATAATGATATAGTATAGGTCATCCTGTCTTCATCCTGTCTTCAGTGGAGTTGGCTTTAAATGGGGCAGTGGCAGGGGGTAAAGTGTTTTATGCTAATGCATTTCTGTGAATTCTGACACTAAGTTTGGGGAAATAGTGACTGGTTTCCAGATTAGAAAATGTTATAACTAAAAAAGAACAATTTCTTTTTTTCCTGATTCACAATAAAAGATTTTTTTTTATCAATATGCATGATGGAAACTGAAATAGTATCAAGTGCTATCAATGGTTTGGTTTGGTTTGTTTTATGGCATATCAACCCCAATGGGTTATTTAATGCCAACAAGATTTTAACTGCTGGTAATAATTTTTTCAAAACTGTATTACTGGTAATAATTTTTTTCTTCAAAAATTCATTGCTGGTAATAAGCTTTTACAAAAATGTATTGCTGGTATTAAAACCTATTTTTACACTTTCAGTGTTTTGACCCCAGTTTGGAGGTCAACTATTTGCCCATAGTTTGTGACTCTAACAGGTGCTATCACTTCAGGTCAGGGTAGACCTGGGAACACCAGCAATTAAGAGGTGATTCCATGCTCCTCAAAACCTCCTGATCAGAGGCCTTGCTGTTGGATGTAGTTTATCATCTTAGCCAGGACATGCTAGCAATGTGTTTGGTGAATGGGTTGTGTCATAAAAATTAGTGCACTAAAATTTGGACAGCGATGCTGCAAGTAGATCATTTAGAAAATTGAGTGGAGCTCTTTAGTCGTTAGTGATGAGAGCAGATTCAGCCTACATGCAAGGAATGGTTGTTTGTGTGTGTCATGTAAACTTGGGGAATGACAACTTACAAAGTGTATTCACCCATGACATACAAGTCCCACTCCTGGCATCAGTGTTACAAATCTTGCTCACTTTTTTTTGTTTGCGGAATGGACATTAAACAGCCTCATGTACATACAGAACATTATTCAACCCATTTTGCTATCATTTCCACAACAGGAAGGCATATTGATATTCCAGCAGGACAATGTTCACTCGCATTATACCAACTTGCCTGGTCAACACAATCGTTAGGCCTTTGACCCAATAAACATATATAAGACATGATAGACAAATGTTCAGTTACTTGTATTGAGTCAACAGGTGTAGAATAATGTATTGCAGAATGGTATTCATCATGTAATTTTTGTATCAAGCACAGGAAATGTGTTTAAAGAATGGATTATATTGTAAGAATTAGCACACAAAAATTAATGCTCATCTTTTTACAGGGAAGAGGAACAAATGATTTGCAGGGAGGCAGCTCCTGCCCAACCTAGCAATGAGCCTAGATATTGATAATAATATAATGAAGTCATAGATATTTTTTAGATGTGTACATGAAATAAGCTTTGAAATAAAGATCTGTAAAAACTGAAAATAATTTTGATTCACTCTAATAATTATGAACTGATAATATCAAATTTCCATCACTAAAGAAACTTGTATCCACCGATTTTTAAGAAGATATCAGTTTTATTAGTGTTCAATGGTCACATGACTGAAGAATTTGTAGTTTTCCTTGAGGGAATCTGACTGACTGTCCTGGAACTAAAAGTTCCTTCCCAAAAAGAATTCTAATACCAGTCTTTATCCTACTTAAACTTTTGCCATTAATCAAATGTAATATCATTTTTATATATATATATATATATATATATATATATATGTGTGTGTGTGTGTGAATTGGGATCAAATAAGGATTAGATTCTGACAGAATGATAGGATAAGGAACAAATATGTTAAATTTATAAATGTTTCCTATTTGTTCCTTATATATATATATATATATATATATATATATATATATATATACATACATGTATGTTCTCCCATTTAGTCCCCAAAATACTGTTTTTCATTGTTCCTGTTATAAAAAATTAATAATTTTACCAATCATTTTCTCTGATAAAAGTTTGGGCAAAAGTTTCTTCAGATACCGCCCCATGCTTTTTAGTATTAAGATGTTGACGTCTATACTATTTAAGGCAATAATAAAATTTTGTGGCATGAAATCATATATATATATATATATATATATATATATATATATATATATATATATATATATATATTCATGTATTCACTATAAAAAATGTCCTGATATTTATTTCCTATGTTGAAATGATTAAATTGTTTAGTATATTGAAGAATAATATATTATTATATCTGTCCATTTCTTCATGAAGCAGCAAGCTGTTTTTTTAAGTTGTTATTGATTTGATTAATTCTTCTATTTGTTAGAATAAATGCATTATTATTATTATTAAACCATTTTTCCAACGTTTTATCAATTAATACTGATTCATGTTATTTTGATTGTTTCAATAAAACCTGATTATCATCTCATATTACCGACAGCAAATGTCTTTTTTCTTGTTGCTCAATTCTCAAAAAGCACTAACCAAATTTATCAAAGAAAGAAGTTATTTTCATTAAAATAACTTGATATGGTTGTAAAAAAATAACTTGTTTCCTTTTTCTAGCTTTCATTCAATCACTCATTCTATTTTTTTTCTTCACATACATATCTGCACATATAACCACATACATGAGTACTATATAAACCTATATAAAACAAATATGTCTATAGACATTTAAATTTGAATCATGTGTCAGTATGTGTATAATATATAATTATATATGATGTAAAAATGGATATGTTTGTTATGTATGTTACACACATATTTATGCTTGATTCAAATGAAATATTTTTATCTAGATATAGTGTAATAATATTAGTTGATAACAATTAAGGGCAACATATTTTATTGCCTCAACAAAACTAAATGGAAAAAAATACAAATTGGTTTAATAAAGGTTTGTGTGTGAGAAGTTTTTTTCCATTTATATGTGTACGTAAAGTTCTATTCAAGATGTGAAGGTACTTATATTTGAGATGAGTTTTTATCTTTTTGCTTGGTAGAGTTATCAGATATATCTATGTATAGTCAAGTCAGCTTGAAGCATTTGTATGCTCTGTATGATGATGTCTTGTGTTCTAAGTTACAATAGGTTTGCTTGTGGCAAAAAGGTTATCCTTCCAGATGAAAAAAAATGAGACACATTCTATCTCTAAGGCATCCTGCAGCTGAAAGTAAAAAAACTAGATAGTTTTATGCCCTTTTCTTTGGATACTGGTTTATATAATGCCATCTAGTGGTTGTTAACAGAAGTTCTTGGACAGGTAAGTGGGGTAATCTTATAGTACAAGAAACTATAACTTTAGACTTTTTTTTTCACCTCAAAAGCCATTATTCATATTATACAGTAATTATGTCATATATATTTCTGTTAAAAAAAAAGAGTAAGCAAAAAAAAGTAACATTGTCATCAGGGAGAGTCTTGTGAGAGGATTCAATATTTCTAGAAGTTTCCATCTAAGCAATGTATAGACATTGCTCAGAAAAGTCAATACATTATTGAATTTCTCTGTGAAAAAAAAACTTACTATCAAAAGTTAGCATATCTAACCCCTGTTTTATGGTGACTATGCCAAAGATAGTTGTAAGTAAGCCCAGATCTACTAAATTTAAAATCTTCTTCTAATAAGTAACCCAAGTTAACCCAACTAATTTTAAAATGTAGCCAAAATTTAAAACCATAGATAGTGAAAGGGTTATTGATTGAACAAAGAATATTTCAGGACCCTCTCATATAATCTTATATTGTTATATCTATTTCTATATTATTAAAAAAAAAAAAAACACAGGATATTGGTGTGGAAAGTGTAATTGGTGAACAGATTGGTGTTCAGCCTCGCCTGCTGCATTCACTTTTGCCCAAATACCCTAGAGAAAAGCAGCAATCTATCTCTTCTCTCTCCCCCCAACCTCAGTGGAGTTAAATAGAGATGGGCCCCTTGGCTTTCGGTAGCAATCAGTATAGGACATTTTGAATTCCAAGTCACGAAAAAGGCAATATAAAACCACTCTACTACCTTTACCAAGAAGTCATAGTAATTCATAGATAAAGAAAAATAAAATAATCTGTGGAGAGCCCTGGCCTGCAGTGGGGGGAGGGCAGCAATAAAAAAAACATCAAACTAAATTAATAAGTTTGACAATGCTTTATGGGATAATTCCCTTGTTAGAAACTTAAGTGTAATGTCAGGTTATGGTTAGATTTTGGGATTTTCATTTAAACAAAAAAGTCCAGGACAATTATTCTCTTTTGAAGAAAAAATCCACCTAGGAACTACCCCTTTTATTAAATATTCAAGAAATTTCCTTCCACTTGTTAATTTAGGCTGTAAATATTCTACAACAAAGCATTATCGAAAAATCATGCAAAAAAATTCCAGCTACCCATTTTATTTGAAATGTAAGTGGAGATGTCACACAGTGGACTAAAGTTTAGCAAACTAGTCTGGCGGGCCATTACTACTGTAGTGAGTTCAGTTCTCCTTGTTAGCCTCATACTCATGGCCTTGTGTCATACTAAACTAAGCTTAATAAATATTATTTAGTAGATTAAGACAGTGAAGACCAAGTCAAAATTCAATTCTGGTACTGTAACTTGTGTAATGTGCTTATTGCAAATGTCTTTTTTTGGGGGGCGGGGTAATTATTTAATTCCTTGTCAAATTTACTAATCCTTTTATTTTATTTTTTTTTCAAAATAAGCTTGAATGAAATCCACTATAAATCATAAAAATCTTTTGTCTTTTTTACTATTCAACATTATTCCTCATAAGCTACAGATGTAAACAAGACTGATTTACTTCTTAGTCCAAATGATGATTTTATTAGTACATAAAATGTACATATGTGTGTATCTGTATGTTCTTATGTGATTGGCTGTGTGCATGTTTTTACGAACATTCATAATTACAGATACATTTTTCAGAAAGAGAAAAAAGAAACTTTTTTTTTCCTACAAGCAATATATATTTGATTAAGCATCAAATAAAAAAGATCTTTGTTCAAGCAGTGAAAACTTGATCTGTTTTTAATTAAATTCTTTATTTGTAATTCCTTTTCTATCAGTGCAATTGGACAGTCATTTTGATTGTATGTCAAAAGTTAAATCTCTCCCGGCTTGCTCACTAAAAACGTAATTTTTTTTTTCTTTGAAATATCAATGTGATTAAAAATATTGCAATTGATGAATACTTAGTCATAAATAAATTCTCTGTAACTTTGAGAAGAGCCATGAACTTTTGGTTGGACAATTGAACTTTTTTTTTTTTTCTTTTTTTTTTTAGGAGTGTGTCATTGATATGATATTTTTATAGCAATGTTTTATCTGATTTATTCTATAATCACCTTCAAGTATGTAATTTGTACAGCAAGAAAGGTTTTTTTTTTATATAACACAAGGTATATTAGGAATTGAACAGAAAAATACATCATGTGTTGAGACTAGTCATCAGTGATGTGCCCTGGTTCCATTAAATTTTGGGGTTTTACACATTATGCTTGCGCCAACAGTAAGTCAACCTTCTTCTGAAGATAACAGGTACACACCTGCTAGTTATAGAATGGACCAACTGAAACAAAGAATTTCACTTGGATGAAAAAGCTTCCAAAGCCATAGATAAATAACCCCCACCCCACAAAAAAAGAACAAATGGTGGGGCAATTTATTTTTTTTTTTATTTGTCTCTTATCTGCAAAATATCTTGTTGGAAGGAAACTTCTTGCATCTATCTAAATAAATTAATGTTTTACAAAGCATGAGTACTTTCCTTCCTTCCTTCCTTCCAAATACTTTTCTTTGAAAAAAACAGATATCTCATCTTCAATTCTTTCAATTGGTTTAAACCGATTTTTAAAAAAAACATTCAAACCCAACCCAAAACTAAACTTCTGAATAATGATAATATTACAACAATTTGATTCTTTTGAAAGTAATTGCAATAAGGTGTATTTGGCATATTATTTGTTTAAGGTATTTATTTTGAAATTTGTCTTAAATGAATCCAAAAATGCTCTCAATCTTTTTCTTTTTCATGTAAAAGTATTTTGGAGATGAAAGATGAATTTAAAATTGATCAAAAGGGGAATCCAATGAATAATTAATGATAACTAATATAAAGTAATTAATGAAAATTATATATATATATATATGGTAGACTCTCCCATCATATTCGACGTATGAGGGTCAGTGACTCAGTTACTAGGAACCAACAGCCAGACACCAACACACATGATTTGATTAACCACACTTTTTGGAGACCTGGTGCACTACATGCCACAAGGTCCCCAAACAACCTTCCACAGGTTTTGAACAGAGTTATCCTTCTCCTAAACTAGTTGCCATCCAAGGCTATAGAACCCAGTCTGTTCTGCTATTTACCCATAGCTGGCTGGAGAAGAGGATTCATACCTTTCCCAAGGGTATTAGCACATAAATGAGTGTAATGGATTCGACTGGAATTTGAAATATATATATATATAAATGTATGTATATATGTATACAGTGGTGTTGAAAAGTTCTCAGCCTAACCAAGAAGTGTGACTGAGAGCAATAAAGCATTTATGCTATTTCACATATTCACCTCACAGTTAAACTCACTTTCCACATTGTTTCTGAAGTTTCTCTAACCCTTATAAAAAGATTCTGATGTTTGGCAATTGAAATAGTGATTGTAGGTTAGACTAAGAGGTTTTCAGCACCCACTCTCATATATAATATTTTTATTATAATAGATTACAATAAAAACATTTCACATCACTACACAAAAACTTTCATGTTTCAGAACTATAATAGTTCTTCCTCAGGCGATGGTAGATAATTGAGAACAAATTGTTACCTTTTTGTTGGACATTATATTATATATATATATATATATTATATATATAAGAGATTATAATAAAAACATTTTGAAATCGCTAAACAAAAGCTTTCATGTTTCATTACTATGATTGTATTTCTTCAGGCATATTTGTATTTAGTATTGAAACATGAAAGCTTTTGTGTAGCAATTTCAAAATGTTTTTATTATTTTTTTATCTCTTATAATAAAAATATAATAATAATATATTGCTCTACTTTGTATTGAGCATTTTTTTAAAAGTAAATGCTATGAACAGTGGATTTTTACTCCATTTGTTTTCATTTGGAGATATATATATATATTTATTTGTACATACATACATACATATATATGTATGTACAAATATTGAGATTTTCAGATAGATTAAATCTATTCTGGCAAATATCTTCATCTTGGTTGCTACAGTTACAACATTTCAGCTACTGAACACTCTTGGCTTTCTTCATGTGTTTATCATATTTTGAAATACACCCTTTATTCCATTCATAGCAGCAGGCTTTTCACTTTGGTATCACAAGGACAATTAGGAAGAATTAACAGATTTGAGATATCCCCAAGAACAGAGAGTGGAATTAGAACAAACTACTTATGTGGATTGAATAAAAAGTTTCTCCAAAATTCATAGAAATCAAAAAGTAAACACCTGATGAAGGTTAGAGATTACAATGGCCAAAAGATACTATTACAAAAACAGTGAAGACACTAGTTCATATATATATATATATATATATATATACTTTCAATATTTGTAAATATGGAATTATATTTCTGCAAAGGCACAAAGTTTCCTCTCATTTAAAATCCATTGCCTGTGAGCATCAAAAATAACAATTTATGCTGAAATGTGCACAATATTCAGAAAATAAACAAAGACAGACATAATTTAATGTAAAAATGTATTTATCTGATTTAAAAATATTATTCATTTTACAAAATTTACTGGAAACATATTAATAATTTTTAAAAAATGCCAAAAACAAACACCTTTTGTTTAAGCTGCTTAAAATATACTTAATTTAAATGTTAATTAATTCCAATTTAATTCATGCTCGTATATATTTAAGTTAATTTATACAACTTTCTCAGGAAAGAAGACAAACACCATAATATATAGATAAACTGATAAAAAAAAATAATGAAATGTAGGTTGTATGTTTTTTGTTGAATTTAAAAAAAAAATCTTTCGAGATGTTTTTGTGAAGTTTACAGGTGAAATGTTTTGTTGTTAGAAATGTTAAAGTGAATCATTTTGAACAAATGAATTCTATTTGCTGGGCGTGTAATTCTCAGTGCATTTTACATCACTGAAAACCTGTTGTTTGTTATTTTTTCTTCTCCTATTTTATCGATGTATTAACCCTTAATACCTTAATTTCTCAGCAAGTCTGCAAGATTTTGCCTGATGCTAACATAACTTTCTCCTTCCCAAATTTTCAAACAACTATTGAAATTTTAACTCCAAATTAGAATTTAATAAAAAAATTTATTAAACAACAGTTGTTTATTTTATTGATTTCCATTTTTTACCATATTCTTGGAAGCTTTATTTACACTATTTACATGCAAAATATTCTCCTCTTTGTTGTTCCAGCCTTCATCAGGTGTATGTTGATCCAGATCAACATACACAGGGAATTCTGAACTGAACCCTTTGTTTAATCTGCTCATGTAGGCTGTTCTTGTTTCATTGGCTATGTCTAGGGATATCTTGTCTTGTCCTATTTTTAGTACAGCTCAGTTATTGCTGGTCCTGTTTCTACAGATTACAAGTACACACTGCCCAGCTCAGGGATTGAACACACAATGACTGTCACCAAATTCATAAACTAAAGCTTTAATCCATTAGGAAATCTATTTTTTGTGCATGTTTAATCAAGCCAGTTGGAGAGATTCAACTCTTTCTGAAACCAAAAATCTACCATCAAACTTTTGTCATTAAAATCTCAACTAATAATCAAATTATTTACAGTAGTTTTAACCAGTGAAAATTTCATGGTTCTCCTATTTGAAATTTCTAATGAATCTTAATTCTTCAGTGAATGATTCTACAAAAATAAAATATCCATAGAATTTCCTCTATTACATTGATAAATATTTGAGCTTAACAACTTTAACAAAATATTGCAATAACAATCAGAAATATGAATGCTGGTCATCATTTTAAGAAGTAAGGGAATACAAATGAAAAGATTTGAAATTGACAACTTTTTCCATTTCACTGAAATGGCTGTTAAACACTTCTATCTTCCCTTCACTTTCTCACTGAAACCATGTAGCATCTGTGATATGTCTTGTCTTCTCACAAGATCCAAATGGAATAGTCCATTATTTATGAGGTATTAGCAGACATTAAACACTTTTTTTACCCCCCACTAAAACCAAGTAGCGTCTTTGATATGTCTCATCTTTCCAGGTGGTCAAAACGGAATAGTCCATTATTTATGAAGTGCTGACAGGGCGTAATGGTCATGCAAACTAATGAAGTGAGGATGCAAGCACAATTATTATATGATTAATGTCCTCATCTTTCTTGATATTACCACAGAGTATTTCAGCTATTGTGTCCTCTCATCTTTTTCAGGCATCTGTCAATCTAGCTAACCAATATTTCTAGCTTTTTCTTTTTATAATTTAACCTGAAGCAAGGTAATAAAGCCACCAAGACACTGAAATAATAACCAATTGAATGAAAATTTTACTTTTATTATCATGGGAAGTTTTAAAAAGAATATCTGCATAATTGTTGATTTTGAAACCCAAAATGTTAAAAGATCTTATATTTGGGATTCAGGAACTTTGTACATATTAAGCACTACAGATGTTTATAAATAGAAAACAAGAATATTTAATAAACACATAACAATAAGTATCTAATTATAAATTTTGAAAATAAAAGATGCAAGTATAAATTCAGATGCTCTCAACATATTTTAATAAATTAATGTGGCAAGAGCAAATGAAAATGTCAAGAGAATGCAAACAACAAAAATATTAAACACTATTTATTTACAAGATTATAAAATTATATGAACCAACTACAATGCACTATTTATTATTTCCCATCTAAAGAAATAACTAAGAAAACCAATTTTTTTTTATTCATTAATTTAAAAAATGTTTGTAAATTATAAAACACAGAAACACATTACAACGAATAACAAATCAATTTTGGAAAAAAAGCTTATTTTTGTTAATTCTCAAGAAAAAAAGATTACTTACATTATTTGGACTATTATCCTCATCACCATATTCACGTTTCAGCTGTTGTACACTTCGACCATCTTCAGGTGATTGGAATTTCGAATTTTTGAAGAAGGCTGGAGTGTACATCAGCAGAAACGTGAATCTTATCTTACTTATTATAAAACGCAGATTGTGTGTGTGTGTGTGTCTGTACGTTTATATATTGGATCAGATTTCCTACATTTTTCAACCGATTTCAACAAAACTTCACAGGACTGCGTAAAATTACCTTGCGGTGGTTTTGACAGCACCAAAAACTGGAAAAACACAATTGTCTTTGCATGAAAT
This sequence comes from Acanthosepion pharaonis, assembly GCA_903632075.3. NCBI lineage: Eukaryota > Metazoa > Mollusca > Cephalopoda > Sepiida > Sepiidae > Acanthosepion > Acanthosepion pharaonis. Next base: position 3,509,977 of record CAHIKZ030004648.1, read on the forward strand.
CAATTTTAAAACACGATTCTGTCACCAGAATGAAAGGGGGACAACTCATATCGAGTTATACTTATAAAACCCAGGTTGTTTGTGTGTGTGTGTGTGTGTGTTCATTTATATATGGGATCGGATTTCCTACATTTTTCAACCGATTTCAACAAAACTTCACTTTTTTTTTTTTTGGCAGGTAGTGTTTCTTATTGTCTTGCACACTTTTTTCTTTATTTTTACATTCACAATGCTTTAAAAATTCCATTTACAAGACAATTGTTTATAATAAAATTCTATTCAATCGATAGACTCATAACGATTGAAAACAATGTTTTTGTTTGAGTTTGACCAATTCGTAAAAATAAACAAAAAAAAAAAAATTAATTAAGACATGCGTGTCCGTCAACCTTAAACAATAATCTTTGTCAATTTTATTTTTCAGTCTTTATGATGGTCGATACTTGATCTATCTCTTACTGTTACATCCCCGGGCAACGCCGGGCTCTACTGCTAGTATTGCAATAAAGATGAGGATAACAGTCTGAATAATGTAAATAATCTAAGTAATCATAATACCTCATCTCAGAGATATAGACAAAAAAAGAAGATGCATAAATCCAGAATCATGTTTGGGGTTTTATTCAAATTCTATGAACAGCTTTTTAAACAATAAAAATTGGTGATGGAGTATAGAGTAATAGCAATATCAATAGTAAAACTGTTCGCTTGATACGTTTTTTCTTTTTACAAGTACAATTGTTAAACTATTGGATGGGCATTTAAGCTAGCTCCTGCAGAAGACTCTTGATTGGACCTTCATCACAATACATAGGGAAGAATAGATGTGATAGGCAACAGTAAACTACAGAATAACTCAAAATTGATTGCTGTATTTAAGTATTGCATTAATATTTAAGCTTAAAAGTTCAACGATAATTCTTCTCTTGTCAAACTTTTTGAATTTGTAGGTCTGATGAATTGGATCGTGATCACAATTCCAATGTAATAAATTATAACCATGGAATATTAGTGTTTGAGCCTTTTTTTTTTATTATATTATTACTCTATCCTGGACATTGAGTTCTACCTGGATTCTATCCTCTTGGAAATTTATTTATATAGATTTATTTATATATATATATATATATATATATATATATATCTTGATAATATATATATATATATAGAGAGAGAGAGAGATTTTGTAATATAACAAGCAATAAATAAACAGTTGAAAAATAAAAGAAAGTGGTTTTTACAGGCTTAGAGTATTGAAGTTCTTTTCATTATAAGATTCCAGTAGGGATTGAAATAAATGGTAATCCAAAGAGACAAGTTTAGGTGAAATACAGAGGGTATAATAGGGTATCCCAGTCAAGCTATACCACTTTCTGCCAGGTCTGCTAAGAGCCCTGAGGTTTGGTGTTTTCTGATAGAAGATGGCATTCTTCTAATTAGCCAATTGTGGAAGTTTTTCATTGATTGACACTTTTATTCAGTCCAACTGGGAACAGTACTTGTCTGTATTCAACATTTAATTTGCTTGTAAAACACAGTACTCTTCAAATGCCACCAGTTTGGAAACATCACTCTTCGGATGCAGATTAGCTTTTGATGGTGCTAACAGTGGTTCATTTAATTTCTCCTAGAACATTTTGCACACTATACTGTTGTAACTAATCCATTTTTCTTTAGCTGTGATCATTCTTTTAGAAACTGGGTTTTGTTGCATTTTGAGCAGAAATTCACAGATGGACATTAAATCTTTTACCATTAAATCATGAAAACACCCAAACATTGCAGCAATTCCCATATCCAAGTGTTTACAAATGCCTTACGATGCTCATATGAGATTTATGGCCTATCTGTTATATCACATTGTGATCTGGATTACTTTTATTTTCATTTTGTCATCATCAACAACTGTAGAATGTTCTTGATCTTTCAAATCAAAATTTCCACTTCTGAACCTAGTAAATAACTTATGAACAATACTCTCAGCTATGGTACCATCTTCATAAATAGCGCATATTTTTTGCTGTTTGTAGTTTTTTTCCTTTCTAGAAATGAAAGGACATCAAATGACAAAAATGCATCTCATTTCCCTCCATTTTCACTTTTAATGTAAAAAATATTTAAGATTCACAATCCACTCAAGAATTGTACAGAAAAATGCACTGAAATGCCATTTTTCAGAACATGTATGTCAGAAATTTCAGTCATGTGTGAAACAAAAATCACATGTTCAAACACCACCTCTTGAAAAATGCTACAAAATTTGTTTCAACCCAATATTACGTGAATGTGATGACATTTTTGTAAGTGCCAAAAATATTTAGTCATCTACTTAACAATGTTTTGCTCCTTTCTTCACCCAATAGCAGCTATGCAATGTGGTAAGAAGCATTTGAGGTACTGCAGGTATTGTGTCGGTATATCCACCCAGTCACATTCCAGGGCTGTACCTGACTTGTGTTTAATAGGTGTAGCTTTAAGCAATTCTATAAGACCTGCAACATGTCTGATTTTATTATACAAGAATAGTTTTCACAATTGGTATTAACCAACCAATATTGATAACATTTGTAGGATATATTTATATTTACATAATAAAATTAACATTAATTTCAGCATACAATATGCTTTTATTACAAATATTTACAACTTATTTGGTGCTGTGAGATTTTATTATACAATTTGAGGGTTGTTCATCATATTGTAAATAAAGATATAGTATATTTATTGATATTCACTGTGTAATGTCAGATATATCAAAACTCTCATGGGTTGCAAAACAGATACAACTTCAAAAGAGAAACAAGTTATTGTAAAGTTACTGAGTGGTAAGAAGAACAACAAGAAAATAACTGACTTTAAGAATGTTGCAAAAAGAGATTTGAGAGAAGTTGAAAATATAAAGATAAGTGGAGTGACTAGCAAGAAAATATTTCAATAAACTATTGTTGCAAATTTAAACAGAGAGAAAAATGAATATGAATAACATTTCATGTATTTAATCAAACTATGACCTTTAAGTAAACATCACGAAAAGAAATATTTAAGTTGGGTAAAGTAGTACATAAAAACTAATCTCCTAACAGTAATTATTACTCATGAAAATAAAACTTCTAGCCTAGAGTTTGGGACTTTTAAAGACATAGTCAATAGTGGGAAGGTAGAGTAAAGTTTTTCACTCATACTGTAGGCAGTAAAATTATAGGTCACTTCAAAATTGATGTTATTAAGATAAAAGCCAGACAATCAATAAGTTAAAGAGTATATTCATGCAAGGCAATGGTCCTTCAATTTCTGCAAATGTAATGAAAAAACTTTTTGGCAAGATGGGTAAAGAAAACCAACTTAATTGAAGAACATCCCACTTGTCTAGAAAACTTGTGGTCTGTTAATAAAACAGATATGTATGGGAATGGAAAACAATATTCAATAAAAGATCTCTGAAGAGCAGTAAAAACCGATGCAAATAATGTTAAAGTTGAAACAGTAGAAAAGTTAAGAAAATCAAAGGTCAAGAAATTGATAATGGTTATGTTTACGGCCAATAAATTTTGGATTTATTTATAAAGAAAAGACTGTTATGATTAGTTTACATGACAAAACCTGACCTTCGCAAAACAAGTTATTATTGATACTTTTAATAAGGATAGATACTAGAAGCTGAAATATTCTGAAAATGTTATCCATATCAGTTAGTTAATACCAATTTTATTGTGAAAATAGTGATTTACATCATAAAATTTGACACTGTGTACATGCTTAAGAGGATTTAAATGTGGCAAGAATTATGGGCTAATGGAAGTCAGCTAAATGTTTATAGACTCAATTTTATGTCCTCTGCATACAATGGAAGAGGAACAAGCTAGCAATCTAAGGAAAGGTGTTAATCATAAAGAGGTGCATATAGTTGGCAATAAGATCTATGGATATCCCACTTGTCAAGAGAGACTTTAATTTCACTGTCTTCCAAGAGCATTTCAGTCTGGATTTCTGGAAAGAGGAGTTATTTACATCAATGCTAATATTATGTTTGTTGTTAGAACATTTCAGCTATTGCATGCTCTGTTCTTCTTGCTTGCCAATCCAAGTAACCTTTAGGGAATTTCAAAGAACACTTTATTTAATCCCCTGAGGGTTACCCAGATCGGCAGATACCTGAAGAAGGCCGGAATGCAGAAACATTGTGATAACAAAGATGACGACATTAGACTGTAAATATGACATATGTCACACCTGTCAAGCAAGATTCTGAGAGAATTTAGTCCCCATCCATTGCAGGACCACCATGAGCTTGTATATCATTTTGGGATTGGATCAGTCTCTTCCACACATGAACTTATCTACATGAAAAACCTGGAAATATAATTCATCTGAAAGGTGACACAATGCCATTCTTCTAATGGCAACATTCACTGGCCCAGGTGAGGTGCAATAAGTGTCAAACATGATAAACTTCTTGTTCAATGATGATGAAGCCCTAAGAATGCAGTCTACATTGTGTTGACTAAGGTGTTAAGTGGCACCAGCAATGAACCTGAATATGATTTACCATTCTTCTCAATTACCAAGTCTCATTTTTGCATGACCCATAGTTATTTTCAGATTTCAAGTGCAGCTGTCCGTTGAGAATTTACGTTTTCCTACTATAACTTTGAAATTGTTGCCATCTTTATCATTCTTCCTTCTATAGTAAAATACTTAACAAATTTCTTCTGCAAGACAATTCACTAGCATAAAGAATTCAGCCCTGTCTATGCATCCCACTATTTTGACCTTACACCAAATAAAAGTGAGGAAATATTTTGGCCAGTATTTTCAGTTTCATAATTGCGGAGTTGAACCAGTTCTCTAAACTAACTTTTTTCACCATCATCATGGAATCATCCCAAAAGCAGAATGTTTGTTTTTGTTTTTTTTTTTTACTTTGTCATTAATAGTTTTTAATTTCATAATGAAAACACCATTAAAATGTTAAAAAAAAAAAAAAAAAATTAAAAGAAATTATTAAAATTTAAAAATGAATAAATACAAAAACAAATTAAATTTTACTGTAATTTTTTTAATAAAAAAAAAAAAAAAAAATCACAACTTTAAACATTTCAGTTAAATCTTGAATAATTGTACACAGAAATGTATGAAGAATACAAGAGTATTCCAACAATTTACAATCAACAAGTTTTTATCAAGTAATTTTCATTTACCTGCCTCACATTGTGACTAAATGTTCTACATTTGTTTATCATTTTTTAAATTCACCCTTATAATTCCAATTTAGTTTGATAAGCAGAAAACACACAGATGATTTTTTGACAAGATCTTAAACTAAAACTGACAGAAAATTTTTTTTTGCTTTGTTTAAAGCAAAGATCATTCTTACAGTTAGATCCTATTTTTTTTTCACACATTTAGAGATAAATCCCTCAAATCTCTAAATTTAAGTCCTTCAACCTTTATTTTTTGATACCTTTACTAGTTTAAAAAGAAATGCTTAAGTTATGCTTAGTTTTGGTTTGTGTGTGCAGGCTCCATTTATTAAAAGCCCACCACTATTGGTGAGATGTAAAAATGTTCTTGTTATTGCTCCAATATACCTAAACAATTGTCCCAAACTATAAAGTTTTATTGATGACAAGATGACATTAATTTGAAGCCCTGGTTTGAACACTAGTAAAAGCCAGTAATTTGATTTTTAAGGCAGGTATTGCAAGCCCTTGGAAGGTTGGCACAGTACAATCTTCCTAACCTTTATTTCTTTCTCTTTCCCCTTGTGCAGTACCAAGCTAAGATTGGTAAATACCAAGTATGTTAACAACCATTTACTGAAATACCCTTTGAAACACTTGGCCTGAGTACAATGTACCCCTTGCACCTCCTCTCTTTGTGTCACTGCAAATATACTATTATATAATTATACCAAGTGAACTCAATTGATACAATTATTTTATAGTACAGTAAAAAGGAATATGCATGTAGCCGTGCAGAAAATGGGATTGGGGTCTCAAGTTCAAATTCCAAAGACATTGCATTCACTTTCAGACAAATATCCTTGAGAAAAGAATGAATCCATTTCTTCTTATCCCATCTAAGACAGCTTGCTAACTTTGGTTGGCAACCAGTCTAGGAGAAAGATAACTCTAAATTCAAAACAGGGCTAGCAGATTCATACCTAAAAAAATCAACTTGCTATGGAAACTGTAGCAGCAACACCTGGTGTGGTGAGGCTGCATCTCTATACTCCACAGAGGAGTCTACACAGTTAATAACAATAGTAAAAAGTTTAAAATGTGACACATATTCTTTACAGTTTAAAACTTATTTTTTTATATAGTAATTATGAAAAAAATTGGTAAGTTGCATGCAAACAAAAAGACAACAAAAGAACAATGAAATATATAAAAATATATTTATTATAAAAAAATATATAAATCTAAAAATATGAGCTTGAAAGCAAATGTATGTTAGTGTAAGTGCATTTATTAAAAACTCTCTTAAATAAAGCTTTTTATTTTTTTAATTTAAATAATTAAGAAAAAAATATATAAATCTACCTGAATTTCATATTTAATAGAATGTGAGCACTGATAAGAGCCCTCAAGAGGCTGCAAGTTGATATGTTGAGTGTAGTGGTCTTCTGTATAGGATTGACTACCCAAAAGGCAGCACATCCTACGGCTGTAATAGAAAATAAAAAAAAAAAAAAAAAATGCAACACATTCATCAGACACAACGTGAAGAAACCTTTTTTACCTGAGAATAGAAAGGAGGTCAACCAAAATATGAACAAACTTTTCATTCATTTCAGGATTGACAATTTTCTTCTGTTTTAAAACCAATAATTCATTAACTGAACTTGCTAAGAATACATTTGAACAGTAATTTGATAAAAATCAACACTACAACAAAATAGAGAAAGCAAAGACTAGAATAACTGGCAGATATAATTAGTTAAAATCTAACTTATTTTAAATCCAATTAACATTAGAGAAAATTAATTTATAGAGATTATCCAGTTAAATTTATATTTTCCTTATGATTAGGAATGAACACTGGAATGAAGAAAAAGAAGTAAATGAGGAAATTATTCTCTTTAATCCTTATTTTAAATTAAAAGAACAGGACTTCATAGATTGGCTAAAATTAAATACAATTTGGATATTTTTATTTGAGATTAATTACACCTAGTAAAGATGGGCTTATCATATAAAAACAATTAGCAGACTTAAAGAAGTTTGAGGCAAATAAATAAGTAATTATCTTTGTTTATTAATTATATTTTAGCCCTCAAAATACAACTGCTTTGTGGAACAGACTCCTAAGTGGATGGTTCCTCAAATACTATAATCTTTAATTCTTCAAGTGAAGTTATTTATCCTCCATATCCACATAATCCTCACTTTCTACTCTTCACATATATATTCACATCACATATCTCAGCCATTAACACTCTACCTTGAGTGGCTCTTGAGCCTTGAGCTGGGTGAATATTAGTTTAAAAAAAAAAAAAAAAAAGCCTTACTCCTTACAATGTGACTGAAAAATATATATATCACCTCTCTGGGTCTTGAGGGTGCCATGTAGCTGACTGAGCCAATAATTCCTCACAAATGGGTGCCAATATTAATGCTGGTGATGAACAGTAAATTATCAAAAAACACACAGATTTTAGGTATACTTAAACGTTCCTTTAAAAAGAAAAAATTCATTTTAATTTTAAACAGAGTCATATAAATGTTGCCAGTTTCTACATCAAAGTATACCACATTAGATGATGCAATAAATTATCCTTTATATTTTGATGTCCAAGTGATGAGATAGAGTCAAATGAAAATTATGTCAATAAGTGATTTTGAGTTGACCAAAAATCAAACAAATGCTTTGTCTCACATACGTTAACTATTAAGTGTTTTGGCTTGACAATATGTTTTGCTACTGACAAGCAAACAAGCATAAAAGAATGGAATTTTTTTTTTAATACTAGAATTTACCCAATATAAAAGTAGAGGGTTATCGTTAAAATGGAAATAATAAATGAGGCATGTGAGATGAATGAAAAAGTGGTGGTAGAAAGAGATTATGAGGAGGATACATAACTATTGACCCTTGATTTGAAGAGATCAAAATTGTAGTAAAACAACCACGTTAGAGTCTGTTCCACAAAGTGGCAGTTTGAAAGAAAAAGCTGAGTGGAACTGTCTTTCTTACAATTTGAACAGAGTAAATGAGGCTGATTCAACTTTGTGGAATTAACATGTTATGTCCAAGCTGTAAATGTCTGAACTGGTAGAACTGTCATCTGAACATACGGCATGGAAGTAGTGATAGTAATATTGTGTCTATAAATATCAAAGAGATATGGCTGTTTTAAATAAATATTGTTGCATTTGAAGCAACCACAATTCTAGCAATTATCATACAAGGGCAGCAAGAGAATTAATTATATGACAGGGAGAAAAAAAGTGATGATATATTGGAAAGATAGTGTAGAGGAATTTTCAGAGTATGTTAATTTCTAAAATAACTATCTGGAATCATTTTACAATTTTATGTAGAAACATTTCTTATTTTTACAACATTATTTTGAACGGGTTATCAAAATAATAAAATCCTTACTTTTCTATGAGGTAAAAAAAAAAAAAAGCGGAATATTTAATTTAGTCTATTTGAATGTCATATTTGAAAAATAAGTTTACAAATGATACTTTTTTTTTTTTTTTTAATCATTTAGAGAAATTGTTTCATTAATAGGAAGTAAGATTTTTGTTGATGCCAGCACTTCAAATGTAATCAAAGCAAGCTGAAATATATTATCATCATCACAGATTAAATGAAACATCAGAAGCATTTTGGTTGCCTCCCTTCAAAGGGGGCTTTGGGGGGGTGTCTCATGTTCTCTTCCCAAATGACTGACAAACACAGTCCCACTTACCACCAACATGCTAGAAAGAAAGAAACAGTCATTGTGTGATCAAAGAAAGAATTACAAAAATACTAAATTGATGCTACAGTGCTTCCAGCACATCAGTAGCCATATTGGAAAAATAAATCAGTAAAGAAAGAAAGAAAAAAAAAAAAGAATAACATGGCGCATTCTCATATCTGTAAGGAACACAGTGCTCTAATGCAAATATATTTTGAAAAGAATAATACACAGAAAGGTAGCACCGTTTTTAACTCTGTTACTTGACCAAATTCTTGTAGTGCCTTTTTTGACCCTCAGAATTATATGTATTCTTATATGGTGTATTTTTTTTTTTTAAAAGAGATTACCAGAAATTATTTAGATGATAAAACAAACAGTGTGCCAATGGAAATAATCCTTTACAAGGATTTTTTAATAGAAAAGAAAAAAAAAAAACAAACAAAAAAAACATAATCAAGTTGTTTACATAAACAAATGGGCGATAAAGAGATTCATAAAAAGAAAAAAAAATCTGCAAACATTCTAAAAAAATGTATTCATAAAACATTTGTGAAAATCTGTAACTTCATAAATAGGCACTGCTGTAGAAATATATAATTTAAATTGAATAGGGTGTAACTCCAGAGCAAAAGAGATAAGGTTGGAAATTTATAAGGTTGATGGATAAAAAACAATTGTTGTCATTTTTGTTTAAGTGCTCTGGTGCTGTCTTTTTTTTTTGACACAATCTATTATCCACCATATTCCTAATGATCCACGACTCTCAGCATTGCAAGAAAACTTATCCAAATTCAAGTGAAATACTTCTAAATAAATAGAATCCCTCATTTGATGAATAATTACATTATACATTTTCTTAAAAAATTAAATCAGTTTGTAATATCTTTTACCACACCCAACATTAGACACAGACATTAACCCCACTCAACTAGAAAAAAAAAAAAAAAAAAAAATGAAATAATCCAAGTTAAAGAAAAAAAGAAGAATTTTTAAATAATCATGATTTTTTTTTTTCTTCAAAAACACAAAATGAACTTCTTATCAAGTTCACATCCATTCTGATTTTACCCACTCTTCAAACATTTTTGATACCAATTGTCAATCATTTGACAAATTTCAACAATTTTTAACAATTGCAAGTCTAAACTGAACTTCAAATCTGAGAGAAATATTTATATATAAATTTTCTACACTTTATCACAAAACAATCAGCTACACATTTTTTAGATTTTTCTTTCACAAGACATTAAAAATGAATTTATTATTTTAAAACTAAAAAAAACAAAAACAAAAAAAATAACTATAATTTAAATCAAAGTTACATTAATGTATCAAAGTATATTTGCAAACTAGTGGAAAATATCTTTTGAGAAACAGGTAGGAATAATTTCTACAGCTGAACATATAAGTTACAGATAGATGCTAAAAGGCGCAATATGACTGTAAATATATATCACCTCTCTGGGTCTTGAGGGTGCAATGTAGCTGACTGAGCCAATTATAAATATATCAAGTCTTTAGGACTAATACCTTCCAACTTGACAAAAATATTACTCTAATGAACATACTTCATTTCATCAAGAGATTCTTTTCTTCCTCCATAAAAATTTAAATTAAAAAAATGGTTCAGAACTAAAATATTGAATACAAGCAAAGATCTGAAAGCAGAGTTGAACAATTTGGTATTTGCTTTGTTTTATGTAGCAAGAAATACCAAGAATAATACAAACAGGACTGATGGTAAAAATGATTTTGCTGAACCTGGGACAGGGAACCCAGCAGAACTCTTAGGAGTTATGCTTTTCAATATTTTCGATCTGAGCTTTAGAGTTTTTTCATGAGTAAAAAAAAAAAAAAAAAAAAAAACAATTTGAATAGCATAACAGAAGAAATCTGTTTAACGAGGTAAGTTAAAATATGTAATTATGGAGATAGCTGGCTTGAAACTAAAAAAAATATATTCAGAGAAAAATTTCATTATCTCTATAAACTTGGAAAAACATTTATATGCCAACATTATTTTATGGAGAAGAAACAAACAGTTTATATGACTTAATGATAATAATAGCTATAAAAACATTCCAAAAATAGGATTCTATGAAACTGAACATTATTTTCCAGTTTTAATTTAAAACTTAGATTTATTATGAAGTGACAAACAATTTATTATTTGATTAGTTAATTACACAACAGTTTTAGATCAGATGCAAAATAATAAATGAGAAAGAAAAACTTAAATCCCCTAATAAAATAAAGAATATGGTCTATAAGATTGTACAAAGAAAAATACCCAGAAATAAAAATTTAAATTCTTTTTCATAAGTAAAAAAAAAAAAAAAAGTTAAAAGTTAAGAAAACTAAGTTAATAAGTAGATTAATTATTGTAGTAAAAAAAAAAAAAAAATACTTGATTAAAACATATCTTAGTTTAAAAAGAGTCTTTCCAGAAATAAATTTTTTACTTCTTTTCAAATGCCATCCTATAATAAACCTCTATTAGAAATATTCTTGGGTTTTTCAATAAACCACATACCAAATATACAGACAAAAATAAAAGATAAAAATTTGATTAAAAATTCATAACAGGCTACATAAATGATGCAATCAGTTCTAGCAGTTTACATCATATACAGTACAATTAGAGTGAAGACATTGGTATCTGGACTTATTGAAGGGTCACTCCACAAAGATGAATTATTGTTGATTGAAACTTTAAGGCAAGCTTCCAATATTTAATTAGTTATTTGATGTGTTCTTTAATATAAAAATATCTAAGAATGAAATAAGAAAATATATCTTTGTATGACAGCATTCTAATATAAACTATTCAAAAACAATTGGAACTAAATATTGGTGAATTAAAATTATGAAGACATTTTTTATTGGTGAATTAAAATTATGAAGACATTTTTAGCATTAACTGAAAAAAGGCATTCCCTTTTTAAACATTATATATATATATATATATACACACACACACACACACACACACACACACACACACACACACACACAAATATATAATTGGTGTATACAGAATGAATTCCAATAACCAACAATTACTATTCTTAAAAGAGTGCTCAATACAGAGTAGAGCAGATATAATTATTTATTTAAAAAAATTATAACATAAATGTGTTATAAAATCACTACAAAAATAGCCATTTTGTTTCAACACCTCTGGTGTCTTATCAAGTGATGATATTGAATGCCTATATATACCTTTGATACAAGACAAGATTTCAAAAGTGATAATTATCAAGTACAAAATTATAATTATTCTCAGCCTCAGCAGTCTATCTAATCATACTTATTTTAATACTAAAGGAAATATACATATATTCCATTTTTAAATAAGACATCAAAAGCAATTTAAAGCTAGATTAAAGCTAGATTAAAGCTCATTCTTAGTCATGGATAATAATAATCAGGATACAAAATTTGAAGCAAATTTTAGGTTTTAGATAAATTATAATGTTGAGGCAAATGTTAAACAGAAAAAAAAAGTGTGAGTTTAATTCAATTCTTACAGATTATATATTAATATCCAGAAATATGCGGAACTTGCCCAACTGAGTATTTTTATTAGATTAAAAAATATATTTAAAATGCTTAAAATATTATTTCTGAATTCTCATTACAATGTAGAAAATTTATTTGATGACATTTAACAAAGGCTTCCTTTTTTATATATATATATATATATATATATATATATATATATAAAAAAAAAACAGTGGAGTGGGATTTGTAAAAAAAAAAATATCCTCAAACCATGCAGACTGAAATTTAAATAAATTAAAATCAAGAAGCAATTCATTGACTGCAAGAAAGTAACTGTAGTCAAAAAAAAAAAAAAAAAAAAAAAAAGAAAAAAGTTTATTTACTTTTTGTGATTAACTCCAACTAGTTGTCTGCTTTCTGTGAGGATATTAAAAAACCAACACCCCCCCACAACAAAACCCCACTTTTTTGCAATGAGACAGAATTTGAGAAATGATCTGATTTTATATTGTAATGCTGCTGATTCATAAAGTAAAATGTAAAAGTTAAATTGAAATGCATTTAAAGGGGAGGAAACGATCCACATATTTTTGGAAGTTATAAAAACACAACTAAAGATTTTGTTCTGTTTAACAGGAATAAAAAATACAAACAAAATAAGTAGACAAAATTGTCTATAGATAAAGACAATTTTTAACAATGTAATAAAATAGCCAAAGAAATATATAATATTCTTGAAATACTATTAGGTAATAGACCTGACATAAATAAACAAAAGGAAAATAAGTCATAACTTATTTTAAGCTATGATGGATAAAACTGGATAACTACTACAAATAAAAATACAACATAAAAAAATACCTAAAAAAAAAAAAAAAAAAAAAACTACAAAATAAATACAAGTATAAAAATTTTAAATGAAGCCAACAAAATAACACAAAAAGAAAAAAACAGCAAAAATCCCATAAAAGGAAAAAAACAAAATATAGTTTTGATTAAAAAAAAAAAAAATTATACCATATTTCTTCAGTATACAAGAAATAAATTTTGCGTGAACTAAAAATCTAAAGTAAAAAATATATTTAATCATATTTAAGTTAATTCATTGCACTGAGTATATGCATAAAACATTACAGAGTAATTCTAAATATGTTTAAAAATTTAAATGTAACATAATTCAAAAATATATTTATATCAAAAAAATGATATAATCAATAAATATTTAAGTTTCAGCTAACATAAAAAAAACAATAAAATAGAGACTAAATAGGAAAACATTAAAACTAAAGACAAAGTGGATTGTGCCATGCTATGATGTGTTGTTTTAATTATCTGTGGTCAAACTCAAAAGTTTTTTTGAAAAGGTGCAAAGAAAAAAATACCTTATTCATTTCAAATGCATATAACAAATTTTATAGCTCAAAAGAAAAAAAAAGGAAAAGAAAAAAAAATACAGCATTGAATTTGTTCACAGAGTAAATTTCTAAACATGAAGACAATGATTAAATTGCTTTAAGTAAAAATCTGTGCTTTTAGGAGAAAAAAAATTTGTAAGGACCATGAATTAGTATATATAGAGGAATTAACTAAGCAATGAGCCTTGAACATCAACAGATGAATAAAAGTAAGTTTGATTGTGGCCAAAGAGTTGATAAAAAAAAAAACTGAACTGGCATGCATATCTTCTTTATTCAATGACAGAAGAGTTTAGATGAGCTAACTCATTTAGACAAATAAAGCATATTTGTATATTAGAAGAGAACTAATAGTAATAATTGATTTTTATTCTTTAATGTGTAACAGTAAAAGATAAATACAAAAAATAGAAAATTAGAGCTATTCAAATAATTATTTAAGAATAAGTTAAAACAATAAAAAAAAGAAATAATTTAGAATTAAATAATCCAAATGCAACAAAAAGCTTATAGATTATATTTTTAATTAAGCTGTAATCTGGTTGGTTTGTTTGAATTCAAGGCAAATTTAAGTTTGAACTGGTATGACTATAGATCTTTTATAATGCAGATTTCATAAAGAAAGGCATAAAAATCAATTTATTGTGATATTTTATACTAATGTTTTTGAAAATTAATCTGATTTGAAATTTTAGTCATGTTAATAGTCTTTTGAAACAGTGCATCCATAAACTAAGACATATTGTTTGATCAACATTACTTCAAGATGAAGGATTTATTCTATTCAACTTTCTGTATAGAAAAGATAATCTAATGTTTATGCTACTGAAACATTACTGATCAGAAGAAGAAAAAAAAAAACAAACAAACTTGTATATACATGTAAATAATGCAAAAAAATTACTGTTATAAAGTTATATTTTTTATGGTTTAAAGCATTTTAAGTAATAACTTTATTATTGTACTAAATGTTACAAATGATAGGAACAAGGGATATTACAGACTGCACATATAAAATTATGACAAAAAAATAAATTTGCTGGCATATTTATTTTTCAATTCATAATTCAATGCATTAAAATATATTAATGCACACATAATATGCAGCATATTTACTGGCATTGAAGATTTACTTAGTTGAAAATAACTAAACCAATCCTGTATCCTTAAATGTTTCTATTATACATACATTTAAATGAATATAAATATAACAATTTTAAATAGAATCACAATAATAAAAATGTGCATCTTTAATGTCAAGGTATGTGTGCATAAGATACTTGTTAGTAAAAAATTATTTTTGAGACTTTGGCTATATGACATTAATATAAATTTGTATTTAATTCTTTAGCTACAGTGAGGTTTCATTTAATACATATTAGAGTATCAATTACATGAACAAATAATGGATTGCTGTTTATTACGCTGAAACTAATAAAATCATTTCTAAGTTTCTTACCTAACCATCAGTTTGGTAGCAAATATATTTCCAAATAAGTGTGTGTGTGTGTGTATATATATATATTTATACACACACACACACACACACACACACACACTATGTAAGCATCTGATTTTCCATCATTATATTATGGGCACTATATTTTTTTTCAGTCTCCTCAATCAACAAATATAAACAATATTAGTTAAACAATTATTAGTTTAAAAAATTATAATTTACTTCATTTCCTGGTTCTGAGGACAATCGTGCCTTGAGAATGGCACAATTTTTGTTTTTATAAAAAAATAAAAAATAATTAAATAATACAAAAAGAAAAAAAGGGAAAAAAATGGAAAAAAAAAGAAAAAAGAAGAGAGAGATATGCTCATGAAAAATAACCATCAGCTTCAAGACAACAGGTTAAATTTTTAAAATTTATTTCAGGGGACAAAATAATGTCTTCAAGGTCAGGAAATACCGTTAAGTGTTTATCTACTAAAGCAACAAACATTTTTAATTTATAAATGATTCAGAGAATGACTGAACATGAATAATTCTTGTGATATGAATTTGTAAAAAAGACAATTCCTACTATATGTACTGTATATACTTGATGGCATATAATAATTTTTCACCAAAATTATAATTTTTTTTTCTGATACAGAAAAAACTTTTTTTTAACAAAGTTCTTAATGTGGTTATTTTCTTCAAGCTGTTTTAAGTTTTTATTATTATTATTGTTATGAATAACTTTATTTCCATCTTGGGTTTACATTGCAATATTTTTTAAAACAATATAAAATCCACTGGTAATATTTATACTGAAATTATCACTTCATTCCTTAAATCATGAACAATGGAAAAACAAAAC
This sequence comes from Acanthosepion pharaonis, assembly GCA_903632075.3. Lineage (NCBI taxonomy): Eukaryota > Metazoa > Mollusca > Cephalopoda > Sepiida > Sepiidae > Acanthosepion > Acanthosepion pharaonis. The sequence continues at coordinate 3,526,125 of CAHIKZ030004648.1, forward strand.
CATCATTAAAATTCTTGTTTCCATTAATTCCTTGAAGGCTGGAAATCATATGATTGTCCCAATTTGTTAGATGAGTTTTTTTTTTAATCACTGCATGTGGTTTGTTCACACTAATTTCCACACCTTTGTTTCTTTTTTTCATGACTTAACAGCATAGCCTCTAGTTTTCCTTAAGTGCCTCTAGTGTTAAAAAAAAAAACAAAAAAAAACCCAACAAAACAACAAAGATGAGGATATTAGTCCATACCAAACACATACAATGAGTAATGCATGATATTAAAAAAAAAAAAATCCGGGGATATTTTTTTTTTGCCATGCTTGGAAGCCGTAATTTATGGCAGTCTTTGATCTTTTAAGAGGCTTAAAATGATAGAGTAGCCCTACTGTTGAACTGTAAGGTTTTTTTGTAAGCTCAGCTGTATAAAAGACTAATATATACACCTATATTTGTTATTTTATATTCTTTCAGGAGAGAAAATCTAAGTGGACACTGAACAGCTACCAGGATCTAATCAACATAGCTGATAGGATTAATATTTATAAAAAATAAAATGAAAATAAACTGTATGCAAAAAAATTGAATATAAAAATAAAATCACTAAAAACAATGTGATGAGTGTCACTGATTCATGGAACCAAAGTATTTAGCATGAAACTTTACTGGGATGAGATCATCCGAGTTTCATGAAGATTTTCTTTCATTGCTGATAATATTAAAAAAAAAAAAAAAAAAAATAAATCCATAAAGTTTAGCACAAACAGTATAGAATTAGGATTCATTTTAACCAAGGACGATTGCAAACTCAAATGAATGAAACTGCAAATGCAGATATATTTGTCGGATGTAAAACAGGTAATGATTAATATAAATTTCAGGGGGGGACAGATAGATATATAAATATATTATCCTATATGCATACTGAAAACCAATGTAAAATTGGCAAACAATTTAAATATTTCTGGTTATTAAAAATTCAGATTCATATACATTAAGATAAACTTGTGATTCTATTTATGAATGCTTAAAAAGCAAGATTGTTCCTGTTAATTTTTTTTTTTTTTTAAATAGGTGAGAACATTATAAGCTCAATAGATCTGAAGAAAAAAAAAAAAAGAATACAAATATGACTAATAAGAGAAGAATCTGGACATTACATAACAATACCCATGTAGATACCAATATGCATGGATAAGCTGTAATAAAAATTTTTGGCAACATCACTGTGGTCATATTTTTGGGTATGGCATTTACATGATATTTTGCTTCTTTATTTCATTTTAATTGTAGCTTAGACCCAATGATTATTTTGTTTCTTTTTGTAAATATCAACAATCATATATGAGATATAAACAAAGATTTTTTCTGATTTCAGTAACTTAGATTTTTTTTTTTAAAAGTTTAGTCACTTTCACCAAATACATATACAAAGCATATACAAGATGTATGTGCTTTTTTTTTAACCTTTGCGAAATGCCACAAAGTTAAAAAAAAAAAAAAAAAAAAAAAAAAGTTGAAAATAAATAAATTCATGAAACAGTATTTTCAGTAATTTTCATAATTTAAATTCTGAATCTATATTCTATATTTATAGATTGTCTTCAAAGAATTTATTTACCAGGTTCATACAATGTTCAAATGATTGTGGATTCAGTGAATTACAACTGTACTGGCATTAAAATCAATCTGAAAGTGTTTAAAGCATAAGCAAATGCTCTCTCTCACACACACACACACACTCTGAGACTGATTTTCAAAACACTGTCTTAAGAGGAAACATGTTACACACTAGACATTGCTTCATTTATCACAGCTAAGGTTACACTGACAAGCAGCTATTGTTTTAATAAATTATTTAGTAATGAATAAAGTTAAAAAAAAAATTAAAGCTGACAACTACATTAAGAAATAAAGTTTTGAAAGTAAGTCTCTTGCCAACACAAGTTTAAAAGTGGCTGAAATATAAAGTGTTGAAGATAGAATAACAAGAATTAATGGGAATGGCTGGCTTCATTTTAATGCAGCATCAAGTACGAAATTGTGGTATTTACATTTACAAGAAAAGAACAACAGTTTAGCTGTGAAAAGGGAAAGGGATACTCAATAGTTATCTGAAAAGTAGCACCTTAATCTGGAATTTTCATATACAATTTGAAAATATCTAAAGCTGCTTTTAAGGTAGCTTGTATGCAAATAATTGAGAAAATAATCTTGTGAAAGTAATTAAGTAGAAATTTAATAACTGGCTAGTTAATAGAACTTGAAAAAAATAAATAAATAAAATATTTTAATAACCATTACCAAAGCTCATATTGAAATGATTTTAAGTGGACAAGAGAAAATTAATATCTTTAATCTTGAGAAATATGTTGTCTTTAAACATGAAAAGTACTGAACTGTCTTAAGATGCCAATTGAGTAAAGGTTGATGATTTTCATTTAATTTAGATTATTTCTGGCTTATAGTAAATATATGTACATGTGTGTAATAAGTACGAAAGGAAAATTACAGGCCCCTTGAGGCTGACTGAATACAAAAGGTAAGATAAAATCCTAGAGATGACAAATTATTAAAAAAAAAAAAAAAAAATGACATGAAAAATGGTGAAGCAGAAATTGATTTGTAAGGAAATGCTGTAAAAAGAAATTAGTGTTTGTTAGAATGGAATGAAGGCATTTACTGAATATTAACTTTGTATATAAATATATACATATATAAATATCACAGAACAAAATAAAACATGTAGTGACAAACATAGATCAGTCAAGTGGGAAAAGAGAGACATGAGTGTGAAAATAAGAGCTGATGAACATCACAACAAAACACAGCAGTGTCAAGACACACTATTTTACAGTTGATATCACAAAGAAATGGCAGCAAATAAATAAAATAGAAGTAATCAGAAACAGATTTGGCAAATTAAGTAGATGTGTCATTTAAATTCCTCAAAATCACAATTAGAAACCATTTCTGAATTTTATTAAAATTGCTTCTATAATGAATGTGAAAAACAAATTATGCCTGAAATGAGAATATCAAGTTGGGGGCATTTCACCAGATAAGAGCATTAACACTATGTAATTAATAGACTATCTTCATAAAAAGGGTCATAACTTTTCTCTGATGAAATCAAAAAAACAAAAAAAAAAAAAAAAAAAAACTTCTAATTAAGCCTTATTGATTTACTTGGAGAATTACCAACATAATTGTTGCTTTTGTTCTCATCTATCAATTAATGCATTCTATAATTATCATCAAACTACATATTGGTTGTTGTTATAACAACAAAGGTAAAACCAACTACAAACTGATGATAATCAGAGAAAAGTGTCATCAAAATATAATGAAAACACAAACAATTATGTGAGTAATAGAGCCAAGAAATTCATAAATATGTAATATATATATATTGTTTCAAGATTGATCTACCTGATTAGTATGTTGTTGATAACTGCTTAACCACTTGGAATTGGTGTATGCATAAAAAAGTAAAAGATTGTCCCTCTGCCTTCACTTCCCAAGGTTGATATCTCCTTATTAATGTTAATATTTAGCATCATACTGGTAAAATAACTCATCAGCCACTTTAGCGCGATCATTGCTTTCACTGAATTAATGATCTTTCTACAAATTGTCTGGAATCACTATCTGATTGACTGCCAGAATTAATTTCTCTGGAGATATCTTGTCAGCTGTTGCAAGACCATCACTGTTTTCTGTGTCTTCAGCAACTCTGGTGAATTGTCTGGAATCACAATCTGATTCATTGCTAGAAGACACAAAATTTGAAAAAATATTAAAGTTCCTAGCAACTATTTTTACTTTAAGTGCTATCATTTTTAAATGTTAAGATGTTGTTTACTTGGTGCTAAATCACCTTTATCTGTGATTAATATAGATAGTGCCACTTTGTGAAAATATATAGAGCATTAGAGTCCATTACCAAGATGGTAAAATTAAATTGCACTATGTTTAGTTCAGTATTGTTAAAAAAAAAAAAAAAACTATCAATGTGTGACAACATTGATAAAATAACTGGCCAGCCAATTCCAAGTGGTTAAATACCAATTATTAATCATCTTAGCAAATTGATTTCATTTTTTAATCTCTTAGAGATAATTAAAAATATTATATCAACAACTATGGATTAACAATATTGAGAATCAACATGAAGTATGACAAAAAAAAAAAAAAAAAAAAAAAAGAAAAAAAAAAAAAAAAAAGCCCAATTTCATTAACTTATTGACTAGTATTTTTCCATCTTAATTTCAACTAATTGTTTATCACAATTCCCAGATCATCATTCAATGAATGATTGTTTGGATTGGACATTTTTTTCTTTTTATTTCGCATCCATATTGCTTCTTAATAATCATGGAATGGCAACATGAGAATTACAATAACAAGCAACTGAAATTAAAAGAAAGAAATAATAATCCAAAATTAATAAATTAATAGCCAACTTAAAAATGTGTGTATATTCACAATTACATCTCTCTCATATATATATATATATATATATATATATATATATATATATATATATATATGTGTGTGTGTGTATGTGTGTATTTAGACAGCAAATTTTCTTTTAGGCATGTCTGATTAAATAAATTACAAACATTATGTCTGCTTATTTTTAGCATAAACCACTCAGATTCACAGATATTTTTCCATGTATCACAATCAAATGATGCAAGAAATGCACTGTAACAGTAAATTTCACTTATTTCCAAGTACTTTCCATATATGGGAAATAAAAGTGATTTTCACTGTTACAGTTCATTTCTTGCATCATTTGATTGTAATACACAGAAAAATATCTGTGAATATGAACAGATTATGCTAAAAATAAACAGACAATGTTTGTAAATTATTTAAATCATATATATATCACAAACTTTCAATGCATTTCAAGAACTTTGCACTTTTATATAGTTGTTCTAAAAATATCTTGTAAGGTATGCAGCAAACAGGTTTTAATATCAAATACTTGTTGACATTAAAAATTTAAACTAAGTTCATCCATAGATGAAATTCTCTTTAACTTTGCTCAAAAGCAGAAAGATGCACAAAATATCAAGAGAAAAATATTAAAATTAAAAGAACAGTAATAATAATAAAAAAAGGCAAAATGACTGATCATTCAAAACTATCAAAGCATTTCTATCTAAGTACATATAAATGTAAGCATGTTGATGTCTTTACAAAAGAAAGAAAACATGTTTAAAATCTGAACTGAATAAAGAAAAGTTTAAAGAAAAGAAATTTTAGAAAATGTATGCATTCATTTTTTCCTTAAAAGAAATTATCAGAATTTTATGTCAAATTTTGTGCTACTTTTGTAAGTTAGTTGGTTAAATATTTACCATTTTGATAATAATAATAATATCAAAACAATTAAAATATTAAATTTATTAATGCTCAATTTAGAGCTGTTTAAGCTATTATATTTAGTTAAATACAAATCATTTAATTAATAAACAAATAAGAACATAAAAATTTCAACTAAATGATTACCAAAAAGAAATGCACTTTTAAATAAAACTGTACAATGTTTATGATTAAGACTTAATTTAATCATTATTTTCTTTTTTTGTTAGACCTATTTGTACACAAATAATAGTTTGAGCTAGTAAAATAATGAGGAATGTTAAAACTGTATATAAGTGGGAAAACTACTATACAATGTTAATTATAAATAATCCCATAAATATTTTCTTTGCATTTGAAAATTTTTCTTTATATTGCATATTTTAATTAAGGATTTAACAAGATTAAATCCTCTGAATGAAATTGCTTCAGTTAATGTCAACACATTTGCAGAAAAACAAGAAACCTGTGTGTACACCTTACAATTTTGTCAGAACTGATCAAATTAAACACAAATGATCCTGTTATTTAAAATTATATAATAATAATTGGTTTTTATATATGAAAGTCATAGAAATACTAAAAAAAATAAAAAAATCTCTAAACCCACATATATAATAAGATGCTAAATAGTTCTATTCCTTGTGTCCAACAATTTTTTAATGTCATTAGGAAAGTCCACTACTTTATATAATTAACTCTTCTGGTAACACAGAAATCATAATTATTCAATGCTGAATAAAGTGTGTCTGTGTGTGTATGAGAAACAGAAAAAATAGATATTATCAACTGGGAACATTCCATGTCAACTCAAACACACCCCAACACAACCCCTCTCAGATTAGCTCTATTTCTTAACCATGCCCAAAACTCAGAATTTAGAAAAAAAATCATTTCACCCCAAGCAAGACAATAAAGCCACTAAAAAACAGTAGGTTACTGAGTGCTAAGGAATATATATAAAAAAAAAAAAGAAAAACATTAATCTGTCTAAATTTCTGAGATGAGGTATTATGTACATATTTACATTATTCGGACTATTGTCCTCATCTTTGTCGCCATATTTATCACAACGTTTCGGCCATTATACACTCCAGCCTTCTTCAGGTGGTTGGAATGTCGAACTGAATCCTTTATTTCACTCACTGGGGTAGACTGTTCTAGTTCCACATGCCATGGCACAGTGGATAAAGGCATTGGTTAGATCCAGTGACAGGACCCAAAGAGTGTGAGTTCAATACCCGGTTAAGGCAGTGGAGAACTTTCAGAGGGAAATTAACCGGAGATAACCGATAACTGACATCCATCAAACATGGCTCGTGGAACTAGAACAGTCTACCCAAGTGAGCGAAATAAAGGGTTCAGTTTGACATTCCAACCACCTGAAGAAGGCTGGAGCGTACAACAGCCGAAACGTGATAAATATGGCGACAAAGATGAGGACAATAGTCCGAATAATGTAAATAAAAACATTAATATTCATATTCACAGGAACACCACCACTCCAATTGGATGATATTTCACTATGTGGAATTACATCACAAAAAATGTCAATGAATTTTTATCTAAACGGCTTGAAAATTTGCACTCCTATAGTTTTTTTTTTTTTTTTTTTTACTCAAGGAACCCAAAAATGATAATTAAAAGATTGCAAAACTATGGGAAATCCCATTTAGGGTTGGAATAATTTAAGCATTCTGACAATACATTTCCAGAGCTGATAAAAATGTAACTGTGGTAGAATGTAGCAAAAAATAATCTGACAAGCAATGTTGGAACTTAGAAAAAAAAAAAAAAAAAAAAACACAAAGACATCAAACTACATAATATAAGCTTTATACCAAATTTTAATTATCACTATCTCTTTGTATATTTCTATGAAACTACTTCAATCCTCTCATCGGAAAATAAAGAGAAAATAAATTTGAATGACACAGTAGTATGTATAACTGATTAATGTGAAGGTCTTAGCTTCAAATACTGTACAACTTTCAATTAAGATTTCACAACTTGTTATAAAAATCACTATGTGTCTTTTTATTTTGATTTTGAAAAAGAAATTAATTTTGCAAATCAAAATTAATTTCTTTTTCAAAATGAATTTGTCTAAACTACTTCATGACAATTCAGTTTGACTAGTCAACTAAGTTGAATAAAATGTCATCCTGCAAGAAAGAATTAGTTGAATATTAGCCATGTAACAAAAGTATAAAATCCACTTATCAGGGTAAGCAGATAAATATTTTTACTGAAATTTTACCAATTATCTTCATTTTTACAGAGTGATTTAATTATGAAAGTATCATATACCATTTTAGATTTTTAAATTTTACCGCATTGTACCAAAATTATTTTTTTTTTACCATGAAATTTGGATGGAAAGGCCTTCTTTAAAATTTGTGTTTTGTGGAAAATAGGCAAAAAAATAAATAATTAATCATACTTCCCTAGATTCAGTATTTTTCTAAGTATGATTTTTGGATTTTTCAGGTTCTAAAACTTTTAGAAAGCTTGGTTCTGAAGTTAAATGACATTGTGTAAAGGCTGTACTAACAGATAATGATTACTCTGCATATTATTTGGCCTAAACTATCCTAATTTTGAACTTTAGAAAATATGTTCCAATCCATTTGAGAAGCTATCATTTGGAATTAGCTTTTCAGTTTTTTGTATCTGACTAGTGTAAAAATATGGAAACATTTTGAGAGAATGGTGTCAATTTGAAAAAATGCTGGTTGACTTGACATGTAATGTCCCAGTTATTTTCATACTTATTTGAATCTTGTCTAATGCTTATAAAACTTTAGGGGAAAAGTCTCAGCCAAATTAAAAAGACAAATACATTACTTATTTAATAAACAACATTTAGAATGATCAAGTTAATATTTGGGGAAAAAATTAAAAGCAAAACTATAGATGCAGTAAATGCAGGCTCTTAGGAATAGAAAGAATAAAAAACCTAAACTTAAGGGTGTCTTTAAATTAGGCAATCAGCTTTTATGAGAAGCTTATAATAAGTGAAATTATAAACTCTTACAACTGCAAATGACTTCAATAAGAGCAGACAGTTTATCATCATCTGGTTCACACTATTCCCTGGCTTTTTAAACACAAGTAGAAGTTTATCCCTTGCTTCCTGTTTAGGATTGGGTTTCCAATGACTTCTAAAGTCTCAACTATATACTTCTAGCGTCTTTGCCTAAATTCTGAAATTTTACTATTTATTTTTCCTCAATATGAGTAGATAGGTTTGCCTATTATCCGGTTCTCATTCCTCCAGGAACAGGAGCAGAGGTTCATCTCTCTTTTCTCGCTTAGGATTGGGTTTCCACTCCCTTCTAATGTCTTAATTCTCTTTTACTTTCAGTAGACCCTTTCATCTTAGTGGTATTATTGCCTTACTTGGAGTGAATTAATTTTAAAAAATATTGTAATCATAGATTAATGGTTAGAAAGAGACTATAAATTGTTTTTCTCTTATATTACTAAATAATTAGATATCTTCTATCATTCAATCTAATTTGCAGATAAAATTAAGGAAAGACAATCTGGAAAAATGTAAATGAAAAACAAAAATTATGTTTCAAAATAATTATATTTCAATACAGTTCATAAATTTAAAGACTATTTGTTCATTGTTAGATATAAAATTAAAATATTATTCCAATCTGTTAGAAATTATGATTTCTAAGTGTTCAACATAACCAAAATAAATTCCTGCTCTCATAATTTCTACCAGTATTATTAGGACCTTGAATAAGTTCTTGCTGTTTTTCAACAGATGGCACTCCCAGAACTGCGTGCATGTAGTTTCAGATGGTAATACATCTATAAGGAAGTACTATAAGCAAGCTTGAAATTCGGTGTATGTCATTTCGCCAAAGTGTAAACAACTTTGTTTTTCATAGCATTAAACATGTCGGATTTTGTGCCAATGAAAGTGTATTTGCAGGGAATTTTACTGCACTACTTTATTCAAAAGAAATCTGCAGCTGAAGCTTGTTGAGACTTACGGTGAACATGCTTTGTCAAAAATGACATGCAGTGATTGGTTTAGATGCTTCAAAAATAATGATTTTGATGTTGACAATAAAGAATGCTCTGGCACACGTCTGACTACAATTAATGTATTTGAGCTGAGCATTAAAGAAAAAATGTGGTTAGCCTCAAAAAATGTGTTTTTCTAATGTGGAATTCAAATGCTGTCAGAAAGATGGGAAAAGTAGTGGCTAGCAATGGACAATACTTTCAGTGACATGTTTCTTACTAATTTTTGTAAATAAAACATTACTTTGCATGAAAAATCAGTGAGAACTTATTCAAGGTCCTAATATATTTTTTGAGTGCTTAATATTTTCAAAATATATTATTTTTATGAAAATTTACAGCTACCAAAGAAATTGAATCTTCTCCATGTAATTTCATAAAAGAATGGCATGAAAATCACCTAATAAACTGAATTTGTATATCAATGGAAATAAGCTTATCTAGATTTTTCAGGTGTGGCAATCATGACATTAAAGTGAATTCATTTTATGATTTCATTATTTTTTTTTTTATTCCTCTCTCTCTCAATTCTCTTTTGAAAATTAAGAAAAGTGCAACACAGGCAATATTATTAATTCTACGAAAAATATGATGCTCTAATTGCTAGTAATACTTTAAAAAATATTTCAATATTCTCAAGAGAATATGGAAATATTTTTTTAAATTATTTCTTTGATAGAGACTCATTTAAATTGAAGAATATATTTATCACATTTAGAAGTATATTTTTCTTTATTATAATAAATCCTGTATAATATTGTATTATTATCATTATTAGTCTTGTATAAGACTTTTTAAGTGTTATACAAGATTTCTATGTTGACTTATTGCTATTCAGACTAATATCTTCATAAATTTTTGGTTGAGTTTGTATCACAATAATTTTGGCCATGTTCAATGGCCTTCCTTAAAATGCAGTTATAATGTGCATCTAAAGAAAGCCAAAGAAAATTCAAAGATTAAAATAAGTAAAGGAAAAACACATGAAGATAATTCAAATAGAGTGAAATAATGAAAATACCTTTTCTCAGAACTTCTATGGTTGGTCAGTTAGTGATCTTAATTGAAATTTGATTATTATGATTGAAAACAAAATTCTAATTGCATTCTACTTTTCAGAAAAATATGATTTACTTTGAATAAATATGGGAGCAGGAATGTAATATGAGTAATGCTGACTTGGCATATTAATTTTGCTAAGTAGGATGTAAAAATATGAAAGTTAACTCCTAACAGAGTTATGAAGAAACTAACACAAGCCTTGCATATCATTAAAATTTTTAAATTTGTGGCATTTCAGGCATAATTTTGAATAATATATATATATAAAAATATAATCGTGTAATAAACACCCAGAAAAATATATACATTCATAAAATTAAAATAGTAGTGTGTCTTGATTCTGTTCAACAGCAACATCTATAAACAACCTTTTACACTCCAATTTTTCGGCCAACAGGTTATAACAAGTGATTAAATTTTATCACCAAAATTTATTGTTTGGTTATACAGATTTAAGACAGCAGCTAGGAAAGGTTACAACAACCCACATGAACAACTAAACAGGCATTTTTTTAGGGTTGTAACAAAAATAGATTGCATAACATAGGATAATATACAAGGCAAATTTGTAGAGCAGCTTTGCTTGATTTTCAAGTCAATCAGAACAAACAAGAAATTATTTAATTCGTATAAGAAAGAAGAAAATGTTTTGAAAGCTATTTAATAGTAAAGCAGAAACAAATGCAAAAAAAAAAAAAGAGAAAAGAAAAAATGAAAAAGGGATGATAAATAAATAAAACATCCAAATATTGTTGACATTTTTTAGTAAATTTTGTTACCATCATTTTAGATCTGATGATTTTTTTTTTTTTTTTATCGAGGAAATCACAAAAAGAAGATTAAAACAGAAATCAACAATAAAATTGTTCTGGCAAGTGGCCATGTTGGGGAAAAACATAATATATATATATGAAAAAGTCTAGCTGCAAGATCAGTCTTACAAAATCCACAAAATACTGGAATCTGATTTGCTTTGGTCTTTTCCATTGCATTTTGGCTTTCAGCCTTGTATCTCCCTCCATTTTGCAGTGGTGTGTATTATCATTTCCTTTGAAGGTGATATTTGGTTGTTGTTGTTGTTGTCTGTGTGTCTGCCAGCCTATATAGACTGATAACTGAAGGAACAAAGTTCCTGGGATATGTAACAGTGATAGATAGGAGGTAGCAATAGAGCAGACAAAAGAGAGCAATCCAAGAGTTCAATCCAACAGTGCAGAAGGGACAATGTTCTTTTCTCCAATACTAAAACTAATGTAACTTTTCTTCTTTTTTTTTTTTTTTTTTTTTCTTTGAACCAATACATGAACATTTTATATTATTGGTGCAATATTTAGTTGATATTTTGTTCAGTTACTTGAATTTAAGCCTTTTTTTTCCCCTGACAATGAATTATCACAATCCATAAGCAATAATCATATTTGAATAGAAATTTTACATGCCTTTATGCATTCACATACTTTTTTATGCTCATTTATATAGACTTTAGCTATATATGAATTGTACAAGTGACTGAATGATATCGGCTGAGATGAAGATCAAAGTTACCAACTGTAATCAAAGTCCTTGGTCATTCTACAAACTTAACATTAAAATGTTCTGAAATTACATGATTAAAATGAAAACAATGAACAAAGCATGCAGATAGCTGAATTGGTCATATCTACATGTCAGTAATTAAAAACAAATAGTTGAGATGTTAGCATAAAATAAAGTGAGAAAAACCCTAAAACAATTATAGCCATTTTAGAAACACAATACAAAGAAGCCATGTAAATATTTTTCTCTTGTAAACTTGCTTAAAACTATGAAAAAAGACAATACCAAAGCCAACTTTAGAATATGAATATCAAGTATTAAATATTATACAAGACAAAGAAGAAAAATTCCAAGAAAAAAAATATTTGAAAGCAATCCGAAAAAAGAAAAAAAAAAAAAAAAAAACCAAAACCTGACTTCTTTAAAATATTAATCTAATTTTTAGAATTAAATTAAATAACTTAAGTGTTTTATATTAACTTTGTAAATACATCCATTATCAAATCTAAAAGTTACAAAAAAAATTACAAATGCCACAAAGTAGTCCAATGTTATCATTGTCAATTGTCTTCATTGAAATGATCAAACGGAATCAAAATTCTCAAGAGAAAACACTTCATATATTATTGAATTAAAGAGCATTATCTTTAAATCATATTATGTATAAATTATTTCAGAAGTAAATTCAGTTTTGTACAAAAAAAGAGTATATGGCTAAACATTGCTTAAAGAAAAAGGCAAAATGAAAACAAATTTAAGATATTTTTATAACAAAGTTTTTATACAGGGATTTCTAATTTATGTCTTGAAATACAATCAAGCAAACTTGTCATCAAAATCTGACTCATATATGTTATTTTCATTGAAATTTTATCTTGATTTAAAGGTGATCATTTACTGATAATTTAAAAATATAGTAAATTAATATTTTCTCCAAGTATATCATTTTTCTTTTTTTAAAAAAGATAATTTTCTTCTTGTGCAGTAGTGATAAAAAACATGGTTTGCAGAAGTATCCATGTTTTACTTCCTAAAATTAGATTAAGAAATTATTTTGAAATCAGTGCACGTAGTTTAATTGATTTTATATAAATAACCAATAGTAATTTGCTTTATAATTAGAGAATATAAATAGGAAGCTAATTAATCTGATATGGTTATCATGAATGTCTAATGTGAAAACTGATAAATAATGTAAAAATTAATCATGGTCTATAATAAAATGCATAAAGTTATTTATAGAAACATAACTTGGGTAAGACAATAACTTGAGTAAAAAAACCGAAAAAGTTCTAAGAATGAATTCTTGAAATAATAGAAATACACACTCTTAAGAATGTTGTTATAAAAATACTTTGTCTATATTCACTGGTGATAATAAATAATAAGAAATACTTGTAGTAACAAATGCATAGCATCAGTAATTTATGATTTTTTTTTTTTTTTTTTGGTAGTGGTGTTCTTAAAAATAACCCCTGAAAAGTATCTCAAGATATTCATTTTTACTGGAATTAAATCTAGAGTGCAAGAGAATTAGGGATATTATCAAATTAAACATATATTCACTGATATTAGATTGCTTTTTATATTTTGCCAGTAACTCAAACAGATTGTAGGAAAGTTAACAAGCCTTACCAAACCAGTACCAAAAATTAATCCAGTCTATAGAAAATATTGTAAAAAGCAGAATAACTGGCCAGTATTTAAAATTAATATATTTACATAATTTTTGAGAACTAATAAAATTTGTAATTATAGTAAATAAAAAAGTTAACCAATTTATTTTTGCTATTAATCAATGGCTCACTATTGCAAGTTAAGAAAATTTGCTGCATTTCAGTATTAACCATAAAAGTAGTTCTATTCATAAAATCTTTAAATAATAAAGTTTTAAAAGAAATAAAATGCAAGTAATTAGCTATCAACAGGATTCTTACAAAAACAACAGGGACAGGCATAATTTAATGAGAATAAATTTTAGCAAAGTAATGTAAATTTGGCCTCTAAATTTGAAAACTGATTAAGCATAATTCTTCCCAAACTTTTAAAACAAACAAAAGCATTTGCCCTGAGAAAATCCTATGACTTGGTAAAAAACAAAGAAAACAAAATGAATGATCAGAACAATAAAACAAATCACTACTTTGAAAAAAAAAATTTCATACCATTTATCCCATTATATAATTCAAAAGTTTTATATTAATATCAAGAGGAGAGATTAAAATCATCAAAATAAGTGTATATGAATTAAAGAGACTGATATAAAGTTACTGGAACCATTTTATGATTGATATCCTTGTTCAGAAAACAATGTAAAGTGAAAAATTTAAGTATAAAATAGTATTGTGAGATATTAACATCTAACATTATTATTAATTCAAACATTAATCAATGAAATTATTTCAAAAGATCATATTTTAGAAGAAAGATGTTTCATTCAAGATATATTAAACATTTAAAATAAAAAGAGAGCGAAAAAATAAACTATTTTGCAGAATTAAACTTAAAAGCATTAATATGATCAAATTGTTAAACTAAAGGAAGTAAATTTCTAAAGCTTTATATATATATATATATATATATATATATATATATATATATATATATAAAAATGAACAATTAAAAAAAAAGAAAAAGATTTTTCTGGATTGAAAAAAAAAAATTGAACCTTGTGACAAGTTTGAAATGTATTTTAACAGTTAAAAATAAAATAAAAGTTTTAAATTAATTTCAGTAATATGAAAAATTACTTATCAGGATTTTTTTAATGAAATTTAAAATTAGCTGGCATCACTTATATATTGTATATAATGCAAAAGCAAAGAATCTTAGATGCCCAATTTCAAAATTAAAAAAATATTGATAAAAAAAATTCTGATTGATTTTTGTGTGTGTGTGTGTGTGTGTGTGTGTGTGTGTGTGTGTGTATATATTTTGTAACTGAAAGCATTTAGCTTTTTCTTAAAATCCTTCATTTAAATTTGTGCAGAGGAACTGTGTGTGTGTGTGTATATATATTTATATATATATATATATATATATATATATTATATACACACACACACTCTTAAGCAAACAAAAAAAAAAAATAAGGAGTCAACAAAAAAAAAAAAAAAAAATGGAGAAAAAAAATTAACTTGAATTTCTCTTGGTCTTCTAAAGACAAATAAAATTTTAAAAGAAAACATTAAATATTTTTCTTTAACAGAAGATAAATCAAAATTAAATGCAGCTATTTTAGGTTGTTATCTAAAATGGCAGGGAAAACTTAACCACTGGAAAAAAAAAAAAAAAAAAAAAAAAAAAAAAAAAAAAAAAAAAGAAACAAAATGAGTATGTACATATAGATATAATCATACTGAACACATGTATTATTTGGCGTTAGTATCAATATATGTACATAGACATTAAATTCTTGTATATAGTTGAGCAAAACTTTTCAAGCAACACAGAAAAAGAGAAGAAACAAGCGAGAAAATAAAAATAAAAGAGAGGTTTGGAGAGCAGAACAATACAGTTCACTGATCTGCCCATATACTGACTAAACTGTGGCCACTAACCTTCGCACTGAAAACTTGGAAGATCTTTTGTAAATCAAAAGAATAAATTTGTGAGTGTATGCGTATGTATATGTATGTGTATCCACCTTCACTCAACTTGTAGGCATTAGGAAGCAGGCAGTACTGTTACATTGATGTGAGATAAGTCCAACATGTGACTGCAAAAAGAAAAAAAATTGAATTTATTAAGTTGTATTGAAAATTTAGAATAAAATTTTAAGTTATTTGTTTATTCAAACTAATGTTTTTTTTTCTATTCAATAGCCTTTTCAATATTTATATGGAAATTCAGAGAATCTGGCATATATATTGAATAACACACTAAAATTAAATCAAGACTAAATCTGTAACTTATTACATTTGAACTATTAAATGACAATTTGGTATAAGTATGAAAATAACAAATGACACATAACTTATAGAATAGCTATTCAGCCAATATATCAGTTATATATTGTTTATAAGGCAAAACTGTTTCAATACAAGTTCCCAATTTGATTAAGGAATTACTCTATTGGTTACTTAATTCTAACAAACATTTTTTTTTAAAAAAAAGTCATAAACTAGAAAATAATGAGGAGCATACAAGCTATGATTTGAGTTATCTGTAGTGTCAGAAACAATAAGGCTAGGAGTTATTTTCTTGCAAGCAACAACAGTTCATCCTTCCACTAAAAGAATATACAGCTTTTAAACTCACCGATGAAATTTCTTGAAAAATTTTTGTGCCTGGTCACCAGTTCTGAATCGAATGAGTGCTTTGCGCTGACTTTTCAAAAGCTGTAAAGACTAGAGGAAAA